>JAOUQW010000049.1:13371464-13385488 GCA_028565825.1 Olivaichthys viedmensis
CTGCTGTATTGTTGCGTGTTGCACCATGGTCCTGTAGAAACGACATTTCATTTTAATGTATACGAGGTATATGGAGGAATGACAATAAAAACCTACTTGTACTTGGGTTACAGTCAGAAATCATGACACTCATGCCAGAGTAAAAAATGTATCGATAACTTTTTTAGAATGATGTTTTCGGCTCCTGATAAAGGGGAGAGCGAGTTTTGAGCGGCTCCTCACTAATCGTTCAAGGACAGGTCGGTTATAAACAGACTGAGGCGGCTGAAAGAGTGTTGATATCGATTTGAATTCCGTTTATTTATTGGTCACATTCTGCTGCTTGAATGCGTTGCGTGACTGCTTCAAAGCGGTTTATTCTCCTCAGCGGTAAAACGAAGGAGCTCAACGTGTTGTGCGCTCAATAAATGCGAACTAGCGACGGAAAACAGTCGGCAACTATTTCAGTAAATCAATCCAGTGTTTTACAAGCAAAATAACTATATTTCAGCAGACTCCTTTGTTGGTCATATGCTCCGCTATAGCCGAAAAACAAGAGCGTGAATATGGCAGACTGATGGACTGTAGCTGTATTGAGAATTTGTTCCCTAATTTGTAATGTGGGTTTAAGAACGGCGCTATACGAGTTAAACTATTCATGTGACAACTCATTATTCTAACTCTGAAGCCACACTTAACCTGAACGTGAATTTTGGCATCAGTGGAATGAGGAGCTTTTCTGCAGGGAGAGCCAAATCATTGCCTTAGTCAGATTTGCTTCTCTTTCTGCATACAAAAATGAGTTTCAGTGGGTCTGACTTCTTTTACCACTTCTGCAATTTTCTGTGCATGTTTGCAGGTATACATGACTAGCATTTTTCAACTGACCTTCAGGAGTGAGAAACATACCCCAGTTTGACCTCATGCTGTCAGCCGTCCATCTTTCCCAGCAGCTGTGCTGCACAGATGGTGAGAGGGGTGATACTGGCGCATGGAATCCCGTACTGCATCGCTATGGGCGAGGACGGAGCTGCAGGCAAAGTCACTGAGAAAGCCAGCCGTTTAGAGCGCATCCTCTGCCATGGCGTTCTTTTAATATGACAGACAGCCTCCGACAGCTGTTTTGCTGCCGGCACTCCTCACGAGACGCTTGTCTGGCTAAACTGTTTAGCGGCTCTACGCTGCTTCTCATGAGCTTAGTCATTTGTCACCATTTCCTGTGCCAGGCCTGCCGATCTCAGCAACGGGACGGCAGCCCCTCTCTTGTCCAGCTATTCTTTTGCTTCGTGAATTATTCAGAGGCCTTGTGCAGAACCAGGTGCATTAGGTGGCCTATTTATTCACATATGTGTCTTTAAGCTCCTTGTCCATATCCAGAAAGTTGGAGAACTTTCTGTGTGGTCCACATTGCTGTGTTTATTAGGCACGTTGCCTCTTTTATGAATTATTAAAGCCACTGTGCTGAAATAAAGAGTAAAGGGAAGTAAATGAAAAGACGACAGCAGTGCTGGGTGTCTTGTGTCTTTCCGGAGTTTTTCAAGCAGCCTTAATTGAGCTCAGCATTATCGTTGCATTAAAGATGACACCCTCAGGAGGATATAGCCCTCGCTCATTATTACTCTTGTTTCCCAACACTGCTTCTACAAGTCAAAGTGAATAAATTATGACTCATGTATACTATATGAATATGCAACATGCATGTGTAATGTGTTTTGTGCCAGCGTGACATAAAAGGTGCTGAGGAACCTGCGCGAGCTACCTTGTTTTATCGGGAATGTTGGTCTATATGGCCTTTGTTTAATGGAGGTAGTCTATTCAGTTAATCGGCTTCATGAATTCCTTCTGTACCACAAAACAGGCTAGAGATACCAAAATATGACTAGTTTTTAATATTTTTGGATTGTACTATAGAAGAATTACCTTTTTATTATTTTTTAAATCAGTATCTATGACCTCTTTCCACATGCACAGAGAACCCGCACTGACGTCCTATAAAATTGCAATTAATTTTTTCAAAGACAATGATCTTTGTATGGCAATATGACCACCTAATAACTTGCTCATTTCCTTTTTATAACTTTCATTATTTTCATTCATTATTAACGATTACACAGTTATCGCAGATCTTACATCAGTATGCAATTAGCAGCTTTTGCCCATCTGTGCTAAGCTGTTTGCTTGCTTCTAAGCTGAACTGGATCCTTTATATTGGGTTGAGACAGTGGTCAGGGGATTGTTATGTTTACAAATGTGAAAAGGACCTATAAAAGTCCTGATTTAAACGCCATGCTCCTTCTCTTTCAGTCAGAAACTTGGCCCAGTTTCTTCCTTCATTAGACTCTCAAGACATAACTGCATGACTAACACGTTCTCACTCTTATTCATGGACAATATGTCTGTTTATTTTCAAAGACAGGCCTGCCAGGATGTGTCTTAATATGCGTCTCACTAAATAGTTTTCAAAGCGACAAGGCATGTATGGTATAAGCTGACTGAAGCAATGCAAAGGCCAGAAAATAGCTTGTTAAAATAGAGATGCTTTTGGAAAAGACCAAGCAGATAATCCAGCTGCTATTTCAGAGAATCTCCTTCTGGCCTTGTTTGAGAGGCTCTAATCTATGACAGAACATGTGTGCTTTGAGTAGGCTGAAGAACATCCTGGCATTTGAGAATGGAGAAAACAACCCAAAGACAAGATGCTATGAAAATGTTGGCAAAGATTTGTGCTGTAGAGCTGGGCATCAGAGGCCACAGAGCACTTTGTTGGTTTCTTTTTTGCCAGTTGTGTATAAGCGAATGCTTGTGTTTACAGATAGAGAGGCGTGCGCTGCACTCGCTGATACGGCACATCTGATAATGCCGGTTATTACATCCACTTCCAATAAAGTGGTGCCGCTCTCTGCTGTAAAGCCATGTTTGCTTTGGTGCTGTGTTTGTACCCTTGCCGTTCCCCATGCGAGTTTAACATGCTCTCTTTCCATGGAGAAATCTCTGAAGGGTTCCAATTAGGGAGATATTTCTTTGCTTAGACAAGAAACATTTAAAATGATGTTGCATCTGTCTGTGCTAAACAAATCAGATGCGTACCTGTCACTGACATGGTTCAGGTTCTTTTCTCTTAGCGTCACACACAGAGGACAACACAACAGAAGTGTTCTTACAGTCTTTGGTAAAAGGTTTTATAATCCTTCATCAACTGGTCTCTTGAACTGGATATAATATCATTTAACTTTAAAAAGTGCCTTAGAATTTTTTTTTTTTAAATGAGGATGCGGGTTGTGTTGGCCATGCTAAGGCAAAAATGTGTGCTGTGTGTCATGGGCTGTAAGTGTAGGAGTTGTGCACTAGTTGTAAGTGTATGCGGGTCCTGAGCCAAGGCATTAAATCATAACTCGAATGGAGAAACTGACCTGACAGCACTGATCTCTTCCTCATATCCCATGTCGTCATCATATTTTGTGTCTTTTCATGCCTTTTAAATCTAGATCCCTATTAGAGCTTCAAACTCTGGCCACACGCTAGTGCTAAAATCTACGGCTGCAGTTGTGTATGTGACACACATGCGCACGCGCATACACATTGTGATTTTTCGTGTGGTGAGTCAGTCATCTCCTGACAATGAATGGGATTGTTCTATAGAGCCTCCAGAGGCAGGACTGGTAAACTGTCACAAGGATGGGGATCTGCCTGCCTGCCTACCATCCAATTCACCTACGTATACTGTAGCATCAGAAGTCAGAGATGAGCTATTAGGATACAGTTAAAACCTCTCTTTATTAGTCTTGCCCTTTTACCCTCTTTTTTCCTCTGTTTATCTCCCTCTCTTTTTTTCTCTAATTAGTTTATTTTCATTATCTGTGCCCCTCTGCACTGTAACTCTACTTGTTCATGTTTCATTTGATGACCCTAGTATATTGATGCTAAGAGGAATTCTCCAAGTGTGTTCACTGGTTTACAGTAAGAATGTCGTCTGTGCGTGTGTGTGTGAGCGCAGGATGCCAAATTTGTGGAGGAGCGAAGAAAGCAGCTGCAGTGTTACCTGCGCATGGTGATGAACAAGCTCATCCAAACACTGCCCAAGTTCACTGCCTGTCCCACCAAGGAAACACTGCTGCAGCTGCTGCCGTTCTGCCAGTGAGTACACACACACACACACACACACACACACGCGGCCAGATTTTGTTTATTACATCATGTTTCAATATTTCTCAATAATGATATTTTTCTCCCCCCCCTTTTATATTTACATAATTTTGGGACCGGTGCTGAATGTTGGCAAGAACTAAAGCATATTCCTGTCATATTGGTATAAATGTATCATATATCATTTATCATCCTGTGTATATATAGCTCCTATATTCCGGATCTGTTGTTTCCCTAATTACACTTGCTAATTCTCCATGCTGTTTTAGAGCCAACACTTGGCTCATCTATCTATCAGCTTCACCATCCTTTCACACGCTGCATATCACTGAATTACTGTCAGTCCACTGAGTCTCAGCCAGCTCCAATTACAAACAGGAGATTAATGAAAAAATGTTCTTCCCCTTCATCAAAATGATCAGGATGAATTCAACGGGAATCCTTGGCACAGCTTTGAAAATGACGAGCTAATTTAATGGCTTTCAGCTTGATGTAATTTGTGTGTTGAGCCAGATGAGGCGTTGATGGGTCCAGCTGGGATGTGAAGGAGGTGAGGGCTTAAATTAGGGGAGTGTGTTTTTTTTTTTCTCGGGGGGGCTAAAAATTGGATCACAGTCTGCAACAGGAATCGTCTGGTGTATGATTCATGACTCACAGTGCTGTTGATACTGTATGCAGTGTATATTTTTGCTTTCAGCTGTCCCTTTGTCGCAGTATTGTTTAATGTTTGATTGGATAGGGGCATTGTTTATTACTGTATTTACATGTACAAGTCTTTTTTTTAGGTCTCCATTTGGCAGTGCAAAGCTGCTCCTTGCGGTTTTGCAAAAAAACATCAAAATAGGTCTGGGTGACATGACAATAGTTTTTACAGTTTTTTTAAATTGTGGCACAACTGTATTTCTGGTATTTTGTTCTCAGACCTAAACATTGTGATGCAGATCATGTATCGTGAAAATGTCTTTAAGTATGGTGATGTATTTTAGCCATATTGTTCATCTCTTCTTCAAGACCTAGCCACTCTCATGCTGCTGTTGAAATAACCTGATTGAATAAATCTCTACAAACACACTCCTCTCTTAGTGGTGGTGTAGTGGAGAGCTATCATCTGTCACGCAAGGGGTCCCGGCACAGTTGTGTAAGTGTGACCGAGCCAAGCCTTTTATGTGAAAGTGTAAGTGTATGTGTGTGTGTGTGTGTGTGTGTGTGTGTGGAATCCTGGCATCTCTTCCCCGTGAGCCGTGTGGCTGGAGGAGGAGAGGGGGATTTTTAGATGACAGGGTTGTTGTCACAGCCTTTTTGTAGAACAAAACATGTCTGCGGACTGAGACACTTTAAAGGGGAAGACACTCAGACCTAGTGCACAGGTGCAGAAAAGCCACTGAGAGAGGAGTTGCAGGTTATGTCACGGGCAGTGTCCACATTCCTTGGTTAACAGGACTATGTTAACCAATCTGCGAAGCATTGAATGTTTATTTTTCACGTGCACATGCAGCCACTGACTGGACCTACGTGTATGAATAAACCCAGAGACTATTAATGTTGCATTTAAATACATATTGCACTGGGCTTTTGCTTTATACCGGTTATTAAACAAAATAAATTCCACCCAAAAAATATAGAGCTCTTAACTGTGCATGATTTAACGAGGGCCAGATTCAACTTGTGCTATGTGATGTACATTATCAATATCAACACATTTGCTTAATTACTCTCTGTTCTTCTAAATAGCACATTGATAGTTGGGAGATAACCTAGCTGATACAGCTACTGACCCAGATGCCTCAGTCCACTTCTGCTTGCTGGTTAAATGTGCCTGCGCTGATAAATGTTTAGCAAACTTCTCCAAAGTTTTCTCCAATTCCGGGCTCCCACCTTCATAAAGAGTTCATCAGCATTATAAAAGTGGCGACAAGCAAAACACATCGTGTGATGCGGAATGCTCCAAACATGGCAAGGTAAAAGAGCAGATAAAGAGTGCGGCGGCACAAGCCAATAGGACCAGGAGGTGCCCTTGTGAAGGAAAATAATCATGCCACACTATCTTGCTCTTAATCGCACCTTTTTTTTTTTTTTTACAGTGCACACTGCTCCCCTTCAAACTCCAACTGTGATGTTAACCTGTTAATCCTATCAAGTATCTGTCGCACCTGGATGCTGATTTATAACAACACTGTTCCTTCGGTCTGCCCAGATGGAGTCATTCGCTAGAGGACCTTTTTTTGTTGATTTCTCTTTAAAATGTCTCCAGTGTGCCAAGTTAGACAAAGCAGCTTTGTGGCTAAAGGATGAGCTGGAGCGCTGTTCTGAAGGGTTTATGTAATGGCTCAGTAAGGGGCTGCTATTTTGCTCAGCCAATCTCTGTGGGGACAGATTGAATAGTGTATGCGTATGTGAGAAGAAGAGATATTGTGTGTGTGTGTACATGTGAGAGAGAGAGAGAGAGAGTGCACATCTGTGCGTGTGAGAATGCAGAGATGGATGCATAGATTGAAGTGTCTGTGTGATAGGAGGCAGCACCCCACTTACCTGCACCTAACCTCTCCCTGCTGTTCAGGCTTGATTGAAAGCTGCTCAGTAGTACGCTTGCTCTCTTCCCTTTTGCTCCCTTTTTTTCCACCTTTTCCTCACTCTTTTAGCTATGCTGATCTGAATGCAGAGTAGTGTACTGGTGTATTTAGAGAGAATAGCCATACACCATTGTGCGTCTGTCTCTCAGCTTCACCCTCGCAAAGCTCAAATATCTTTTCATTGCCACTGCCATCATAGCTCAGCCTTTGCTCAGCCCTTGTGTCCAGTCTCCCTGCCTTCTATTAGATCCCACGAACACACGCACACATGCACACATGCGCTCACACACTCACATAAAAGGGGTATGATTTTCTTAGGTGGTCAATAGCTCTTGGTTCATGAGTAGTGTGGTTGTCATGGCAGCCAGTGAGTGAGGTAGTGCTGAAGCTATCTAACAGTATGGCTCAGATTTTGTGTGTGCGCAGGTTTTAAGCCCTTTGTGAGGACCAAATGTCCCCATAATAATAGGAATACATGACAGTTTTGATCTTGTGGGGACATTTTGCTGGCCCCCAATTAAAAAATTAAAATAAAAAATCAGTTTGAAAAACAGCCAAAAGATTTGCTTCTGATGCTGAGGTCATCATTATTGTGCAGTAATACACAAGTCAGTAGAAGTAACTCACAAAGATAGTAAAACCAGTGTGTGTGCGCGCGCATGTGTTTTTGTGTTTTCAAGCACACGTGTGTTCATAACTGCAGCTGATCTTGAATTAGCCTCTGTGCTACATCAGGACACTGGTCCTGCTTTTGCTGAATCCAAAACAATTCATTCCGAATTTAGATGTCCAGGCAATTCCTTGCTAGCTAATACTGTTTCTTTAGGCTACTTATTTACATGTGCAAATCTTAATAAAGGCTTTTCTCTTAATTTTCTTAAGCAAACAACTTATTAATAATAAATGACAAACATGTATTGTATACCCAGCATCTTACTCAGCTGTATCTTTTAAAGTAAATATGTTTATATGACTGTAATTAGTCTGTATGGCTAATGTTTGGCCTGCTTTTTCATTACGCTGGAATGGCCTGACCATACCAGGGATGATGGAATGGCCAGGTTCTGCTGTTCTCTTATTGCTGCTTTCAAACATTTAATCAGTACCTTAACAGATTGTTATGTTTTACATACAGTAAAACATTGTGAGAAGTAATAAGAAAATGCATTGTGAGCTCAGGCTAAGCCCTCGCGTGCATTGTGGGTTCAGCTTGTCCAGTGTAAAGGCTACTGCAGCACAGACATCACATGACCATGGGGTTTATCCAGTGTGACAGTTTGAAAAAAGTTGCTAGCATCACCTCTGCTTATGTTTTTTTTTCCCCCCACAGGGATGCTCCTGCTGCAAAAGAGAACGGGAGTAAAACAGGCCGATCAAAGGCGCTGTCTAGGTTCCCCCGGCTGGGCCGCAATTCTGGCCGTGAGGCCCGCAACCCAGAGCCCCAGAGCGGTGACCTTTAACCTTCCATTCACACGACTTACTCTGACCTCCCAGGTTGGATTTAATTTGTCAGAGGTCTGTGGTCTCAACCCTCGGAACTCATTACTAAGGCATGATTATGCCAGACTCGACCCCTTTTTTTCTTTATGGATGTACACGGAGACGAGAGCTGAGTCTAGGAGCTGGAGTCCAACAGAGATTTTTACATACTTTTCTGTTCCTCTCTCAGTTGTGTGGTGGAGCTTTCTGTTACTATGGTGCCTAGTGTTTTATAGCAGACATCATCAAAAGAAGGCAGGTTGTAATTCTTGCATAAACCTGAAACCTTGATGATGAAGTTGTGGATTCACTTTGAATTAACTTGCACATGATCACATACTCAACTTGACCAAAATAAAGGGGAAACACTTTTTTTTATGTTTTGTTACTATGCTATACTGTATGCTAGACACAATGTATTACAGTACTCTTACATGATGGCTTAATAGCTGAGCAAAAACAATCCTTTTCACTTTTTGCATTGTATAAATGTTGCTTAATGTCCATGATGTATCAGGAAAACAGTGCATAGGTTATAGCGGAATGTCTGACCATGGTAAAAACATGAATATGTTGCCTGAGGAACTGAATGAAAAGTGTCTGTACATGTGCGCTCTTGTGGGAGTGGAGAGCCTGAATTATCATGGTTCTGAAAGAAATTTCCAAGATCCTCCATTATCTATGATGACCCAGAGTTTAGTTACACAAAGCTAATATGCGCAGGGTACAGTGGGGCCTGACTAGCTGTAATTGCATTAGTGGACGGAACTCCACTGAATGAATGAACAAATCATATTTCTCTATTTTTATCCTGGAGCATAATAATGAGCCTGTGTATGTTCTGAATGCAGTTTCCTTTTATTTTACTTCAACTTGACAAATGACGATGTCATTGCTTATTGACTGTTAAACTTATAATGTACAATGGGATGAAAGAAATCATATTCAAATAGTACATTATTGAAATGTATTCCATATAATGTCATTGCCATTAGCCTACATTAGTTTTCTGTCCATCTGACAGCACTTTTTGCCATAACACAGCAGCATTATACTGTATATCAGTTTTGCAGTTTTTTGTACATTAGCACTACTCAGCAGACTGTATTCTGTCGGTTTTTTCTTATATCAGCAGTGGCAGAGCCGCCAGCCTTAAACCAGTAAAAAGAGCAAAATGAATACATGAATAAATCAGAAAAAAATAAAATAATTCTGTTCTGTGTCAAATACTGGGAGATTTTGGCCCTGGACCAGGAAGTAAGTATAGAACAAATTCAAATTTTTGTGAACAATGGTGACATAGTTACAGCACTGACTAGCTGGAATAGAAAAGCAACAATGACGCAAGGTAAAAATGCCCAAAGGCTGTTGTGCTTGGGGCTTTATTGTTGCATGCAAGTCTGGCAACGATTTGGGATTTTTCCTTTTTACTGTCGAAAAAAGTAAGTGTTTGAGTTCAGAGACTAAGGAGTGAAAAGACGCTGAACCAGAGTTGCTGATCGCTATAGTTATCTCATGGTTTAGCAACACCAAGGTGTGGAAAAGATTGGCAAACATTTCAGTTGATCAATTTTTAGGTTGTAAGGTTTTTCAGCAGTTACCCAATTAAATCTTTTTTTTTATTTTTTACATTGCTTTATTATTCATGTAATATATTGCATTTAATTAATCTCATTATCTGACAGACAGAAAAGGTCTGTCAGAAAATGAGATTAAGAGACATGAAAGAACAAAGTCATCTCTGAGTGCATTTTGCCCGTAAAAGGTCCATCAATAGCCTAAAGGCCTTCTCTTAGATTTACATAAGATTACAGCAATATGATATTAAACTGATTCTGGGCGTTAGATTTAATCTAAACATAGCTAATCCGCAGGCTAAATAAATAGCTTGGCAGTCACAGTGTGTTCTAAATGGGGGTACTGACTGTGTGTTGACCAGAAAATGTGGACATGGCCACTTAGGAGTGGATGATTGCTCTTGTGCTCTTGGCAGTTGCACAATCGAGCGAGCCAGACACTCTTCGCAGCTCTGTTTGGATAAGACCCTTTATGCAATGTCAGTCACGTTAGAGGTTGATAACTTGTTTCACTTGTGATCTTGCTAAATGCATTATTAATGTCCGTGTCAAAGCTGCCAGTCACAGATGTTGACCTTCCCTGCTTTACCTTCTATGTTACTTAATACAAAATCTGCTTTAGTCTGCATCTTGGGACCAAGTATCCTTTTTTTTATTCATAAGGTACCTTTTACCCTTTTTGTTTAAGTGAATATAATTTTGTTTCAAAGCCCTTTTGTCTGCAGGGCAGAATAGGGGATGTTGACCTTACTTAAAACAAGGGTATTTTATAAGTAGCTATTTAAGTAGTAGAAATGTAAATATTGCAAAAGAAAAGTATTACCTTGCTTTAATTGAATTACAACTCAATGGCTTTAGTAACAAGTAAATTGACTAATACGGACCAAAGCCGAGGTCCGACATTAGAATGCCAAATATAGCCTAGATTAAGATGCTTTATCTGTGTATCAGACCATATGGAATGACAATTGTAGTGATGAACATAATCACAGGGGAAATTTGAGTCTGTGTTTGAGCCATTGTCAAGAATTAATTGAGGATGTTAAATATTTATAAGCGAGCAATCAAATATTGGGATGTTATGATAGACAGCAGACTACAAGATCTTCCAAAAATGGGCAGAATGGGCTGTCAGACAGAAAAGTGTTCCCCCATTAACCCTTCACTCAGTCTCAAAACAAAGGCTTGATGGGGAGAAGAAACTGACATGTTTGTAACTACAACATGTGTCGTTTGCATAAACAGTTGGGACTGGAATGAGCCAAAATGAGCCAGATTTGGATGGTAATTTGTTTGCATCTCAGAGCTCATCTGCTGCTCTGGGGTCTGTCTGCCTGGAAAAGCTTGGCGCAAACTCTGGGTTAAAGAGGGAAGCTCTCCTCTGCAGTGGAACATTACGCTGATTATTTACATGATTGATTATTGTTTTTAGGGATGAATTTCCAGTCACATATTGAGACAATTTATTCCACTGACACTGGCAATACCGCATTGAAATGTCTCATACTCCAAGGTTCATCTCCATTAAAACACACACTGGATGTTCACATTCTACTGATATGACTGGTGCACTAGAACCGATCTGTCCTGCTTGGGCACCAGCTGAGATTGCAATCAAATCTCACTAGTGTGTAGACACGATCTGCACATGCTGTGTGCATTCTGTAGGGATTCCATTTATTGGAATGGATCCATTTACAATAAGCAGGCGCAGATGCACTGTGCCTTGACTGAATAATCGAAATCGGATGACTGATGCGAGATGCAGACAGCGCCTAGACCATGCCGCACTAGGTGTTCTGTGTCTGAAAATGTTTTCACATAATACACAAAACTGTATGGCATATAATGGGGAGAGCGTGCCTATCCTAGACCACTAAAAGCAGCAGGCAGTCCAACAACAGCCGTTCCTGTAATGAACTATTTGTGTGCTGTGCTCTAAGCAGCCCTTTTGTTTGTAGTAGATGTAATTATCACTAAATTATGGTGATTATGCTGATTTAGGGTGAGCCATTATTCGACACAAACAAGGCAAATAGCAATGAACAGGTACAGACAGAAGCAGATTTCAGGGTGTTTTTTTGGTTGTTTTTTTTGTACTTCAGGGTCAAGCAGTGGGGCATATGGGGCTGTACTTCAGCACTCACTTTCAGACTCTATCGTGTAATAAGGA
Organism: Olivaichthys viedmensis; assembly: GCA_028565825.1. NCBI lineage: Eukaryota > Metazoa > Chordata > Actinopteri > Siluriformes > Diplomystidae > Olivaichthys > Olivaichthys viedmensis. Next base: position 13,383,386 of record JAOUQW010000049.1, read on the forward strand.
GAAAGATGCTAATCTTAGCTACGTGGCTGTTATGAGTGCTTCTCTGTGTGTGCACTGAGCACCACTGATCAGTCCAGCACCCTCCTGCATGACTCCAGTATTGGATTATTTTTACGGAGTAGTGTTATTTAGCATACAGGGATGCTCTGGAACTTACTCCTTAACCCGGAGGACACCATGATTGCCTTATGACAAGTGTTTGACAAGTGTTATTAGTACAGCAACGCTATTGTAGAGAGAAGACTAGAACACAGTCTAAGTGTACACTTCATCACATCAAGTGGTAGCCAATGGTGGGAACTGATACTTCGAAGCCAAAAAACAAACAAACAAACAAAAACTGTATCAGGAAGGAGGTTGGACACAGCAGTCTGCTGCCCTAGATACAGCAGCAGCGCTTTGATACTGTGGCGAAGTGCTCTCTTTTCATGTTTCTTCTGATTTTACAGGAGCAGCAGCCAAGAGCTTCTTTCCTTACACCAGGCATAATTCAGTTCATGCTGAGGATCAGGCCATACAAAAGAAGGTCTCTTTTTGAGGTGTAGCAGTGATACTGAGTCTTTTAGTGACTTCCATCACATCATGCTGAAGTGTTGTATTTGCTCAATGGAAGGACAGATAGGCAATCAAGCAAGACTTGTTTAAGACGTTGAATGATTGAGGTCAGCTTCCTTTGTCTGGGCTTTTAAATGTTTTGTCTCCGCACAGGAAACGACAGAGGGGTGAGGAAATGCTCTGCTAGAGGAATGCACTTTCTGCTGTCAATGATGAATATTCCCCATAATGAACCGTATTGACATGGCGTAGCTGTGCTAAATGGGCTTAAAGTGCAGTTTGAAAACTGCAAAAAATTTCTAGACATGTAATAATCATATAATTTCAGGAGATACCTTTAGAAAAACTGTGGTTTGCAATATTAGTCAATCATTCCTGTCTATGAAACATCTCAATTAGTAAAAATTGTTGTAGACTGCCTCTTCAACTCATAGTCTGTTTTCACTGATAACCACGAGTCATGAATATTCATAAACTGACCCCCAGTGTTCAGTAATATTCATTAGTTGATGGTAAGTTTATACTATAGTTACATTATCAACAGTATCATACTTAATTGTAGGACAGCGAGGTAACATTAGCTCGCTTCAGTGAATTAGCTAGCTAGACTACGCAATGAAGGAAGAAGCACTTTGCATGGTAATACCAGCAGATGTCCTCTTTATAATCAGTCCTTCGTAACCTGTTCCTGTTCCACACCTGAGCAGGAAATATGCTGAGTCATTGTTTAATGTCCTGAAACCTCGAGCTAAACCAGTTGCTTGCAGTCATACTGGCCTGTCCTCTCAATGCGGTCCTGAGAGAAATTCTGCTGTGAGTGGAGGGAGTTGGGACGGCTGTTGGATGATTGCCAAAAATGAACTTTACTTACTGATTATGGAGAGTTTTGTGTTTAGGGAACAAATTAAGGGATTTATTTGCCGCTTTGCAGCCGGAATAGAACATTTCTTAAGAGTCCAATCACAGGGAGTAGTATTCGAATGCATCTCTTGCGTGACTGATTTTAAACTGTAACTCTTTTAAAGAGTTCATGGCAGTACATATATTTACCACATACATACGTACGCAAACAATCCGTTGAACATGAAGACAAGAAGCAACCAAATAGAATTTCTTTTTAGCTAACACAAGTACTGGATCCAAGTTCAGATTACGATGCGCGTGTGTGCGTGTTGGGGCGAGCTGAGAGAAACGCCGCTGATGATCGCTCCGCCCGAGCGATGGGAACGAGAGATCTATGCTTCTCGAAACAGAGGAGACTGCTACCTCGTCCTTCAAACCCATTTAGCTCACCAGACCGACGACCCGAGTAAATAAAGTTCCGTTTGGCTCGTCCGACTCCCACTTTACTTTGACGAACTGCTCCTTTGTCCGTCCACCTCTCGCCTTGAAGTGCCGATAGAAAAACAATCCTTTCGAAAATAGCGTCCCAAGACAAAAAGAACTATCTAGAGATCTCTCTCTCTCTCTCTCTCTCACACACACACACACACCATCCTGCCAAGAAACACAGAGGGAGGGAATCAATTTAATTGCTATGTAAGTACA
>JAOUQW010000049.1:13404266-13417984 GCA_028565825.1 Olivaichthys viedmensis
TGCTGTTCTCTCTCTCAGTGAACAAAGCTTTATGTATTGGTCTTCTGATGGTGTGCTCACTTTTGGTCTGCCTGATCATGCTTTGGATACGACTGATCCAGTTTCAGCAAAGCGCTTTAGAGTGCCATATAGTGGCACTGAAAAAAATCCCAGATTTTCAATGTGGTCTCAGACTTTTGGACCCCACTGTATAAGTGTGTGTGTGTCTTCATGTGTGTTAGTATATGCTTGCAAGTGATGACAAATGTCTTTGCATGCCGCTTGTGTGCATATGTGTGCCTGTGTGTGTGTTGCCTGAACGATAATGTAAACAGTTCAGATTGTTTTCTTGGCTAAGAAGTGCATCCCAGCAGTGTAAAGTGCTATTAGCTCTCAGTGTCGAGTGGGGCTTGCCTGCTCTCAGGTGAAGTGTGTGTGTGGTCTGTGTTCTCGCTGTACTCTCATAATGAGCTGCATGAGCACATTGATTCTGCATTATCATTTATATTCCCTTCCTGTCATTAGGCAGGACTAGGATGGTCTCGAGCTCTGCTTCATCACTTGTTGTTGCTATGGTTAAAGGAGGCTGCTTGTAGCCATAATCCGTCACTTTATGGGGGAAAATCCCCTACGCCGCTCTGTTTGGATCTGTTTATCTCTACCATCTCTCAGCTGCTGACTAATGCTTTTGTTTTGGCTCTATCTTGGATGAGTGTGCCAATGAATTTGGGGGGCATAAACAAGGCAGACATGTGACTCCCTCGATGCCCACAGCACACCACCACACACTCCTCCACCCAGCTACAGTTGTTGCCGTGGAAACATACAAAGAGATTTCAAAGCAGGCGGCACGAGTTCCGTCACCGTGGCAACACTTGGCTTTCATCCAGGCATTTGGGCATAGTTTGCTCTGTTCAACTAATTCTGTCCAACTGCCCACCAGCAGACTGTCCAATATATTACAGATATACAATAACTGCAAACCACTCATGACTGCATTATTATTATTATAGTGTGGTAGCATACTGCATACTTCTTGCTGCATAAAAGGCTAGACAATTGTAACACATGCTTAGTTAATTTTTTTTTTATATATGCACAGCCACCTTTATTACTCATCTCTCATAAGTCTTTACTTTGTTATCCGTCTATTATATGCGTGTATATATATATATATATATATATAGTAGGCTGAGTTATTTTTTAATCCAAAGGCACTAAAATAGCTTGTGCAATCACCTGATACAAAGGCACTCGGACAGATCCTGTCAGTAACAAAGAGGTACTGATATTAGAATTTCTAACCTGCCACTCAGATCTTAATCATTTAGGATGACACCGCACCGCAGAGTGAAAGAACCAATCTGAATATTTCTTTCAAGACAGTGCCTCCTGCTAACTGCTCTTATGACCTGCCATGGTTTATTCATCACATTAAGAACTAGGATAGTTACGGATTCACTTTTCAGGCTCTCCCCATAACTTTGCGCACATTGAGGTGTTCATTCCAGGAAGCAGCAGTGCATTGTTTGAGTCCTGAAACATGCTGCAAGTGCAGTTTAGAGACATAGGGCCAGATGTACGTAGGTGAGGAGGCAGAGTGTGACTGGATGCGGACGCAAAATTTACTATGGCTGTAGCTCATCACGCAAACTGCGCCTGGGACCGCCTATTAAACGTGCTCTGCATAAGGTGCAAATTGCGGTTTAAAAGCTGCTGTGAAATGTTGGAAATGGTCAATCATAGAGCCGTCCAAAAGCTCTGGACTTATAAGGAAATGAAAGTTCAGTAACAAAGAGATAAATGTGTTGAAAAATAAAGATCTAACTAAATAAAGACTGTCGTGTCAGAACGAGTAGATAGTGTGGAGGCCATTAATACAGCTCATATGATATTAGACTCCCAATTGGTTTCACCCTAATAAAAAGACTGTGTACAGAATAAGTTACTTCATATAAAAGTGTGTAATTAAACTGTATTACGTTTCTTTTGGACGACTGTGGCTTCTATAACATTTAGAAAATGGCACAATAGTCTTGTTTAGTGTGTTAATTTCTTTGTTAGATGTGAGGAAATTGATGTACGTGTTATGGTGTCCTCTCACCTTAAACCTCATTGTTGGTCACTCACACAGAGGACTGATGTAGCCAGATAGATTGAGCACAGCCTCTTACTCACTTCTGCAGAGTAATCAGTAAGATATTTCATTGCCTTTAAAGAAGACTGTCTGGGTTTGAACAGACTAGATGGTGAGCCAAAAGTCGGGACGTTCTAAACCTCTAAGAAAGGAGGAGACTGTACATTCTGACCTTCTCAGATGGGAGAAGACTGGACGCATGGTTGGGAGACCAACAACAGAAACGTTTCAATTTTGTTCAGTGTTTCTGTAAGGAACATTGAGTTCCCAGTCATTCTTACCAGTCGTCTGTGAATTTCTGTATGGTAGGTGCTCACTTTCTGCTGATCTCCTCAGCAATGCAGTCTATCTGTGCTGGAAGTGAGTGAATGCCATACAGTTCTCGGTTCTACTACAGTACAGGGTAATGACACTTTCAGTAATAGCTGCAGTAGAAATTTCAGAGGTTTGGTCTCATGAAGGATAGGAAAGGCACAAAGCCATTGGAAATGAGATCACTGTCTGGCATAACAGATTGCATCAGTGATTGTTTTGTGCAGTTAATTGGGTTTTTTCAAACAGCCCAAGTAGGAAGGTGCTGCTGTAATTAAGGAAGGAAAACTCTTCTCACTTTTGTTCTAGTTTCAGCGTGGCGTGCACTCAAGAGAGCAACTCTGCAGCCAGGCAGGATCGTATGTAATTATCGAGTGGGAAAACTGGTAGTGTTCACTCACCTGTGTTTGTGTTCTCATGAGTTGTTGTCATTTCATTTGAAATGAAAAAAATAATGTAACAACAACCAAACTTGATAGACAGTGTGGATTTGGCTGCAACAGTTTATTTTTGTTTTATTCTGAGTATGTACACTAATTCATTGTGGAATATACATTTATGATGCAGAGGAGAAGGTTTTTAAAGATAATTAAGTTGAAAAGACAAAGTAAACAAAGGATCAGCAGATGGAATGCAGAGCTTACAGAAAATGTGCCTGCTCTTTTATTGCTACCTAACAAAATGGATTGGGGCATTAGACATACAGCGAGTGTTGCTTTTGAATAAACAAAAACTCCACAGGCAACTGAAGTGGATTAAGAGGGATATAGATCAACACTATGGTGACATTTTGGTGAGAAACAAAAGTCTTAAATGAGGTCTGAAAAATTCATAGCAGTGCAGTTAACTCAGAAGTTTATTTACAATTTAAAGCTCTTTTAAGAGCATATCCTTAATGTGTTGAGTTTTAATGTGTTACCAAATTCACACCTATGTCTGTTTAATATTCTCACAGTAACTAATAACATAATTCTATTGCAGAAATGATATTATAATATCATAATAACCTAATGCAGAACATGAGGAGGAAACCTTGATAAGATTAAACAGATTATGACTAAATCCATATGATGATAATTTATCCCTTATTTCATCCTGTACCTATTAATCATTTCATACTTATCCCAACTCAATATCTTCTTCATAATCTTTAGAGTTTAACATTTATAATACTTTTAAACATTTATAAAAGTAAACCTTGTCTGTATTTTAACAAGCCTGCTGAGATGCATATTTTCCTTTGTATTTTGTCTGAAAATGTACTCATAATTTTTTTAGTAAGTTTAAGGTGTTTGCTGTTTGACCATCAGAAGAAAATAACGAAATTGTTAGCACTGTGTCAGTCCCTTGTTTCTGATTAATAGATTTAGTAATAATATTTGTATCACACAGACCAAAGGGTATGGAGTTAAATTTGATTCACCAAAGCCGTAATCTGAATTCATGATCCTTGAAAGAAAAATACATATATTTTATGTAATTAGGTGGCGGCACAGTGGCGCAGCAGATCCAGGGTCTGGGGTTCGATCCTGAGCTCCGGTTACTGGCTGTGTGGAGTTTTGCATGTTCTTCCCCTGTCCATGTGGGTTTCCTCCGGGTTCATCAGCCAAATACATAACAGTAAGTGGATTGGCCAAATACATAACAGTAAGGGGATTGGCTACTCTCAATTTCCTGTGTGTGTGTGTGTGTGTGTGTTTGTGGATTGGCTACTCTAAATTTCCTGTGTGTGTGTGAGATGCCCTGCGATGGACTGGGTGTATTCCTGCTCTGTTCCTGAGATAAGCTCCAGATCCACCGTGACCCTGACCAGGATAAAGCATTTTCTGCAGTTGAATGAATAAGTGATGCAATTTGATTAGACATTTGAATTCAGCTTTTTAAAATTCAAGTTAAAAAATTCAAGCGGTAAAAAAATGGGCATCTTATATTTAGGTGACTGTAAAAATTCAGTCATGGAAATTTAGGTTGTAAGAATTCTGGTCGTGGAAATTCAGGAAAAACATCTGAGGTACTCAGAAAGATTAAATGAGTCTGGATCTCATTAAAATCTTCAGTCCAACATCAAATTACTCATGTTTTTACTTTCAAGCATCATGAATTCAGATTCAGCTTCTGGTGAATCTGATTTAACTCCATAAAAGCGAATGAGACATGAGTTCTTATAAAAATTTGTTGGCCAGTAGTGGTAGCTATATTTTGTGTAAGATTTCTACCTAAATATATATGTCACTCTCCCTCAGTAAGAACACTATAATCAGTTATAAGATATTCAAATTGCTCTTCATCAGCAGGTGAAATAAAAAAGACCAATACTCAGTAATCAATATAAGGACTATGGACAGTGCAGGAGAAGATTGCTGGTTTAATGCAGACCTTCAGCTGAATGGACCACCGAGTCTGACGGTTGATTCTGCCTGGGTGCCAAGTAGACTACAGACTCATAGAGCTTGTTTCTGCTAATTAGGTCACTTGCACCCACTGCTTCTCTTCAAGAAGCCACAATTTTAATTTTTGGCAGTGTAACAAAGCCTCAGCAGAAATGAGCGCATTCAACCACTGGTTAATTCGAGGCACCTGTTTAGAGGTAACGAAGTGCCAACTGAGGATTGGATTAGGCACCCGTACACTTGCTCCAAGAGCCTGAATCTAATCAATTAGAGCTTCTTTTCTTCTCTGCTCTGCACAATGCACACTAAAGCATTTAAGGCTTGCTTCTTGTTATGGCAAAAACAATAAAATATGATTCTGGCCTTTTGCATGACAAAGTATTAAACATAAGAAGTTGTGTCATGAACTGTCTAGGGAACAAATATATCATAAAATTATGCACTCGTGTTTTCAGTTGTTTCACTCTTCTAAATTGTTTTTCATATTGTAGTTTGTGGTGCAAAGAGGAACTGATGTCCTAGAACCGAATGCCAGACTAACTAGGGGCTGGATACTGGATAATAAGAGACACAAACTATGAAAATGTATCTAGGAATGTACCCGGGTTTTAGGCCCATAAAATCTTAGATTAGGATTATTCCAATTCTCACTTAAAGAAAAATAACACCAGGCCTCAAGTGTTATCTTGGTTTGCTGGATTCATTTAATTGAACCCAGCAAAATACATTATGAGAACATAACATAATACTAACATAACTTCCCCTTAACATTTAAGACAAAAATGGAGAAATATAATGGAGAGAATGAAGATATGCTTATTTTATTCCAATTTCATAACTTGATTTTGAAAGATATCATTATTTCCAAAACAACCATAATCCCTTATATTGTGATGCGGCAGAAGAAACATTTTTCATCTGGAATGTACAATTGAGTGAAAAAGACAGATAAAATTAAACACAACTTCAACAAGCTATTTCTTGGCACAATGTACTGTATCATTTGCATACATATACTGGCAGGAGTATATATATATATATATATATATATATTTCACCAGAATGTCTGTGTGAAAAAAATAATGCTCCTCCCAAACTACTCACTACTGAAATAAAAGTGCTAAAATGTTGTGATTGCAACTTAGCTGCACATACATCTATTGTCATGAAGAAATATTGTACAACAAGCTCTTATGCCTTCAAAAGGATACAATAAAACACATCAAATACTTATTTTCAAAGAGCCATCAGGCACAATTTGCAGCAGAGCGACCATGTTAGTTAACAGTGCTTTTTACTCCATGTCTCCAGTACTCATGCTACCTCATGGCACTCTGTGACAAATATAGTAGAAACTGACTTTCTAAAAGATCATACTATTTCTTCAGGATGACATTTCAGGGGACTTGTTAGAGAGTAAATTAATGAAATGGGAGTTTATTAGTATGAAAATGAAAGAAACAGCCATAAAATACCAATCTATGATTTAACAGTTCATGTTTTTTCAGGGTGTCTTCACATAAATCATCTGCCACTAAATGTTTTCAGATAAAATAAACAAGACCTTAGTCTCAGCAGTGTGTGAATGTTCTGAGTGATGATTGAGCTAAACAGACATCATGTACATCAACTCTGAGCTGTAAGGAATACTGGTCCTGTGTTCCACCCTTCACCCTAGCCCTTGAGCCCTTGGGCTCAGCACTGCACTTATTTCTTCTTAATTACTGTTAAGAGTAAAGTTTTTTTTCCTAATAATTCTTTTTTTGTTTCAGTTTATTAGATTGCTTTTATTGCTCGTTTACTTTGACTCTTTTCTCATTTATTTGAATTAAAACTGCTTAGCATCTTGCTGACTGAACGCAAACACATCATTGTTGGCATGGGTATAAATTATAGTAAACATTTCACAGAAACAATGAAACGTTCCTGGTTCAGCTGTTGTCATTGCTTGCTGACCGCCTGTGTGTGTGGCCAATCATAGTGTGACCGGCTCTTCTTTGCAGTTACGCCTCCATTCCACAAGAGGCAGAATGAAGGTTACTGTCAGGATAGTGATCCGTTTCTCCTGCTAACTTTAAAGGCTGATGAGTCATTCCCTCACACAGTCACTTCTGTCTTACTGTTGGTTATGAAGTATGGCTGTGTGGGTAAGTAGTGGTGACTGCGGGCAGTGTGGAGCTCGTTCATCTGACCCACCATGCAGGGCTTCTTGGGGCCATAGGTCTTGCGTCGGCCCACAGTCTCTGTGCCCACAGTTTCCCAGGCCTTCAGCATACCTGGGTTGGCTATGGTGTTGGAGCTGTAGGCCATATGATGTGGTACATGGGCCTTGGTGGGCTTAGGTTTCTGTTCGTTCTGCTTGGGGACGGGCATCTCAGTGATGTACGAGGCAGTGGGCTTCACGTGCTCCATCCTCATTGTGTGGAGGGGCAGGCTGCCTTTCGCTCCCAACTCAGTCAAGTGGCAGTGCTGCTTGTTGTAAAAGCCTCCGTTGACTTTTGCAGCTGACAGCAAAACAGACAAGAATAACAAATGAGGCAAAGAGCAGTTAGAGAGCAATTTGACTTATATGGTCATTCTTTAAGAGATAATTTTCTCGGAAAGAATGAATCATGTTGTGTATCTTGATAAACCATCCCTTAACCCCTTAAACTCCCAGGTCCCACCAGCAGGTCCCGACTGACATTCCTCTCTTGTAACTACATACCTTTTCCTATTTTCCCATTAGTTTCACTGTAGCTACTGAATAATTCATAGTAGTTACTGAATAATATGCTTTAAGATGAATAACTAAATACCTGACCGGGAGTTTAAGGGGTTAATGTCAGTTAATTTTAGTTAGTGTATTACATTACAGGCTTTTATAGGTAGTTATACCCCTCAAAATTTCACATTAGTCATGCAACAACTATGGCTAGTTTGTCTTATAATATGATTGAAATCCACTGACCATTAAATTCTTATAATAAAAATGCTCATTGATCTGTAAGTCTGCTTCCTGAACAATACAGCTGCATGGTCAGGCTCCCGGGGCTAACACAGCCACCCTGAGGGCTCTAATGTTCTCACTGGCATTTGTTTATCAAATGTCTTCTTCTGACCTTTAATCTGTCATGCAGTTCATTGCGAAGAGACGCCTGTGTCTGGCTGTGTGCTCACACTGTGCCTCCTGCATTGGAACGCTAATGGCATGTTTTACTCGTTTGTAAAAGTCCTCAATTAAACTTGTTTGCAGGGGGGTTCCAAACAAATATCAGCTTGGTCTTTTTTTAACAGCTCTTTGATTGCCTAGAAAAGATTTCAATTAAGCTTATATGGGTCTCAACTGATATTCAGCAAGCCAACACCATTATCGGCGCAGTGAGCTTAGTTTCACGAAGTTGATCTATTCATCAATGTCCAGCTTGTGGGCCTGTCGCCCACTGTTGAGAGATGTCTCCTTTCACCAGATGATTCATGTTCACCATAGAATTGTTACTCTAAAGCCCAGCACACTGGAAAATCCTACTGTGACTTTCTCAGCCCGTGTTTGATGGTTGGGTGCTTTAACGTCCTTGAAGATAAACTTTTCATGCTCATCTGCCCTGTGGAAAGTGAATGAGACATTGGTTGTTGTGGACTTTTTCCCACTGGTGCCTGGCCCCATGTATCACACTCACTCAGCCTTCACACCAGGTCAATATAAGTGCTCAACAGCACAAATTCTGCCTGGTCATAAGAAGGCAGAGTCCTTGGTTATGAGACAATTGTCCCAGATGGATTTCAAATATCTACTAAATCGCTGTGTTTAGTTCATACTTTGGTCTAGGTAGCTTAGTATCTAAAATGTGAGAGGTGTGTGCAATACATCTTTTCAAAAATGCTGCTGTAAAATGGCAGTTAATCCAGTAATCTTTTTTCATTGCATGTTTTGTATACTGTGTAAAAGTCTTAGGCTAGATTTTGTGCCTGTTTGATGTTGTTCCCAAACAGTTGCACCTATTTGTTCAGGACCAGTCAGCAGGTCCAGACTTGTGTTCATCAATCTCCTAACTACATACATTCTCTATTAGTTTCACTGTAGTTACTGAATAATTTATAGTAATTACTAAATAATACGCTTTAAGATGAATAACTAAATAATAAGACAGAATTTTAGATTAAAATTGCCATTGAAAAGAAGTACTTTGAAAAGAAGTTTGAAGACACATTTTAACAGGCATAAACTCATAGGGAAAAATATATTATCAGAGCGCAATACCTAAGCTGGATTTTCAAGATGTTCAAACTGTCAAAGAAATTTGAAGAAACTGGGTTGACGTTAAAGACAGAAAATGCAGTGAAATAAATACCATCTGCATCTGATGAAAAAGTTGTTAAAGGTCAGTTCCTTAAGGGAAAGCAAAAAAAAAAAACCTAGTCAAATGCTTGCTTAGCATCTGGCAGAGTCATTTGGCACCAAAGTACACACTTCAACTGTGAACAGAGGTCTTACAGAAATAGGCTTTGGAGGGCATTACAGCTAAAAAAAAAAACAGTTTTCTGCAGAAAGGCATGGCAGAAGTGATTTCAGTTCACTAAAGATCTTAAAACATGGTGTGACAATCAGTAGCAGAAAGTCTTATGAAGTGATGAGTCCAAACTGTAGATTTTTAGTTAATAAAAGCACAGGTACGGGAAATGTGGAGTTTCATTTCAAATCACACCAGAACATTCCACCATTTTCAAATCTGATGTTTAACCCCTAAATCTCCAAGACTCATTGGCTGGTCCAGAATTACATTCCTCATTCTCATAACTATATACGTTTCCTATTAGTTTCACTGCGGTTACTGAATAATTCATAGTAGTTACTATAATATGCTTTAAGATGAATAACTGAATTATAAGCTGATAGTTAATGGGGTTAATGGATTTCTCAAGACTTGTTTGGCAACAGGTCAGTTATTTTTTATAATAAGTAAAAAAAAAAAAATATATATATATATATATATACACATTTTTTTTTTCCATTTTGTTGTCATATTTTTACAAAGTTGCAATCCACCAATAACACTGTGGTCAATTAAGAAATGATATATTGACGTATATTAAATCAGTGTTTGTTAATGGGAAAATAAATTGGCCTTTTATGGACTTTGAGTTGAAAAAGCAAGATGGTTCAGATACCAAGTTGCTGTGCAGGCTGAATGGAAGAGCACCTGTTTTCATTTTTGGTTTAGTTACATGAGAGGTTTGTGGCCTGGGATTTGTCCCCATAAAGAAAGACAGGCTATCCACACATCTTGGGGTGCATTTCCTGGTGTGTTTCTTTAATAGTAAGCTCCACTTCTCCAAATCCAGGAGAAATCCAATACCTGGTGACCTCAGAGAGGCATTCGAGGGTCGGGAAGATAACTATCGATTGGTAGAACTGTGGCTTATCGGCTCCCTTCTGCTTCTTTGGGAGTTTTCAGGGAAAGGCAATTAAATAAAAAAGAAATAACAGTGACTCCAGGGAGTCCGTTTTTCTCTTTTCAATGATTTCTCAGTGCGTCACTCATGTTGAGAAGAAATTAGGTGGTCAGACTGAACTTGCAAGCTGCAGCAGGGGAGCAAAGCACACCTGCGGTGACCTAACTGAATACATTTCATGCTTGAATAATGCCCTTTTCCATTGGGCTCTGCCTGAATGAGATGTTCCATAGAGGAGCGTGGAAGACAATGGTACACGTGTGCATCATAATGTTGGGAAATAGCAAGGCATTCCTAGAATGGAATTATGTTTTAGTTGGCTGTTGTTACAAATCTAAATGTCTGAAATGATGAATTCATGAAATTCCATAGACATTTTAAGTGTAAGAAGTGTAAAAATAAATAAATAAAATAAACTAAAACTCTCAATGGGATAGAACTGAAATAAAGTCAACAATTTCTTATGAACACTACTGGTATTACAATACATTAATAAAACATTTTCCCTGCTAATGTTCTAATTATTGCGGATTATTCTATAACCATCCAAGAATGTGGCACAGCAAAAATCCAACTGAGAGTGTATTACAGCACACATACATTGTAGAAGGTGAACACATTGTAGTGAGGCATAGTAAAGCACACATACAGTACAGACCTCAAATATTCTGATTTTACTTCAGACACACACTGTATGGTTATGATTTCTTTTCCAAAGAGTATTAACTACATCTTGACCTTACCAACAGCCTTTAGTGAAGCATATTTATTGAGTTCTTTGCCAGGCTGCTGTTGCTCGTACACATGGGACAGCTGGCTGAGGACAGGGTACGGGTGGGCCTGGCTCATGTTGTGCATCTGGGCCCCCTCTGAAATAAACAGAGAAAGTACAAGTAGGTTAGAGAGTTACATCATTTCATGACCTTATGTATTGAACATGTCAGAATTATTTGTGACTGTTAGGAATAGAGGGTTGGGTCTGGTATAGAGTCTCTCCTCAGTCCCAACAATATCACTTTGGGGACCTTATTACCTCAGACAAAGAAAGGGGGCACCAAAAATATAATGGGGATTCGTGCAAAGAACATGGAAAGTCCCAGTTTCTGAAAACTTTTTCAACACTAATCAGCAGGGGCAGTTATTTTAGCATTATGAACCTCTAAATGACAAATTGGCAAACAAAAGAGCCAGTCGATTAATGCTTACACTCTACGTACATGGCCAATGTCACCAGTCCCTCTACCATTAATGTAGCAATCACAGACGCAGTCAAATGAAGAATTGATGCACACGTGCAGGCGGCTCCACTGATTTCCACAATCACCTTGCTGGTCGGGGGAGATAGATTGTCAGCAGTGAATGACGATCAAAGCTGTGTAACCTGCCTGTTGTATCTGTCAGCGAGTAGCTCCTGTTGTGACTAATTAATCACTTAGCCTTGCTGCAGGGTTGCTGACAAACGTCGGCGCCGAGCACCATGCAATGAGTCACACAACACCAGTCAACACACTGAATCTTCCTCCAGACTTTACGCTCAAATATGATATACCATACAGTATTTACCAAAGTAAACAAAGGCAGCAAAGTTAAATGGATTTTTTGAGAAAGTTCTCTCCATAATCTGTGGTTATTCCTGCCTCGTTCCTTAGCACTTTTTTCAGCATGCCTTAACACTCTTTCATTAATCACAGATGCAATTTAACCTGAAATTGGACATCGACGAGATAGATAGATAATATCATGAGGATATTAAAAATCATTTGCCAGAAAGGCAAATTTACTATCTTCATTGCCCCTGACAGTGCAAGCCTCACAATTAAATATTGATTGATGTCTGTATAGGCAAAAATGCTTAGTTTGTGTTATTTATCCTCTGCCCTCAAGGGATGTGCTTTTCCAATACATGCATTAGAAAAACTCCAACACCTAGTTTATGGATTCACACAAATGAGGAAAACTTTGGGCTGTTCAAAATTAAAGTGTGTGCAGAAGGCTGCAGAGGGGAAAAACAGATCTGAATAATTAATATTTGGATAAGATGTGTGTGAATCTTAATCAAGTTGGATTTATTTAAACCTTAATCTTAACCTAAAATTGATTTAAGTCTTAAACTTACTTTGTAAAATGTGAATTTGGCAGATTGAAAAACTAAACTGAACTAAAACTCAATGTCCTCTTATTTAAGCCATACAAAAGTAAGACAAAGGTCAAGAGTTCAAGCTTTTAGAGGAAAGTCAGAGATCTTGGATGCGATGAAACTTGGTTCTTTTAATTAATTAATTTATTTCCACAGTCTTCTCAGATCTGTGGGTCCACTGTAACTTCAGGCCAAATCGACAGTGAGGAGGAAATGATCTCCTGTCCCACCATGCTTTTATCTAACCTTGGCTTCAAACACATCATCTCCCACTCTGCCTGGGGAGGGTTTTCAGTAGTGCACAAACTGTCACTCAGCTACGGGGTGGATGTGGTGAAGTGTGAGGTATACAATTCAGTGATAACGACACACCATACCAAAACCTTGATAAAATTCGGAGGATCTGGAGTGACAAGATATCATCAATAACAGCACATTTCTATAAAGAACTTTTGCTTTGGACAAAATTGCTGCTGTTACATGCTGTTCATTTTGTTCACCACAGATTTCTCAGCCTACTCACTTGAAAAATTGACAAAAGTAGCAGCTAAGTGGGAGTGATCCCATGTTTGGTTCTGTTCAATTGCTATATCTCAGCGTGTTTTGCTTTGTGTTTGGAGCTGACTCATCTCTACAGGGAGAGTTTTCTCCCAAGTATTCAGCTGCAAATTGCCTCTACATCATCTTATCCTCATGCTATCTCTCTCGTCATATGAACACATCTGTTTCTTGTTCCATTTGTGATGCATGAAGCCGGCTTCTCACGTTATTCACCACCCACATGCTTAGAACACAGAGATTGCAATCGATGGAAGTGAAATGCTTATTCATGTCCAGAGAAAAACAGTTTCTATCAGACTGCAGAGTGAGAAATCATGTGTACAGTTAGCATTAATGAGCGATTCTTAACCAGCACTTCGAAATACACAAGGCAAAGAACACAAACAATAGCTCTGTCTGAAATTATTCACTATTGACTATATAGACTGTTCTGTATAGAGCCCCTTATATAGAGCTGCAGAAAAGGAGACACAGGATCTTGACTTGCCCTCACTTAAACAATTGGAACAACAACAATATTACGTAAGCTAGTGGTACCATTCAAGATACACTCACCGAACACTTTATTAGGAACATGTACACCTTCTCATTCATGCAATTATCTAATTAGCCAATCGTGTGGCAGCAGCGCAATGTATAAAATCATGCAGATATGACCAGCAGCTTCAGGTAATGTCCACATCAACCATCAAAATGGGGAAAAAATGTGATCTCAGTGATTTTGACCGTGGCATGATTGTTGGTGCCAGACGAGCTGGTTTGAGTATTT
>JAOUQW010000049.1:13435198-13446805 GCA_028565825.1 Olivaichthys viedmensis
TGTAAAGCTGCTTTGTGACAATGTCCATTGTTAAAAGCGCTATACAAATAAAATTGAATTGAATTTAATTGAATTCTTCTCATGTGCAAATAATAAAAATCTGCAAAACACATTAGATAAACAACCAAATTCTTATTGTAATAGCACCAGCATACCACTCAGAAAGATAATCCTTACTATTTAAGCACAACAATCATGGTCAGAAAACATACACTACACAGTAAAATTCCCAGTATTAACGCTCGCTCTGTTGAATTAACACCTACAGCACATATTTAAGTCCAACTGGATACAAATTTAATTTAGCATTTTGCTGTACATGTATTCTCAGAGTCTTAGGAACATATAGCCAGTATCTCAGATGATTACAGTCTCTAATCGATTCCAGACGTCTGCTGGCACAAGGCTCTAATAAATGAGAAATAATAGACCTTTTTAAAAAACCCATTAAGGCAATTCTTGTGAGCAAAGGTATTGAAATAAACAAAAAAGACTGGGAAGAAATAACAACTCCCAAGGACAAAATTAGTAAAAGCTTGCTATAACTGTTCTATTTTGTTTGATCTTATGAGGATTTTAAGACTTAGTTTTTCAAACTAGGCATTTTAGGCCATGACCGACAAGAAGAAAGCTATTCCTATTTTTCTGTAGACATTCTGATAGATCTTCTTAGCTGTAACAATGATGAGACTGATCAGAATGTGGAGTGAATCCTATTGTTAATAAATCTGAAATGATTAAGACTGAGAGAAAGGGCTGCTAGAGGCACGTATTTTTAATCTGTTTAGGGTTTTTCAAGCACTCACTCGGATCTGTGCAATCGGGGATATTACTCAAAGCTGACTTTTTTTTAAAGTGCTGTAATGATGTAAAACTTTAAAAACAGTGCTTTCACATCTTAGATTATCTTCTGTTTTTTATTTATTTTAGCAATGTCTAAACTGTCATGAGAGGTTTACTTGTTCAGCATCTCCGTTGTAGCTTCGCTTGTCCAGGGTCATGAGGCATCACCCAAGAACTCTTGTTTTTGGAAATGTAGGACAAGCAAAACCCAGAATGGACATGAATAGTATAAGGACAAAAGCATAAATGGAGGACTGTAACTTACAATTTAACATTCAAATCAAATTACTAAATTAGTACAATGCTTTCATTTCTAACAATATGTCTTGCACATTTCAATTCAACTCAATATAGTGATCAACACGGGGCCCTGAGGAACAGGTCAGAGAGAGTAATACAGCTTAGCATGAGTCACTCCACATTATTAATCATTTTAGCTTTGATGATGAATATTTCCTGAATACACTGTGCTTGTCATTGCCATTTACCATGGGCCTGAAAAATATACTTGTATTACATGAACACCTGAGGGCTTATTTGTAGTCGACGTGAAACCGACAATTAATTAAGCTGTTCACTGGGTGAAGTAATCAAGAGTCTTAAGGAAAATTTTAATAGCCTTGGTGTTTCCACACCTACAAAATGTCCCAGAGCCCTGTTGCCTTATCCAAACATATGACTTTCAATAAAAAATTCTGTACTTCCATTGGTTAGAAACTAGTCACCGCATAGCCAAACTTTCAGGTAAAAACAGTAAAGTACATTAAGCCTGTTAGATGTAAAATGCATCATGATTAAACTTTTTACACTGCACATATAGATGTAGTGCTTAAAGCTATTATATCACAAACTTAGGAATTAAGTGTCTACAAAGTGTAAGTGATGAAACAAAAAGAAAACAAGCTACAGTCTTACATTGTCAGTGTAAACCAAAGTGGATCCCTCTAAACAAAGCTTTGATAACCACACAAGGGGATGAGGTAATCACTCTGGAAGAGGATTAATTTAGAGTTGTGCCTAAATACTCCATACTGAGCCATTCACTTTGAGCTACTTGATCCCGGTGTTGAACAATGCCACCACCAGCCATAAATACACTTTCACACTCAAAAAATCAAATGTCTCCTCCTCTAAACATAATTTTACAGATAAAGTGTCAAAAGAGTGATCCGAAACAATGCACAATTAGAGAAAAGGTCATTTTGCACAACTAGACAAAAGATTCACCAAAAGTCTGTATATACAACCACAATTTGTGCTGTCTTTCGTTTGTTGCCTTAGGTGTGGGCATGTTGAAGGGCCTACATTTTTCATTATATCTATTGTGCAATCCCATCTAAACCCAGACATATAAGCATGTTCAACCCTTGAAGTGTAGCAGTGTGTTGCTGGCTCATGCTCCTTCACAGCTGACGAAACATCATGGTAAGGCAAAAGCAACTCCAAATGTGACTTACGCATATTGTTTGCCCTCGCCTGCATGTTGTCATAGTTCTGTGCATGCCGTCCAATGGCTTCTTCATGTTCAGCTTGACAGGCACCTTGCATCACGCTTGCTACAGCTCTGTCAGGGAACAAACATTTTACTCAATTAGTGAAAAATATGAGTCTCGAAAACTGCCTGTGCTCAAATTAGAATAGTTCATTGCATTTAAACTGTACCCATGTCAGAACTCAGATAAACATTTTTTCGTATGTAAGACTAAAACAGTGGTCACCAGCTCTGCTCTAAGGGACCTACCTCCCTGCCAAGTTTAGCTCCAGCCCAATGATATAAAACCCAAAAAATCCTTAACCACTTCCTAGCCTCTGAGAAAAACAATAATTGGTTGGGGCAAGTGTGGCCGAGTTAGTGTAAAACTAAACTGCAGGAAGGTAGGGCGATTTTATGTAATATGGAACACATTAATAAGGTTTTGTTTACTTCCTTGTCTTAAAAAAACTAAATACGTTGTCCTATAATTGATAGAAGGCTAGGATTTCAGAAATAGATCATGTGGTAGGATACAGACAGGCATTTCTCAGGCATGGGTCACCAAAGGCAAATTTTTTTTTTAAGTGTCATAATATCTGAATTCATTCTATATCTCCAGGAAGGTGATCACTTGGTTAGGGAGGTGCACCTTGGTACAAATTTGAGAATGCTACAGTGTGGCTGCTGTCCAAGGTGCTGGCTTTAAGGGAATCCTACGAAGGTTGCTGTTACATTTACGGTTGCCGGATTGGATGAACTGTTTGCAAGCAACCACAGTTAAAAATCCTCCCAATTCACCAGAAACCATCCCAAACTTTGCCAAATGAAGGATAAATAATTCAAACAAAACAATCGCGAATAATCAACAAAAAGCATCCCAAAATATATATCTAGCAGCTCAATGTCAATTTTTTTAGCCCAGTATGATTAAATTGGGTGGAAAACCTCTCAATCTGGCATCAATGTTTACGTTTGCACCTCTGGCGCGCTGCTCACAGAACACGAGGCTACAAAGACTGTGCGTAAAGAAATATGTGGTGGGTAAAATTCAATAGTGTAGAAGACTTGGTACGGGATTTTTTAAAAAGGTTTTTATACTCATTATGTTCAGCTTTAGGAAAAGAGCGACCTGCGACCTGCTCAGGACAAACTGCAGAGCGCGTAATGAGAATTGCAGTAGTCTTATAGTTGCTGCGCATGTGTCAGATTGCGCGCATTAAACCAGCTCAGCTCATCGAACTGCCTCGTCTCATTTAAACCCGGTCTTCTGCCAATTATGTTCTCGCCGAGCATTTGATCTCATGTGTAAGTGTACAAGCAGATGCTTAAGTCCGAAATGCGTCTAGAAACAGTGTGGGTCTCAGCCTGACGTGTTATATGATCGGCTCAGACGCGGTAAATGGGAAGAAGACCGTTTGTCAAGCTCAGCTGTCTTGTAGTTCATATGCGCTATTTTGAAACGATGCCTTGTTGCACCATACGGATATCACTGAAACACAAAGCGATAATGCAATCATTCAAACTTGGTTAAAAACTCCCGATAAAGTACTTTCAACATACCGAGACATGTTTTCCCTGTGAGGTCTCTGCGCCTTTTCCAATCCAAGTTTGGTAAAAATCCCGACGAGTGCCATGATGGCCACTACTCCGCAAACGACGTACACGATCAAGTTGGTCTTGTCCTTGGTCGGATCGTGCCTCGGGTCCGTCTTCTTATACGGCGTCTGTCCTTTGAGCCATACTGGCGTGTTGTAGTTTGTGCACAAGCTCTGGTCTAGGCGCGAGCTCTTGAACGCGCAGCAGAAGCGGAAGCCACAGGTGCCGCAGCAGAACAGGTAGGTGCCTGTGCGGCACACGAACGGCGGGTCCCACTGACCCATCACGTCGTAGTAGCCGCGGCACTCCTCCTGTGTGTGCGGCGTCTCGGACACACCGCTCTCCTCGGAGCCGTTGGAGCCTGACAATACCACGAATCCCTCGAGTCGCCGCTCTGCTTCACCCTCCGCCCTGCACACCAGCGCCGTGACCTCCACCAACAGGTACTCCCACAGCAAGACCGTCCATCTCATCCTGCACCTTTTCTCTCAGTGCCAGTGGCTAGCGGTTGGGAGAGGACACAAATTCAAGTAGGAGATTATAGTCATGCGGGGTGCTTTTCATTTTTAGGATAATTCTTTTTCTTCCAGTTCTCTTTAAACTGCACTGGTTAAGTCCACGGCGGTTGTTGTCCGTCCAGTTGAAGCGCACTGAAGGGTTTTTGTTGGACTCTCTGAGCGTTTGAGCTGTGTGTGAGAGTGACGCCGTGTGCGCGCCTGAAGAGCCTCGGAGCAAAACTGCGGGCAACAACGGACTCTGCGCGTCACACTGAGCGAAAGGAGAGAGAGAGACCAAGAAACCTGGCCAACACACACAGAGAGAGAGAGAGAGAGAGAGAGAGAGACACAGAGAGAGAGAGACACAGAGAGAGAGAGAGAGAGAGAGAGAGAGAGAGAGAGAGAGAGAGAGAGAGAGAGAGAGAGAGAGAGAGAGAGAGAGACCGGCATGGTCCCGACACTGGAATCACTTTCTCTCTCAGCGACTCGTTGGCCATTACTCCACACGAGCATCACACTCAGGTAGGAGGCGCCCAGAGGCCTGAAGTGATTCACACGAATCCCGTCTGATTTTAATATGGACGCGTTCTGCTGGTTTTCACCAGACTGTTTATGAAAGAATAGGCTTCACTTGGGCGAAGTGCGTGAGGTTTACCCAACGCTTACGCTTTTGTTTAGCCAAATAAAAGTTTGCGCGGCATTCACTGGTGCGTTATAACGTTATAACGTCGTGTGGACATCTTTGGAACGTACAAAGTCAAGGCACTGCTTTTTATTTGCCTTGTCAACCAAACTAGTGTCTCGGGCCGATTGCGCGCACGCGTCCCGCCCAGCAATTCGCACACGATGATGAGCACTTATTTACGCCAATGAGCTCGGAGAACGTTACCGGGCCCTCACGCCGTTGTCCAATCAACGCGAGGGGATGAGAAGGAGCACGCGCCTTAGACGTTGGCATGTCGGTTCCTGGTCGACGCGAGTCGTTTCCTGTAATCGCAGTGTTGTGAGAGGGAGAAAGCCATGCGCGTCGACGCAAAGGTAAATGTACCGTCGCGAAATCGTAACCGAGAAAGTTTTCGCAAGTAATAGGAGCGTTTTAGTGGGGTTTTTTTTGAATCCAAAACTGATGTGTCCGATCGTAAGAGCTCTGCGGCCTTGTTCATGTCTGTACTCCGGCTGTGTTTTTGTAGCACGTTGTCTTTGGTGCGGTTTGTTGATGACACGGTTTGAACGAGTCCGAACGAAAGCGCGGCGCAAGTAAATGACGAAAAGTTCTGCTTCACATCATTGACGAACAAAAACACAAGTAATGTCCAACGCCTTCCCTGCACGTGCACTAAAGACTGGCTATTGACTAGCGATAGCTAACATGCCCAGGTTTGTGCATGGTCTGCGACTAGCAACAGCCCCGGTTCAACAACGTTAGCGCGATGTCTCGCTAGTCATCGCTGCAACTTGCCTCGAGATCTTCACAAATATTCCCATATTCATACACATATATGTGGCGCATTTGCCGTCCTCTCATTCGATTTGGTGGTGAATTCTGAACCTGAAACTAAATCATGCGAGTCAAAATGAATGAAGGCAAGCGTGCCTTATGGTTGTCCAATGGCGTTTTGGTGTGATCCATGAAGAAATGCGGCATGTTTCCTTGTCTTTTCCGTCCCACTCTCCACCTAAATCCTATTTTTCTTCAACAGTCCATCAAAGGACGTTCTCGTTGAAGGGCGGCTTAGTGTTGGCTCCAGAAAGAGAAGCAAGCTGTTTCACATTGGAGAGGAAAGAAGGTTTGGTGAACAGGAGGACACTCTCTTGCTTTGCCTCACCAATCTACGTCGTTCTGACCATTTCCACATACACCTGGCTTCCACATGCACCTGGCGTTCACACCTGCTTTATAAGATTGGTGGGTAAATGACAACAGGGCTGGATTCACCATAGGAACTTGAATGTAAGTGCATTATAACCTATATCCATTTATATTGTATATTTTGTAAAGCTTCTGGTTTGATAAAGGTGTTGTATACGTTTTAAATAATTTATAAATACATTTTAAGTTGCTTTGAATTCTAAATGGTATTTTGCTCTGGCATGGACTTACTTACATTCCTGTTTTTACAAAATATTTGACAAGATGGCAGATCCCATTATGGACCTATTTGATGACGCATCGCTGTTTAACCTGGATGCCCTACCAGAAGATACCTTTTCTCAAGGTTCTTCAGACCCAGTTGAGGAGGCTCTGAAGTTGGCTCTGGGCCAAGTGGATCCCCCATTAGATCCAGCCCAAGACCCCAGTATCCCTGTCCTTAGTGATGCTTCCCCAGCACCACTAACAGCCCCAACACCCATCTCTTCTGTTCCACTCCAGATACAACAAATGAGCCAGGTGCCGCTCTCGCAGGCAATCTCCGTTGCTTCAGGTTCAGTGCCCATTCAGACAGTGCCTCAGACTTCTATTTCCAGTGGTTCGACTACTGTTCTGCTGAGTTCCTCTTTGGCTGTACCTGTGTCAGGGGCTCAAGTCACTACACATCAGCTGCAACCCCAGCAGTTTTCTGCAGTTACACAACAGGCAGCAGGGCAGGTAGCCCCAAAAATAGTTATTCTGAAAGGCCCTCAGGGTCAGGCCCAAGTGCTACAGAGTGTTGCAGGAACTGCAGGTTCCTCTGGGAAGCTCACCATTGCAAGAGTTGTGACCGGGACACCTGTAAGACCTGGAATGTCCATTGTCTCAGGGGGGACATTATTAAATGCTACACAGTCTGCACAGCGACAGGTGAAAGTGGGGACAGGTGTCCAGAGGTTTGTGCAGACACCTAATGGACCTGTGAAGCAGGTGCTACTGACGACTTTGCCCCAGACACGTGTACAGTTACCTGCACAGACACAGATTACACAAGCACAGACAGAGTTGCCAAGGTTGCAGCTTCAAACTCAAGCACAGCCTGCACAGGTGCCGATACAGGTCCAAGAACAGGTTGCTGCTACATCTGGAAGTACATCGGCAGTCCAACCACAAGGTGTCACCCTGTCGACAGTAGCACAACAGGTAAGACTGATTTGTTTTCCTTTTTCTGACCAACCATACATCTATATTCCAGTGACTGTAGAGTTTGTTGTAGATATTCTGGCCTCTAGTGTGTCAGTGTGGTGTGATGAAAGTTCATCCTAAGCAGAGATCAAACCCATGATCTAGCAGATTGTAACTGAACATTCTGCCAATCTTGGGACCAAGATTACTCGTAGAGTAATGGCACCCAAATCTAGTTTGAGAAAGTAAACTGTACTCTTTTATGCACAAATAAAAAAGAATGAGCTGGGCATGGTTTTACATTTCGTAGAGCATTATCCGAAACCATTCTATTTTCTTGTTTTTGTAGAATGTTGGCTATTTATTAGTATTCTCAAGAATATCACAACACCTTCTACATGTGTATACTAATGTTTATTTTCTGAAGTTGTCATTTAAGATGCTTTACCCATTGTTTAACATTGAGTAGTACATGTTTGTCACTGAGTGAAAACCTAATGTCCAAAATAATCAGAGAAACTGTAAATTGAAAAGGGCATGACAAAATTAGGTGGTACTGGGGCAAATAATTCTATTGTTAGACATTTAGGTCTTGAAGAGCTTGATAATTAGTTGATGAGTCAGATGTGTGAGATTAGGGTAAAACAACTCTGCATTTGCGAGTGGCAAATCCATACACATTAGGGCTGGCCTAGCATTTTACAGGCTTCGAATACTCGTTGGAGTTTCTGAACGAGTATCTGAATGCTCGTTGTCAAAACCACTCATGAAATCAATTATATTTGCATTTTATAATTAACCATAATTTTAAGTATGTGCAGTTCAAAATGTATCCCATAGGCAGCAGTAGGCAGGCGGTTTTTACTCTCATCTGGGTGGTTAGATTTATAGCTCGTGTGACAAAGAAAGATTGTACATTTCCAATAACGTTTAATAAAACTCTATTAAAGGTCTTGAACAACAATGGACACAAATCGGGTACCTCTGGTTGGTGGATTAACCACATTTTACACCAGAACCGAAGCTGCAACCGTCATTTTACACCGGACACGGCTCTCGTGCGTCAAGTACTCAAGTTTCATTCACGGGTTTAGTATGCAAATATCTGTACTAACTGTCGGTTTATTATAAACGTGCATTGTCATTGTGCATGATAACACAAAATTCGTTAATCCAGTGAGATTTTCACTCCTACGCTCTGTGGCAGTTGGAACTTTCCCGAAGTTTGAATTTTCATTAATATTAGAAAATAACGTGGGTGGTTTCAAACAAAAATGCCTGCAGGAGTGGAATTAAAAAAACAGTCCTGCGCACACACCTAGTTTAGGCTACAATTTTTGTGTCTTAAAAAAGACGAAACTTCCAAATACTAAAAAGAGAAACGACTACCAACGTAACAAACGAATATTCGGGTCAGCCCTAATACACGTTCAAGTATTTAATGTAAGGATGTAAATATCTCCTGGCTTTATTGTTGTCAAACACAGCGGACATGGGTACACCAAGGCGCCAGCGGTTAATGCACGAACATGATTTATTTTTATATTAGGGCTGTCAATTGATTTAAAATTTTTAAACTAATTATTCACATGATTTGCTGTAATTGTGATTAATCGCACTTTCGTACTTGGTAAAAATATTTATTTTAGAATTAAATTTGTAACCAAATCAACCATCAAATTAATGTAAAACCAACACAAAGTTAAATTGCTGTTAAATAGCATCGTTTTAATTGTGAACACAAAAGTAACACTCCTGTGAGCTACAATAAGTGCAATTACATTTCAAAACCGTCAAGGCCTTCAACAATGGCCAGAAATGATAACTGTAGCACCCTGGTAGGTGGCAGGGGAGCAAAGGAGGACGCCGGCGACACGAGTTCACTTTTTACTTTTTTCCCCCGGTGCTTTTCAGCCGCCGGATCCCATAATCATAAAGAGAAAAAACTCAATGTAAATTGTCAGCTGAGTGGGTCTCTCGCAAAGCTGCTCTGCTCGTGCTGCGTGTTGCGGCTTCTCTCTCGGATTTGGGTTAATCACAGACGGGTGTATCCACTCGGTCATTATCCGCTCGTTGCCCTTGACTCCTCTCTCGTTCCGCCACAACAATAAAAAATGTATAAGCAATTAATTAATTCGTTTTATTAACGTATTAAACATTTCAAATTAATCGCAAAAGTTTTTGTTATGTTGGTACTGGATACCTTTTGATGTTTATATTTTGGTGTATAACTACATCTAATAGTTCGATTAAAAATGAAAAATAAGAACGGGGAGAGTAGGCATCCTTGCTTAGTACTTTTGTGCAGTGT
Source organism: Olivaichthys viedmensis (assembly GCA_028565825.1). Classification (NCBI taxonomy): domain Eukaryota; kingdom Metazoa; phylum Chordata; class Actinopteri; order Siluriformes; family Diplomystidae; genus Olivaichthys; species Olivaichthys viedmensis. Next base: position 13,444,954 of record JAOUQW010000049.1, read on the forward strand.
AAAACTTTGTGATGCGAGTCTGCTAGTATTTACTGTGGCCATGGGTAAAGTGTTAACAACCTTAATCCATTAAATAAAGGATTCTCCAAAGCCTAATTTATTTAACGAGGCGAATAAAAATTTCCAGCTGACTTTGTCGAAAGCCTTCTCGGCATCAAGTGTAACTATTGCTGTTTCTATTTTTTGGTGAAATGTATCAAATTGAGTCGTCTGCGCATGTTTAGTAGTTGAATGTCTACCTTTGATGACGCCTGTTTGATACCTCTGTGAAGTTGGTCCCCCATATAAAAAGAAATGAAATAAAACCTGTCATTTGTTTGTGCTGATTTGTGCCGTAAAAATGATTGTGCTGGTTTGGTTTTTGAGATATTATAAAGTTTATATTTCAAAGAAAGTTAATGGCCGAAAGTGATGTCTCAGTGAATTGAACGTGTAATATGTCAAAAAAATCAAACAGGCACAAACTATTTTTGTACAGCACAAATCAGCACAAACGCATGACAGTAAGGTGGTTAGATTTTTGGTTTGGTTTTGAGTTGAGTGGGGTTTAATGCACCGTGATGTCACTCTTGATCATGGAGCATTGAAATATAGCTGTTGTTATATCTCAGAAACCAAACTTGCACAAACAATAATATTTGCGGCACAAACGAATTACATAAATTTTATTCTTTTTCTTTTTTGATTGGGTGCCAGCTTCACGGAGGTCGGTTAGATCAGGGTGGATTAGTGATGGGATAACCGCTTTCGTTCTGGTAGCTAAGGTCTTGCTTATGATTTTTGTGTCTGTGTTAATGAATGTAAGTGGACAGTAACTACCGGGTGATGTGGGGTCTTTATTGGGTTTTATGGTTATTTGGGCATATGGTTCGTTCAGGGCATGATAGAATAATGACCAAGGTGTGTGTGTGTGGGTGTGAGACAGGGAGGGGTGGAAAAAAAATTGTGTGGAATATTCTAGTATAAACAAGGAGTCACGTTTTTGTCCTGATATAATTGGCCGCCGACATACAGTTGATCTACAGAAATAACCCTGCTCTTCCCTTCTTTCATGAGCTGTTTTTTCTGTCTGTCCAGTGTTTCCTGTGAAAATTGATGGTTTATCTTGCAGCCTGTTCCTCCAAGTTCTCTTCCTTTTCTCATAATTAGCTCTTTGTGCTTATAATGTTCCACTTTGGTGACGATGGGTCGTGGTCGTTTATTGTTGGGGGTTCCCCCCTAGGCAGTGAACTCTATGGAATGTGTTTTGTTTTGGATGGTATTTTTATTTTGTTAATCATAAATTCCTTTATCAGGTTTCGGGGTTTTCGGGTGTATGTTCTGGGATGCCGGAGAAGACTATATTTTCCCTCATGCTGCGTGCTTGTAAATAGAAATTGTTGGGTTTTTTTTTTTTTCATTTTTGTTGTTTTATAACAGATTCATTAGTTGAGTCGTGAGCTTGTAGACAGAATGTTGTAGTGTTTTATTTCTTTGGTTATTGATGCTATTTGTTCCTGACTGAACTCCAGTATTGCCAGGAATTCTTTATGCAGTACCTCCTATAAGAAAGGATCTTTCTTCTAGTCCCAATTTAGTTTATTGTCGATTGAGGGTAGAATGCCATTAATCGCTGTGCAATACTGTGATGTTGGTTGTAGGGCTGTCACTAACTATTATATTGGTAATTGAGTAATCTACCGATTAATTTCATGATTAATTGTGAAAAATGTATAAATTGAGTGACAAAACCATAGAATTTCTTTAAAAAAGAAAAAAGTCTTTAAAAAACGTTTACAAATATAAACTCAAATTGTTTACACCTAAAAATAAAATCTCACATTGTGTACATAATAAAATGAGATATTTAGTG
>JAOUQW010000049.1:13458988-13471767 GCA_028565825.1 Olivaichthys viedmensis
TCTCTAAGAACAAAAAACATTGCCAATACAGTGCTGCACAGATCTTGTGAAGTATTCTAAGACACCCTCCATCCTCTGTTTCTGGATGTATCATCATATTTCCAATGGATCAAAACTTAGATTTGAACTCTATCTTCTAAGACGTGGAGCTGTTGTCCCAGTGTGAGTCATGTTTTTTGTTCTTAGAGAGGTATGAATTGAATACAAATCCGTGCTTGACTTGCAGTGTATTTTAAAATAGACAAGGGTGGATAGGGACAGGACTCTTGGAGAGTGCATTTTCTGTAAGTCCTTTATACTTCTGTGCTCTGTAGTTTCTCAGGTGGAAGGTTTAAAAAGATGTGTGTGTTCTTGCCAGGTAAGTGCATGGAACTAGGCACCACTACCACTGTCTCAGCATTTATGTAATTGGCTCAGTCCTAACGGCTGCTCACAAAGGCCAAGAGTTGTGAATGCACATAAAGGTGGTTCCCTTACATCACAAAGTACACTGGAGGAATACCTTTTGCAGATGTGAACTGCTGTCTTTGAGGTGCTGTTTTCTGTTACATAACATTAATATTTACCATAACTGCTTTTAGCTCACTAAATAATAAGAATATCTACCTTTTGAGAGTATTTGCAGGCTTTATAGTGTCATTTTCCTTGATGCAATTGGAGCTCTTGAGCTATATGCGCTCTGGTAGGTGAACTTTGTTGGTAAGTACATCTTGGGTCTCTTGGGGAGGTCTGGAGACCTTTAAACGGTCTGTTGGTGACAGACCAAGCAGCCAGACTGTGACAGATACATGAGATGGCCCATCCGTCATGCAACTTCTTTCCTGCTCTCAGAAATCAGCTGAGCCCATCTGACATTTCCTCTCCTCTGCTTTGCTCTGAAGTGGTCAGAGAAAACAGCTTTGTCGAGCTTCTGGTGAAGCATGAAGTTGGGGAAAGATGTGTCTTTTTATTTGGACAATATGGCCTGTTTTTGGAAGGCTTGTTGTAGGCTTTGGAACAGCTTACTAGGCCAGAATCATATTTTATTTAAAAAAAACATATTTAAACTAGGGATGGAACTACATGAAAAATTCATAGTATGATAACTGTATAAGTCAAAATCATGGTTTTTGGTGTAGGAAGTTAAGTTATTTGGTTAGAAAGACTGCTAGAATATTTTTAAAACAAAGATCTATTAAGAGGTTTGCTTTTAGCTTGTATTAATTTATCAAAACAATGCAGAAATGCAGTTTTTACTCATTTCTATGTTCTTTAAATGATAAACTACCCTGTTTTTATTTTTAACAAAACAAAAACTGTAGCATATTTCATGGCAAGTGCCACACATGGAAATAATGTTTTTTCCAACATCATCTAATACTGGTGTAGCATAACATAACAGTATAACTTTCAGGTTTATCATGGTATATCATCATACTGTTTCACCCCTAATTGAAACATATTGCTGTAATGAATGAATATTTAAAAAGGGTTTTTGGTTATGAGAAAAGATCTCAGGTAAAGGTTTGATCAGGGACCTGTTCATCATTCACCTTCACTGAACACATGCCCTGGCCACTTCAAGCCTGACTGGTGACCAAATTGGATTCGTTTTCAGCAGCCTTCGTTCCTCCAGTCTCAAGCGCCGCCTTATCCTGAACCACAGGCAGTAGTGTGTCAGTAGTGTTCTACAATTGATGGATCACTCTGTGATAATCGAGCAGAATACAGGGTTCCGTGTCAGGCACTGCCTATAGTTTGCAGAGGGCAAGATTGTGTTGGGAGATTAGACCTGATTCTTATGGCCTCAGTAATAGGGAACTGATAAGGCAAGGATATGGTTATGCTCTCTACTCCTCAACCTACATATTTTACCAGCACTTCAAGTGCTGTTGGAAGTGGATAGAAATTAACTCCTTTGGCCAGCGAGCAGTGGGAATGACCAGAGGGAGATGAGTTCTCTGTGTGTGATAGAGATCTCTATTGGGAGAACTTTTTTGGGAGTTTGTTACTGATTGGAGAGACAGGAACCTGTTAAAGTTAAACGTGCTGTACCTCTGAAAAGAGTGGCTCCAAATCCACCAGCTTCACAAAACATTAGTTCACTACAAAGACTTTTCTTGAATAGTATTTAAACTTTAAGCCATAGTTTATATATTATTCGATCTGTACAAGTTATTTTCTTTGATCATTTCGGTAACACTATCTTCTCCCTGTTTAATGTTTTTATGTTTATTATTTTATGAACAGACAACACCAAGACATTATTTGTTTGCATAGGTGTATTACCTGGTGTATTGTCAATTTAAAAGCGAAAAGGTCCAAAATTAATCCACTGAAACATGTTTTAAAACTCAAACCGTTTTATATAGTAGACTGTTAGTTAAGTGTTGTCTCCTGTAATTTCCAATTTTTCTCATTGAGCTTTTAAATCTACCCCAGGGCAATTAGCAAATTGTCCCAATTGTCACATTGGGCACAAACAAAAGCTTCCAAATGTTGTACTCCACTGTCTGCTTTTATTAAGTTGGCTTTCTTGGCTTATTCGTGAAAAATAGATTTTACTTAAAATCAACAACATATTTTCAGTTTCGGTCACCTTTGATGGCTGAAGTGACCTGCAGTAATAGAATACAATTTGACTGGTTGGTTATGAAATGCCTAACAATAGATTCTTTGTCTGCAATAGAAACTTGCATTTGTTCATAATAAGGATAAGTAGCTGCAATCACATGGTGGAGAGCGTTGCTGAAATTACAGATGCTCCTCAATGATTGCCAGAACTGCCAGGTTGTCAATAAGAAACTCAGTGATAACTATGTTCAACACAGTGTGTTTACTTCCCATTTTACTTTTTCTATACAAAAAAAAAAGTGGGCAGTAATTTTTAATAACTTTGCGTTCCTCAGGCTGCCAATTCAGAGAGGAGCAGGAGAGGGACCTGAAGGAGGTCCTGAGGGCCAGCGATCCAGGCATCCCACTTGTGTTTGTCAGTGGTAACCATGACCTGGGCAACGCTCCCACCCCGGAAACGGTGGAGCAGTATTGCCGTGCCTGGGGTGAAGACTACTTCAGTTTCTGGGTGGGTGGAGTGCTGTGCCTGGTGCTGAACTCACAGCTGTTCTTCGACGTGTCAGGCTGCCCTCAGCTGGAGGAAGCTCATGAGGCCTGGCTGGAGAAACAGCTACAGAACGCAGCCCAGAGCTCAGCACGGCACGTGGTCATCTTCCAGCACATTCCGCTCTTCCTGAAAACTCCAGACGAGGAGGACAACTACTTCAACCTGCAGAGAGCCAAGAGAGAGAGTCTGATTCACAGATTCCGCCAAGCAGGTACAGTTCTGAGCTGCACCCATTCAAACTGAGGGAGGCCACATGCCCTCTCACATTTTTTAACTCTATAATTGATTTGAAATCAATTTGTGTTTGTCAATTCAGTTGCAATAGCACAACAGACAGGTCGTTTATTTTCTCTATAAACATGACTCCTCCCTCCTCCCTTTATTATTCAGAGTGAGTTGCGTCTCCCGATTGGCTTCTTTTAGTTTGCTAGTAAACAGGCTAACTACAAATAAATAAACTGCCCATTTTAACTTCATTAACTGGCAAGGCTGACATGATTGAAGGCACCATGATGTGAAATATGTCAATTTATTATCTATCAGTGTTGATGCATTGATAAATTGAACACGGTTCATTTGTGGGCTGCTGATATTATATGTGAGTTAGCACAAGAATTAGCTTGTTTACGAGCAAGCTAAATAACCAGTACTCCAGATACGTGGCTATAGGCTCGCATGCCATCATTAATCAGTAGGCTACATTTTAGCGTGCTGGCTAGATCTATCATGTTGAGACATGTAGCTCCTGTTACTGTGTGGCAAAATATGAAATAGCTTTTGAGCACATAATTATACTGTGTTGTTATATGTAGGATAGTACTTAGATTCACATTTGCAGGGCAAATTTTAAGCAAATTTCTGAATAAGTGAGAAAAGACTACAATACCTAAAGTGCATGGCTGTTGTTGGCCTGTGTACGTAAGAATCGCTAAACAAACAGCAGTGTAAATTAGACATGCAGTGCTGTATTGTGTCAGACTCAATGTTGCCAGATCTGCCGGAATTGTGCTACTTTTGAACTGGGGTTGCGAGTTGATTATTTTTGTCCCTAGGTTTGGGTTTGGGCATTTTTCATTTTTTTGCATCTCCCCTTTATAGATAGACCAACTTTTCTACTGCGGCCAAACTTTATTAATGTACATTTTCAGAATTTGCATAAAAGAGGTTGCCTCTTCCAGATGAATCCACCTACAGCGGAATTACAGGGGCTACTGTACAAACTGAAACTGAGTGCAACCTGCTGATCCACCAACTACAGAGTGAAGCGCAATAGGCCAGCACCCCAATAGGCATTTTTAAATTATTTACAATATTCAGAAATAGAGCAGAACATACAGAAATATAAGAGGTGTATGTGTGCATGACGGCCCCAATAAAGCTCATTTAAATGAGGACAAATTGGGAATTTAGTAATTATTAAAGATATGTGACCCTGTCTATATTATTATTATAAGCTTTGAGAAGAAATGTTTTATCAAGCTGTGTAACCATCTGCCATATATGGTCAGGTAGGTCCAGAGTTGTCAGAAGGTTGACTGTGATCTGCTGTCTCTGTGCTTTTTTTCTTTATGCCGTGAGTGTCCAAGACTGCTGTTACAAGAGGCATTATTAAAATCTCAACAGAAAGGTTATTCCATATTCTCTTATTCCATGTATTATCAATGTGTTTAAATAACATTATGACATTTTGAGCTTGGACTATATAGGAGTTGTCTTACTTAATTATCAGTTTCGACTTTGTGGGTGGTTTGAAGTTTTATTTTTTTTTTAAAATCTCATTTCAGTGTAATTGCATAACTCCTGCACATGACTCACAGTTAATGGCCATATAGGAAAATCATATTACAACGTAAAGTAATACATTTCACAGGGTATGCCTCATTACTTCCCTTATTAATTTTCCAGCCGTGGTTCTGCTTGTGCAGTATGTTGCTGAGCTTTTTCGCTGGTGGTCGGAACCGAGTTTGATTCTTGGGGCTCTGTGCTGTCCGTGAGTTCTGTGAGGGCACATTTGGTTATGTCTGGTAGGGTGGGGGAGCACGGTCCCTCCTCACCCTATGTAGACAGTTAGGCAGTTGATTCGCCTCAGAGCTCCCTGATGGAAGTAAAAAAAATACGCAGCGGCAGTCTTCACATGCTTTTGCACTTTGGAGGTGTGATTAGGGACAGCCATCAGATTGAACTCCAACCAACATTTGAGAAATATTTTTTATTTTTAGGAGAAAATTCCCAATGCAGATCTGCATGAGCAGACTGTGCAGTAAGCTACATGGTTCACACAATTCACCTTCAAGAGTAAAACACCCTTTTTAACATCCCCACTCCCTAAAGCACTCTTAGCTTTCTGTTTCATGGCACATTTAATGATCATCAGAAGATCCACAAAACGGAGGATAAAAGGAAGTGTTTGTTCATGGCTTACAGAAGGCCACTGCCAATAAATCAATCCTCTCATTCTGTCTCAGGCTTCAGACATGACATAAAATGCTGCTTTTTTTTATGATTTAATCCATGTTTCCTATGAGGCAGTGAGACTGTGGGAAGATCGTCTATTTTGAGACATACACCCTCAGGAAATAGGGTGCTTATCGTTCAGGTCTTTGTTAGCTGTGAGGTTGCTGTATCATTTATGATCATTTATGATCTTCCATTGTTCAGAATCGTAATGTCATAATGATTCTGCCTTATATTGCATTGTCACAAAATCCTCAGACTCGTACATTCAATATGATGTTTTTTATTATGATTGTATGGCTACATGTATGATGCACAGTCTTACCTCAGGGGCTAAAGGCATGATATAAAAATAGCTAGCAGAGGAGAAGGATGTTCTCACCAAATACACCACCCTTGCTGGGAAATTCACTCAATTCTTTTTAATCTAGTTTTGAATATCAGTCGGCCAGCAAGGAAACCCTCATTTATTTTAACATCCTTATGGATCCCGTGAATATATTTGTGATTGTTCAAGGGCCTTTATTCTGTCCTAATTGAAGGCACTGTACCTTCTGAACTCAGTGGCAGGCTGCTCCATCTATTATTGTCACAGTGACTCACTGCAAGATTTCAGGCTCAGTACTCATAGGTGCTCATGAACCACAGACTGGCTTAATGTCCTCTCTGCGCTCACTCTGTAACAGGAGTGGAGAATGTGAACATTGTGCTTTGTGAATCCCTCAGGGGAAAATGTCACCTCTCATGCTACCCCGTCTTTATAGATATCCTCTGATAGGAACAATCATAAAACTGCAGTTTATGTTTAAGATGAGAAAGTTTATTAAATGTGAAGGTTTTATTCCTGCACTTTCAACATGTACATCCTCACTGACAGAGACCGATCTGAATTCCCACTGGTATCTTTTAAAAGATATGAAGTCCTCCTGCTGTCTAAAAGACTACCGTTTCTCTCCAACACAACTCATATTATTGTGTATATGACTGTTTATTTATACATAATCGTTCAGACGCTGGCAATGACTTGTGCTGAGCTAATAAACCAACTGTTTCCTTTGTGATTCGTGCAGGCCTAAGGCAAACCCATCTTAATTAGCATGGGTGTGAGTAAACCAAGGGAGCATTTGTCATCACTGGAAAATTGGAGATAAATTAGAAGCCATTCTGTTTTGGGCAGATGATGAGGAATGGGTTGAGCTTGGGGTTGTAATGAAGATAATAACAGGTTAGAGTGCAGATATTTGCTATGTCTTAGGATGATTTTCCATTTATGCTCACAGCCCCAAGTTACATGTTGCTCTTTATTGGCTTCCATTATGGATATGATGTATAGCAATTACAATCTCCACTTCTCAAAAAGTGGTTCAGAATGGAGAATGCATTTACAGTTATAGGTACAGTTCTCCATTGTCACTACTGACAAACTGCAGTAGACTATGTTGTTAATGCTAGTGTTAATAACCATTTTTGTTTTGGTTGGTGAGATTAGCCATTACATGATTTTTTTTTCTTTCTTTTTTTAATGTTCTGTCAAAGCCTGATCAGTCAGTGGTAAGTGAGCTACACAGCCATCTGTGATATTGGTCCAACAGAGGAAAAATGTCCTAATGCTGCTGTTTCTATTTTTATGTGAAACTGCAGAGTCCTTGTGAGCGCAATTTCAAAAGCCCCTGATTTGCTGCTGTGCATCCATGTACATTTGGATGGAATCTTAATTACTTACTTCACACACAATGCACTGGCTGTCCCTCATTGAGCGCTTTATAAAGGGACTCATGGGGATAAATGACTGTGATATATGAGCAGCCTAAGCAATGTGCTCCTCGCAGATCATTCTGTCTTTCCTTCTGTCATGCAAATTATATATGGGCATAGTTTGGTGATTAATTCCCAGTGGCCTAATGACAACACATGTGCGCACACACACACGCATACACACATACAACCTGTCTAACTAAAAAATAAATTATCTCTGACTTGTTTGGATGGAAGACAGGAGCCGGATTTACATCCATATCTGGCAGGCAGCCGTGTAAGCCGTCTGCCTATGAATAGCGTCATCGGCACCACATTGAGAGTGTCTCATGGGAACTGAAGCCAGACCAACATTGTACTTCCCTGTTCATTAGAACTTAATTTAATTTTGCGTGACAGTTTATTTTCAGAATGCGTTACTTACTATTTTCTCAGGCCTTTGGCAAACTTTGACTTGCTCAGCTAAAATGCACAGCGGTCCCTAGGTGGTAGTATTTCTGTTGTAACTACTGCATTGAAAACGTTGACAGTTAAATGAGATTCTATAATCCGGCAGGTATCCGACAATTGTAAAATCATAAGCAGCGCTGGGGAATTGTAAACACTTCTTATGGGAATATATGTGGGAGCACTTGGACAAGGTAAGCTTTCTGAAACCATACTGTGTTTTCCAGGACTGCATTTGAAGGTATTGTTCACATTTTTTTCTGGTCGTTTTCCTTAATGGATGCTTTGTCTTTGATTTTTTTTTTCTGTCCTGTGGGCAGCTTGTAATCTATAAGCAGAAACTGGAGCTAAAATTTGCAGAATAGTGCTGCTGCTAAGCAAATTGCTCTGACAATTTTGCCTCACAATTTTGAGCCAGCCATGGAGAGAAATCTATCCCCTTAATGCTCTTCATAGTTAAATGATCACAGCTAATGAATCCAGTCCTTAATTAGTGAACTGGTGAGAACACAGTCTTTCTGTTCTAGTTCAGAGCCCAAACTGAACAATCACGGCTGGGCTGTGAACAACCAGGGGTCTGAAGGCTAAAGTCTAAAGAGATTTCAGCAGGTATAAGAGTGGCCAAATTTATGGATAACAATATCAAGGTCCCTACACACCCACAAACACCTACCATTCAAATTTTTACTATTTCAAAACAACCAAGCGAATGATGCAGTGTGAACATTGTAACGTTCACATTACAAACAAGCTGTTCACACCAACCCGACGTCTGAGCAAGTTTTCGTTGGTTTACTCGGTAGTGAAGTGGATTTAGACATCTGCCTCTGTACGGGGGATTTTCACTGCATCATCAGATTACAAGCTACATTAAAATGTTAGGGGAGATTCCCTAACATTTACAGGAGATTCTTTCCTGAAGTGCGCACTCATTAGCACATTAATCTACTGCATATGTAATTATTCTATCTGCTGCTACACGACAGTGCCGGTCCATTGAGTAAAAGGCTTGTTTAAGTAGTGCTTTGATTTTTCTCCCCCACGTCAACTATCCACTGTTGCACATGTAACGCCTCTAAATAATTATGCTGTTTTCTATATGTTTATGCCATGCTTTTCTTATTTCTGCTTATTTCAGGGGCTGACTCATAACCTCTCATTGGAGACAAGTTTGAAATGTGCATAATCAAACTGGTTCCCTTTGAAAAAGTATTTCAATTTATTATAATTCATTCCTTTTGATTTAATTAAAAGAAACCAACCCCTCATTTTATATAATTTTGAGTTATTTCTGTTGTATCGCAACACTGTTGTGTAATTGTTTTAAGGACGAGGGTGTCAGCAGTTGTATAACACTGCATAATTATCTGCATTCTTGAATGTAGTGTTTCTCCAGAGGCAGAGCTTCGTGTGCTTTAGAAGCTTGTCCAACACTTCTAAAGAGCCTTAGAATATGCTGACACGATCTGTACTGTAACTTAACTTTCAATGAACATCTGAATGGTTCACATAAATCATGATTGCCAGGTAGTTATTGCCAGGAATTCCTGGCTCATGACACAGGATTATATTGTCACACCATAAAGACAAATAAAAGAAACAGCTTTATGAGACCCAAATATTGCATGCTTAGTTTGGATAAAGTCATGCAGGAATCATAATTAAATAAATACCAGTAAAGGCAGCACTGTATTTAAATGTGCATTGTAGAAGCATTGTTGTGTTGATATTTTGCACCTATATTGGTGTTATTACTTTTTTTGTGTCTTTTTGTGCACCACCATCACTGGGGGGGGACACACACTCATAATGACATTTTAATCATTATATCACTGATACTTGTGCCAGACTTTACCTTCTGTATACCTTAATACATCCATTAGTACAGTATGTGGGTTTCATTGGCGGACTCGCTGTTTATGAGCAAGGCCTTCAATGATTTCTCCATAAATCACTCTTGTCAGCCTGTGTTCCCTCAAAATAGAGAGAACTCATTTCTTCTTCCCATTCTGTATGGCTTTCTCGGCCAACTGTGGTGATTGGGCCATCAAGTCCACTACTTTGCATTCCTTAACAGCAGAACTGCGTTAGCTGCTGCAGGGAAGAGGCGAGATGAAAACTTTCCCCATGATTATGTAGATCAACACAGAAATAGATTTCTCAAGAGGTCTCCAACATGGCCGGTTTTCTTTGAAATTTCGATCACTTCTCGCTGCTCTACCAGCCAGCAGCTAAGGGGTGGCCAGTCTGACAGAAAATACTGTGACTCAGTTTCCCTGTCAAGGTCATTACATATTAATTGATTGTGCCTTTTATGCATATCAGCGCTAATAAATTAGTATAATTGAACTTGACCTATGTATTATTTTGAAAATGGCAAGGTGTCCACAGAGCACCTCATCACTTGAGTGAAGCTAAGCAGAATATTAATGCATCTCCTGCACAACTCCGTTTCAGGTGTGAAAGCGGTGTTCTCTGGCCACTACCACCGCAATGCAGGCGGGTGCCATGCTGGGTTGGACATGGTGGTGAGCTCAGCTATTGGCTGCCAGCTGGGCGAGGACACACATGGTGTCAGGGTGGTGGTGGTGACTGCTGATAAGATCGTCCATCGCTACCACACTCTAGACCAGCTGAGTGAGAAGGGCATGGATGAAGATTTGAAGAAACTCTTATTTTGAACGAAGGTTACAGGCAGCCATTCGACACAATCCTTCCTTTTTTCTATATCGGCAGAAAAGAACAAAGGCAGCCTTGAACTGGCAGCTTTAAAGTAGCCATTTTGTATCAATATCCAGAAGGCAGCTGATTAATAAACTCATCTACACAGCAGGCAGAGGGACTGAAAAAAACGCTATATCTTAGGGTGTCATCAGAGAGCTGTTTCCACTTTACATTTCAAGTTCCTTAGTTGCAATGTAGCATTTTAAAGATTTCAGTTTTTCCTGTCAGAAATAAGAGGGTTCGGAATGTAATTTCAAGCATTATAACTGTATAAAGTATAACTGTCTCTCTCTTGATCTTCCATACCTTAATCAATGGTCTTGATATTTGAAGCAGGCAAATGTACTTGAGAATCCCTTTATTCCTTCAAGTCCACATCATCTAATCGCACTAATAAGCAAGTGGAAACGTGCATGGCTAGTGGAACAGCATTCGAGCTGGTCGTTTGGTGATTTCATTCGCTGTTTCCATGCCCATTGCACTCTCCCAACTCCAAGAGGTGAGAAGAGGCAATCTCCATGGCAACCATTGAAAGACATGACAGTTAAAACTGGAACTTAGAGTCACGTTCAGTCATCAGAAATCGTTGCTGATTTTTCATTTCACACATGTGGGTTTATCTCTCAGTGTCAGGATCCACTTTGATGGCTTAATGCAAGATAAAAAAAACAAGTTGATGTCTGTGTCCAGGCTGGGAGTGTGTACTCATTTAGCTCCATCTGTCTTTGTAATGTACAAAACAGCTCTGCCAGTTTTGAGTGGGAACATCCTGAGAGATCAATGTGCTGAATTGAACCAGGCCATCTCTTTACTATAATTTATTTAAAAATACCTAATATATAGTACTAGCAGTGAGTAGCAATAGAGACGATGTTTATAGAAATAGACACACAACACTCTTCCTATGCTTTGGGAGCCTCCTATTGGCATGTGTGTACATAGGAGTAAAATCAACTTTTTATATTATATACTTAGAATGTTAACACTATTATTTCACCTTTTTGACCAAAACATATTCGTTTTTAACAATGTATTTTTCCATGCTCATTAGTGAAAATGGAGCCGAGCACAATAGTCAATGTTTGAAAAATCATTTTTAGATTCTCTTGGTAAAGATTTAAAATCCTTTTACTCAGACTTTGACTCAGACATAGAGTAAGGGTTAATATTGTAACCATTTTCTTTCTGTTCAATATGTACACTTGATGCCATTAGAGAGGTGTAATCATATTCTGAACTTTATTGCATTCTTTACATTTGATTTGTAATAAAAACAAGTTCCTTAATATTAAAAATGTTTTGTGGACTTTCAGTATGTGTCTGTTCATGCAGTAATATTTTATTAGCCCTCATTATTAGCATGCTCAGCATGCACTGAAATCCTATTTTTATATTCTCGGGTCTGAGCACCCACAGCCAACTGATAAACGTACCATTGTTCAAGAATATAGTCAAGGAGGTATATTTTAATACATTGGGTCAACATACATGCTGCAAAAACATAGCAGCCACTTTTATTTCTTTTTTATATTTTAAGAACTCCATCTCATTATTGCATAGCTTAAGGACATATGTGAACTGTATGTAGTCCTGGTGGCTAAGTCTCAGTAGTACTGTACAGTAAGTAATGTAGCGCAGTTTAGTAATGGTTGAGTGTATGACCCAGGTTATTGTTATACAACTGTTCAGTTAGTAAAGGTGACTTAGTATGATCTTTTCTATTGGCTTCTTTCCTGGATGGTGAGTTTGGCATGATAAAGTCTGCATTGGAACAGAAGGGCGTTTGACATTTAGCAGGTTGCAATTCCTCACACAGCAGAATGAACTCCCACACTCAGAAAATCAGAGCCCGACTACCAAATCACTCATAACAACCGCCTGCCTTACAGCCAAAAACTGCCTTTGTCTCTGCTGTTTATGCTTAAGCGCGTGACACAGGCTAGTCTTTCTACTTAATGGGTGCAAAAAGACCGATTGCTTGCTTCTACTTCTTGCTCCAACATTCTACTGCCTAACATCCCATCGATGATCATTTCGGTTTATCAATCAAAGCTCACTCAAAGACATTTTTTTGACCGATTGCTAGGCACACACTCCTGTCAGAGTCATTTTCAGAATATATAATGTGGAGAAGACATTGGCAGAGATATGAAGAATACAGCGCAGATTAAGTGGTCTCTATTTATTACAGTATCTACAGTATATCTACAGCATAGAATCAGAATATCTAGTATTGTAATTAAGTAATCCACCTGTAAAAAAGCTGCGTACATTTGTTATAGAAAAAAAACCCTTTTTA
>JAOUQW010000049.1:13497624-13516129 GCA_028565825.1 Olivaichthys viedmensis
CTATGCATTCCGGTAGGTAGCGTTCTCCTGGCATCCTCCAAACCCAGATTCATCCATCAGACTGCCAGATAGTGAAGTGTGATTTATCACTCCAGAGAACACGTTTCCACTGCTCCAGTCCAGTGACGGCGTGCTTTACACCACTCCAGCCGACGCTTGGCATTGCACATAGTGATCTTAGGCTTGTGTGCAGCTGCACGGCCATGGAAACCCATTTCATGAAGCTCCCGACGCACAGTTCTTGTGCGGATGTTGCTTCCAGAGGCAGTTTGGAACTCTGTAGTGATTGATGCAACAGAGGATGGGCGATTTTTATGTGCTACGCGCTTCAGCACTCGGCAGCCCCGCTCTGTGAGTTTGCGTGGTCTACCGCTTTGTGGCTTCGCAGTTATTACTCCTAGACGCTTCCATTTCACAATATTTTCACAAATTTCCCGAACTGACTTGTGGCAAAAGTGGCATCCATTCTGCTGCCAATGTTTGTCTATGGAGATTGCATGGCTATATGCTTGATTTTATACACCTGTTAGCGATGGATGTGGCTGAAATACCTGAACTCAATAATTAGGAGGGGTGTCCACATACCTTTGACCATATAGTGTATTTTTACATTTCCACTATTTAGATGTCACTATTGGGTACCTACACTTACCAATAGTGCCCATCAAGACCTTCTTACTTTTAATGTGTAGTCGGTTTAATAGCTGTTACTGCTCTGAAAGTGTGGAACTGCATACATTTTCCTGTGAAACAGGACAAGACAATGTGGTCATTAACCACAGAGACTGAATGTGAGATATTTCTGCTGTGTATGACTTCACTTGGCTTCAGGTCAGGACACTTTGTTTTCTGCTGCTGATGAAAGCTTTAACCATCTCCAGTTACACCCTTGTTATCTTGATTAGATCAATGACCACAATGATTTCATAAATGTGTGGTTTTGTGTGTGCCTCTAATGACTGATTTGCTTGCAAAACCAGCTGGCATTCCAGTTTATTTACCAGTCTACAACATCTGGATTTCACTATGTGCTGGGCATTTTACTCTTGCAGCTAAGGAAACTTATTTTGGAATTACGTATTCTAAAAACTCAGTGGTATTCATTCAGGAGCAAAGTGCCATTTTGAATTAGGCTTGGCTTGAGATTATGTTAGATATGTTTTTTTCTAAATATTGCAAACAAGAAGGACAAACTTCTGCTTCATGGATGCCGAATCCTTGTACAACAGTTAGATCCCGGAACACAATCTGACTGGTAAAAAAGTGTACCTTTCACCACATCTTATATCATTCTGTTGACCACCGGTAATTAGATGACAGTAGTTTAACTAATAAAAAAAGAAAAATAGAAAAGAAAAATGAGATAAGATAACGGGACTTGCAACTTTTTGTAGCAATGACATCTAGAAGTTGACTTTTTGCATGAGCGGCACTTTAAACTCAGTAGAAAATATAGTCTTATATGATTAAAGTAATAATAAAAATAGTAAGAAAGGACAAAACAACCAAAGAAACAAGACATGTGCTCTGGCTGCCTCTAAGGTACACTGGTACAAAGTGTTACTAGCCTAGTTAGCTTATATATTACCGGCATTTGTTTCCATTTAATTGATTAAATTAATTGTTACTCTGTTGCAAGCTACTTGTAAAGACTACTTTATTGGTGGAAGAAATTGCTAATATTAAAATGATTTTCCTTTATTTACTTTGCTTTAATTCTTTGCTGGGTATGTAATTCTAGACACACCTATCAGCTGCTGATATGCTCATTGGTAATTGTGTGGCATCAGGGCTTTATAACTTCATATGCTGTAATGTGTTGGAAACCTATTTGAAATATAGAAAAATGGGGAACAATGACTCACTGTTAATTTGCAGTGAGATGCATCAGGCCAGTAAGGCCACAATGTTTTCCAATGTAATAAACTCCCCCATTTGAATGAATGGATGTGGTTGGAGTGTTTTGTGTCAGTATAGGCCATTCTAACATTTTACAGTGTTTTACAGTTCTTTGATGAATGAAGGGTTTGTGTGTATGCATACCCAAGAAGGTTTTATGTTCGGCTCCTTAACCGTCATGATGTCATAAACCTTTAACAATGATTAAATGATTAATGATGGGTTACTAGTTCAAAGTTAATTCATTTTTTAAGGCATGTACACCAGTAGAAATAGTATGTGGTTCAGTGTACTTTTGATGGTCATGACTCCATGTTTATGGTTCTTCTGTATAACTAAAGTGATATTACAGACTTTACCGCATCCTTTTCATTGGCAAGGCAAATCCCGGCATGAAGGAAACACCAAACCCTCACTAACCTTCTGCTGCATGTTAGAAATTGCATTGGCTTTCGGTATAATGCAGTATTGTATTGCTGTTTCTGTTTAGGGACGCACCCATCCTATTTTTTATTTATTTTTGATACAATACTCGTATCAGAGCTCCTGAATATTGGCTGAGATCTTGACAGCCACACTCTCTCTAAAAGCTTCTGTGTCCAAGTTATGCGAGAGGTCACAGTCGTAATGGCGATGTGCTTTAAGACAATTTGTGCTCACATGCAAGATCTGTGTTATCAGTCAATCAGATGTGTTTACAGCATTAAATACATCGGTCTACATCAGATCAGGTCGGAAAATATGTCAAATCCGACCTAAACCAGCATTTTAGGTCAATAGCAGCTTTGATACCACTATTCAGTATCAGATTGTTACATGCCTATTGCTGTTAGTATTACATCGTTGCATCAGTATTAGTTGTAAGGCATTTAAAAACGTTTCAGCAGTCTTATGTATTGCACTTCTCTTTGTCCTCCACACCTGCAGTAGTCCCAGGGTTCTCTGTGTTTATCAGAGACAGTAGGGGTTTGCTGTGAGCTTGCCATTTTGTGCGGATCTCCAAGGAGTCCCCCGACTCCTCCCGGAGGAGACATGGATGTCCAGGGAGAAGCTGGCGCAGGGGGGCTGTTGGCGCCCAGCCCGCAGAGCGAGGCGGTGATCCACGAGATGGGTGAACTGTCCCTGCAGCCCAGCCAGAACCTACCCCCTCTAAATGAGCGCAAGAACGGTGAGTCTACTGCACACACATTCACCCCAGGTATGTGACGGTGTTCACATACAGTCCCATTATTGAGCAACAAATCCTTGCTGTGGAGTCAACATAGGAATAATAATAGGAAGTTGATTGACAGGGAGTTCAATCTGGCCAATTCTAGACTGCATAATAAATATAGATAAATCTGTCATCAACTAAGTGCAGATTTGAAGTTTCCTGACAACTATGTGGCACATATTCCACCCTCTAACCTTTGGCAATGACACAAGAATGCCTCACCATCCCCTAGATATATGGAGAGTCTCCAGGTCTATCATTACTTTGGTTCCTCGTTTGGGTCTGCTCTTTTGATTGGCATGTGAAAAGTTACAGCACTGTTCCGTGCACATGGAGTGGTTCACAGCTCGATGTAGTCTGCTGTTTGCACGCCAGTGTCAGAATGACGCTGTTGACCACTTGCTCTCCTGAGGTCACTGTGTCATGGAGGGGAAGTGTAAACCTTTCTGGCAGGACACTGCTTATGTCAATCACTCACCTACGGGTCTGTTTCTCTCTGTTGTAAGTTCAGTGCCCTTTTCTTTCTTTAGTGTCTTACGGCTTGAGGTTGGTATGCCGTACGCATCAGAAATCAAATACAAGCTCTTCAGACAGAGATGTTTCTCCAGATGTTTTTTGTTGTCAGGCTAAAGGCTGGTTTGATCAAATAACAAATGCCAATGCCAGAAAAGAAAGTTTTTCTTTCCCCTGTAAATTTACCAAATACAAAGAGAAGTACAGCTCCTCAGAAGGGCATTTCAATCATGGGAGAGGTTGATGGAGAGCTAATGATGCGGTGGGTGGGAGTGTTTAAGGTGCAGCTCCCTCCTCTCTCACCCTCATAACGGAGTGCACGAACAGTTAGTCAGTCAGCATGATCTACTCTGCAGTATGAAAGAAGTAGCAAGAAGGGGATTTGGAAAGGCCATTTGGAATGTAAAGCTCTGAGGTTCTTCACTTGGCCTCAGTACTCAGGAGTGCTCGCCTGAGGAATCATGGCTTGTCTGGGAGTGGAGCGCCATGCTGCCTGCAGTAACGCCTTCAGCTCAGGTGCTGCCCTTTTCTCTGCCTCATTACCAGATGGATATCAACAGAATACTTTTAGTATTAAAATCAGTGTTTTATTAACTGGTTTCTTCTCAGCTGCCTTTCTTGGTTTGTTCATACGCCTTAAGTCCACAGTGGATGCTATTTAGTATCTGCGCTGTTAGAAAGATGGCAGGCATTTGTACGGTGGTTATTTTAAATGCGGGTTATTATGACTATCCTATGGATATTTTTCTCCCAGCAGCATACCAAACAGAGCCAGCTGCTCTGAGCCAGGCCACAGCCATGCATGGGAACAGAGTAGCTTAAGTCAACCCTTGTTTACTAGGAAGAAATACTTTAGAAATGTTCTTTTCTCGTGAGGGTTTTGCGTCACCAAGGAGCAGCGATACATTTAGCAGTTTTGCAATTATTTTGCTAAATTAGTTGTGAAACAAGGAGCACAAGGTAATACATACATACAAACATTCTTCAAAATAGTGCTTTATCATTGTCTGAATGCAAGGTTAATCCTAAATCATGGCGTATACAGATCTAGTCATTCCTGTGAGCAGGTCAGCAGTTTGAGATAATACAATACAATATTGGTCTTTTATGTTCCTCTTTAATTATATGTCTAGTAATAAGTATGTGCTTTTCATAATGCCCTTTATATTCTCCTCAGTTTTAGTTAACGAACCCAGTTGACTGGAAATATTCATCAAATGTTTGTCAGTCTTATTGGTTTGTTTCCAGTTTACAATGTAGATTGTAGTTTTTAAAATAAATTGTTTAGTGTTGAAATCTAGTTTCCTTGCAGAAGTAAAGTTAGCACTACATGGTGGCTAAACAATGTGGTAGAAAAATGGTTACAGGAAGAGTGTGCAACTTTTTGAATGGTGCACTTGTGCAATGTGTGTAAAAAGGAGGGAAGTGTGGGATTTTTTTGTTTTGTGGTGTGTGAGTGTGGAAAAGAGCGTCCAGCTCGAATGCCTGATATCCTGTCCCATCCTGTGTGTGTAGTAGTGGCAGTGCCGTGTAGTATGATGAGAATGACCCCTGTTGTTCTTTCTAACAGTCCTTCAGTTGCGGCTGCAGCAGCGACGCACTCGTGAGCAGCTCGTTGACCAGGGCATCATGCCACGTGAGTACAGCTTGTTCCTTTCAACCATGCTGCTTTACTAAACCACATACTGGTAATTGCGCTGGTGTGCATCAGTAGATTATGTAAGATTTATTCATTGTTAAAACCTCACCTTTGTTTTAAAAAGGAAGGGTTGATGGATATTGCGCTGCGAGTTTTTAGAGGAGAATTAATGCGCCCATGTTACTTTTATCTGCAATCCTCTTCTTGCGAGTCCCTTCATTTTTCCTCATTCTGCGTAATCATATTACAGCTGTGAAAAGCTGAACTTGGCACGCGGTATTTTAAAGGCTCACGGCAGCTTACTCTATTCTTACTCATAACTACTCACGACCACCCTGTCTGAAGTCTGCAAGAGCACTAAAACACACACGTAGAACACGCACCTTTGTCCCGTGACTCTTCTGTGACCTAATGCACAGCTTTTAGATTGATGAGATTCCATCACTTGCTTAGGCGAGCTCAAGTTCTCCACAGATAAGGATATCTGTCCTGAGTGTTTTCCTGTGAGAAGGTGCAGTCACACCAGATGTAACATGTACCACGTGTTAAACTCTTTGCAGCTCTCAAGAGCCCGGCGGCGTTCCATGAGCAAATCCGCAGTCTGGAGAGAGCCAGGGTAAGTCCAGTCCTCACCAACCCTAACGGCCATGTCAGGACCCTTATCTCCCCAAACCCTCACCCATCTCACAGAAGGATCTAAGTCTCTCTGCCTGATGCGATTCATATGGACCACTCAGATGTTTAAGTAGCCTGAGCCCCCATAAATGTTTGCGATTTATTAAATCCTCTTTTTTTTTCAGTGTTAAACTATGAATTGGAGACATTTCTGCTACTTTAACGTCCACTTTATCTCTCTATAGACAGAGAATTTCCTAAAGCACAAGATCCGGAGTCGCCCAGAAAGGGCTGAGCTGGTCCGCATGCACATCTTGCAAGGTAGGCCCTCTTTCATGCACATGAGTTAACAGTTCACACCGCACGTATACTGTGATTAGGCTAGTATGATGTGACGTGTAGTGATTTGGTGACTAATGACAGTACTGTTAACCAATTGGGTGTGTTTATTCTAAAGTTTTGTTTGCTGCTTTGACGGTTGCTGAGGGCAGTGAGTTTGGTTTGATGTGCGTGTTGAATGTTGCTGGTTATGTTGCTTTGGCAGAGACTGTGGCGGAGCCGTCACTGCAGGCTACGCAGCTGAAGCTGAAGAGAGCTCGGCTGGCTGATGACCTCAACGAGAAGATCGCCCAGCGGCCTGGCCCCATGGAGCTAGTGGAGAAAAACATCTTGCCTGTGGCGTCCAGTGTCAAAGAGGCCATCATTGGTAAATGTTATTGACTACAAGTTTCAAGCAGGGTCCATTAGATCAGTGTATAGTCATTCTGCATCTAGGCTAAATTATCATAATATTAGGTATGTATTAGAAACAGCTTTTTATGTGACTTTTTGGGAATCATACAAGTGATTTCAAGTTGATCTGCTTTCTCCTGCTGGTGTTGATTTGGCAGATGGTCAGATGCAATACCCCAAAACACGGGAGTTTGATGAGGATAGCTGTGATACGCTCTCTCCAGAACAGCCAGGCAGTCAGGAGTCACATGGATCTGCAGCCTCACCCGGGGAATCTAAGGCCATGGAGGCCTCCTCACCACTGCCCAATAATTTAATACAGGTGCTCCTTAATTCCTTCTTTGAACAAATGTGGAAAGATGGTAAAGATGTGATTTCTTGGGTTAATTAGAACATGAATTTGATAAGTGTCCCTTTTTGTACTGTCTTCTCTCTGCAGCACTGCTCACCTGTCACCACGGTTCTGGGAGATTTTTTCAAGCCTTATTCCACCAATGAACAGTCAGTCAGCCCTCCAGCTCCACAGCCTCAGCCAATCATTATATCTCCCTACAAACCTGGGCCTACTCTTGTCAAGGTCAGTAACCAACAAAAGCAGAGGGAAGAAAATGTCTTGATTTTTAAAAGCTAACATTTTGATAAGATGCTAAATGTTCTGTTTTTGTCCCTGATTCTACAGCAAAGTCAGCCTAAGATTCCTGGCGACAAGAGTCGTAGTAAGAAGAGCAAAGAAGCCAAACAACGAGTGAAAAAACTTAAGTATCATCAGTACATTCCCCCAGACCAGAAACAAGAGCCCAACGAAGCCCTCATGGACTCCGCTTATGCCCGCTTACTACAACAGCAGCAGCTCTTCCTGCAGCTGCAGATCCTCAGTCAGCAACAACAGCAGCACTACAACTACCAGACCATTCTGCCTGCTCCCCTCAAGTTAGTATTACTCTTATTTCAGCCTCTCTCTTTGTTTATGCACTATATTTCCACTGTCTTGTAGCCATGCAGTTTATAATAAATGTACCCTGGCCACCATGTGGACTGTTCAACATCTGCTGGCGGTCTGTATTAGATCTCAATTTAGCAAAGGTCACCTTTTGCGTTTAAAGCTTTTATGTATAGCTATTAGGATCTTATTTGTCAACAAATTGGGTTGTGTGCACATATGAATGCATCTCTAGCTGGAAAATGTCCTGGAACACTAATACTGTTATCGCCAGTGGCCCCTCAGGCCCATTACCTAGTTTCCAATAACAAATCCTGTTTGGTAATATTTATTAATGGCAGGAAGTCAATGAGATTTTTCCTCAGCTTCCTTTTCCATCTCTATCTTAACATGTGCAAGATTTATTGAACCTGAGTTGTTTTATTTTGTCCTGCCTGTCGTGCATTGTTTGCAACCAAGTTTGTTTATTGTGAGAGAGGAGGACGGAGGAAATTGTTTCCGCCATGCTGTTAACAGATTTCCTTCTCCTGCCCCTCCCCACCTCCACCCCACTTCCTCTGTAGGCCTGTGATTGAGGGACAGAACAGCAGTGCTACCATTGCCATTAACAGCGCCCAAAGTCTTCCTGCCTCCATTGTGGTGTCTCTGCCTACAGCTGCACCAGTGCGTCTGAATAACACCCTCTCAAACCGCAAAGCTGGCACTTTGCCAGCCAACCTGGAGGAGATGAAGGTGATGACTTTAGTGGGCTTTATGACATTAGTGTAGTGTAGTTTGTTATCATGAATAAATCCTTAGCCTCAGATATTGTGAATATGACTGCAAAGGAACATGATGTCCTTAAGGGATGAGTATATTGTAACTGATTAACTATATGAGAGCAATTTGTGGAAACAATACAAGATTTCCATATTTGTTTGCCAAGTCATTTTTTCATCTGTCTGTTATTCCTTTAGGTAGCTGAACTAAAATTGGAGCTAAAGCTGCGTGGGCTGCCTGTGTCTGGAACCAAAACGGACCTGATTGAGCGGTTAAAGCCTTACCAGGAGAGCTTTGCGTCCGTCCCCAGCACTGGCCCTAACGCACAGACCTGCAGCACGTTCATGGAGGTGTCCAGCACCACCACATCCCTGTCCCCTAGACAACAGCCCTGCGAGACCCTGAGCTCCACACCGCCTGTGTCCCCTATCCCCGTAGAAGCGCACAACCGAGAGGAGACCATGGAGAGTCACCTGGAGGCCCAGGGCCAAAGCAGCAGAAGTAGTGGCCAGCCAGCGGCCATTCCCGCAGAGCAGGACAGGAAGCTGCACGAAAAGGAGCGTCAGATTGAGGAGCTGCTGAGGAAGCTGGAACAGGAGCAGCGGCTCGTGGAGAAGCTGAAGATGCAGCTCGAGGTGGAGAAGAGGGGTGCACAGAATGCTGTCTCCATAGAAAGTAACAGCAGCATCAATCAAGCTGCCTCATTGGTCACTGTAAAGACTGAAAGCCCAGTTATGCCCAATTGCAAACTGGCCTCACATAGAACTCCTGCTGTGGTGAAGCTGGAGAAAAGCCACGCTGCCCCAGCAACGGCCAGACCTTTGCCACAGTTCTTCATTAGTCACCAGGGCATGTCGCAGGTCATCGGGCAGCCACAGACCCTTCTCACCACGCAGCACACGGGCACCCAGATCCTGTTGCCGGTCTCCCTGCCCAATAAAACCACCACCATCCAGCTCACCAATACTAACGTCAAACTACAGGTTCTCTAGTGATCAAACAAGCTTTTCGTTTCTTGACCATATTAGACCTCTATGAAAGCATTTTGGAAAGAAAAAAAAACAAACAAAAAAACAGCTGTGTTAAGATTGTTTTGCTGTTAAGATTTATGGTTTGTTTTCTGTCTGTGTGTGTGTTTCAAATATCTGATTTCTGTTTGACAGCCAGTCCTCCAAGCAGCTGTCTCTCCTCAAGGCCAAGGACTAATCCAGACCACTCAGCTACAGCCTGCCAAAGCAGAGAGCTCCTCGCCACAGACTGTCAATCACAACAATATAGTGCAGGTGATTCTTTACTTAAGCTTACTATGTAAATTCCTCATGTTGATTACTTCATCAGCGGGACAGGTGATGAATGTTTTTTTGTGTGTAGTGGTGGGTGGTATTCCAGTATAAATGGGACACTGGTGGGATTGTGTCAAACGGTACAAATTTTCAAATACCTTTGAGCACAAGGTTGAGTAAAACCACAAAGGCAATTGAAGGAATTGAAATGTCCACAAAGGAATTGAAATGTTACTTGATGCAAAACTGCATCAAGGATCAAGGCTGGCTTATTTTTTCCGGCAATAAAGGATGCATTAAAGACGACAGAAAGGACGTGCGGTCCCTGTCTTCTAAAAGTACTAAAGCGCCGCCACAACAGTCATGATTATGCAATTTTGACACAATTTTGATAAATTAGGCATCACATTCTGCTGATATATGGTAAAACGGGAGTGGCTGTGGCCTCTCACATCCACACAACCAACAAAATGAATCTAAAGAGCTGGCCAGAAAACAATTGGTCTTCATACTAGGATATTAAGAACATTAAGATATTTTTGCACTGCTTACGGGCTGCTTTGTGTGGCATCATCTCTTGATTGTTTATTATATGACTGCTTGAATAAACAATAAAAAATTAAATCACTTGTAATAGCGTAAGTCATGCTCTACTATTCTAACCTTTGATCACCAATGTCTAGTTCTGATTTCTCTCTTCAGTAGAGTAGTCTGGAAATGTTAGTACTGAGTAACCGAGTGGAAAGAAAGGAAAGTGGATCAGTGTCAGAGAGCGCAATCAAGGCAACAATATATTAACTGGAGGCTTTAGGAACTAGTCTGGTCATAGGAGTGGAGAGTCATCCATCAGTACGATGGCAGAGAGTGGTCTTATTCCACACTGTGTTTGGTGTCTGGTGTAGCTGTGCTAGGATTACCCGAGTAATATCAGAAGACGATTGCTGGTGCCAGCACGCACAGAGAGAGCAAGTGCGCCTGTGGTCCTGGCCTCAGTCCGTTTGTGTAACTAGATCTCAGAAAAAAAAGGGGGGCTGATGATGCTTTCACTGACAGCCCTGGCAGAAGAATGCACTCCATTATCATTCAATACCACATGCCCTTAGATGAGCCGTTTTTGCAGAGCATCTCCTAATGACGGCCTATTGCAGTGGTTAGTGTAAAACATATCTGTAACTGCTTAACAGATGCTCATGGTCTCATGATTTGCTGTATTTTTGCACAGGCCCTGCCTATGTGCAGCACTGGTGGCTCTAGTTTTCAGTTTGGTGCCAGCGAGAAGCAGGCAGGCCTGGAGATGCCTCGCTGTTTCCTGAGCAGCTCCCCAGAGAACGCGCTTTCTGTTCAGACCTCCCCCATTGCATCCACCTTCACCAACGGCCCGCTCAACAAGGTAATAGAAATGCCACTGTAAGTGTGCAGTGCCAATGCTGTGTTCTTTTGTGTCGGGTATAAGTAGCTGCGTGTTGTGTTAGTCCCCCTCTCAGGCCTCGCCTGCCTTCATCCTGCAGTCTCCAGCTTTCAGTCATGTGCCCAAGAGCCGAGAGCCGCCTCCTTACGAGGACGCTGTTAAACAGACCCGCAGCCTGCAAGCGTCTGCCATCACACAGGTCCCATCTCTCATTTACATACTCCTCTACACAGACATGCTGCAGTGTCCTCCCGCTGCTGTTACCAACACTAACAGTGTTTTTATTGGGATTCAGGTTCCTACAGCGACCAGTCAGCAGATGGATGATCTGTTTGATATTCTCATTGAAAGTGGAGGTCAGTGCTCTTGGCCTAAAGAAATAGTTCATCATTTTTCAACATAATCTCCATGCAGAGATTGTCACATCTGTAGTGTATGAGAAAAGGACGAAAAACCTGTTCACTCGAAACTCAGGGAAGTCCAAGGGCAGTTGTTGAATTCGGGCAATAAACGTGAAAAACATGCAAATATTTAACACAAATTCAAAACTACAAACATTACCCTCAAACAATAAAGGTCTTTGGATAAGACAGAAATAAGAGAACGTCTTATCCGAAGCTGTTTTTATTTAGTTCTATCCAATACAGTAAACGGTTAATCATCCTTTCCCTGAGGTTTTGTGGCATCCATGCAAGATCAGGCCAAAACTGATGGTTGTGCTAACTTATAACCACAAATTCTTCTCTCCGAAAAAGCCATTTTGAATCGAAGGCCTTAGTAAGTATTATATTGTTTTAAATTTAAATGCACATGGTCTCAAATAATCTTATAAAAAATCTTCATATGGTGTCTTTTGATCCTTTTTTTTTTCTCATCTGACTTAATCTGTTTTAAAAACACTTGCCGTCATGTCACCCACAGTGGATCATACAGGGTCACTTGCATGAGGCAGGAGCGTGCGTTAAACTCACACTAAGGTTAGCTACCTGCTTTTACCCTAGTATACACAAAGACATGCTAATTTGGGGAAAGTGGCTGGACAACAGCAAATATTTTCTCCAGTAAAAAACCTGTATATGGAATCAATTTCGAAGCTCACTGTATACTAATACCATAAAACCTTCTTTTTTTTTTGGTGTGACTTGTATGGAAGATGTTGTAGTGTTTTGTATTTTTACTTGCTGCAGAGTACACATAAATATACAATTTTCATTATGTGTGAGTTATTTTAAAGTGTTTTAATATTTGGTATTTCCTTCCTGCTAATTGGGTCCTAAAATACATTTAGGGTGACATTTAAAAAAGCCTTAAAAAGTATTTCATTTGAATTTGAGAATACCTGTAGACACACCTGGTCCCATCTCTAGATGGATAAATTATACAGCTTTAATTTACAAATGCTTTTTACTGAAGAATTATTGAAGGCGTTTTACAAAAATACATGTTTCGCATAAATGTATATTGACTGCCCCAACAAGTGCCCTTAGACTTCCATTAGGCTTCCAAGTGAATTTTGAGTAAAGAGATTTTTCATTCTTTTCCCATTACAGGGAAAACGTGTCAATTCTTGTCCGTGGTAATCGCGCATGTGCTATAGATGCGTTAGAGAGATCTGTTTGAAAAACTCTGGAGTATACCTGTAAGGAGAATAACACAGAAAAGGCTTTTTGTAAAGCATGTTGTGAACAAATTTGAATACTGTGCTAATGGTTTTATTGTGAAAGTACAGTCTCTAAGTCAGTTTTATAGATTTTCAACTATTTCTTTCTGCTTCTTGTTGAATGCCATTTGCCTCTGCAGAGATCACCCCTTTCAGTCAGCAGGAGCCTTCTGTGTCTAAGCTGATGCCAGTCACCGCCAGCATCACCACTTTACCTATCAACACTGCCCTGTCTCGGCCACCCGCCCAGGTGCAGATGGCGCCGCCGCCGGCACTGCTGGTGGAGCCCATGGCCAGCCTGGCTTCGCTGGCCTCAGAGAACCAGCTGGAGGCGCTGCTGGAGGGCACGCTGGGGGGCGAGGACGAGTCGGAGCAGAGGACTCTGGGGATTCTGGAAGAGCTGCACAGCCAGCTGCTGGAGCACCCGCACTCCCCCATGGACACAACTGAGCTGAGCTTCAACGAGCTGCCTGCACCCTCGTCCTCCTCCTCGTCCTTCAGCCTGCAGGACACGGGCCTGGACAGCATGGAGTGGCTGGACCTGACCATGCCAAGGCCCATCGGTTCCCTCGACCCTCTGGGCATCGGCTCAGATTTCCTCGACACACATGACCTGCAGCTGCACTGGGACTGACAGCACTGTACACACTCATTCTCTCATGTGCGCACACACACACACACACACACACACCTTTTTTTTTTTGCAAAAGAGAGAGAGAAGGAACTAGTTTATTCATAGCAGGGGAGTGTATGTGTGTGTGCATAGTCTTGATTTTGAGATTGCACAAGGTTATGTGTGGCATTAATTTTCTTCTCTCCTCTAACAAAATCACAGTTTCACTCAAGATGCGAGTGGTTCCCTCTGCTCTTGTGCTGCAGTGCTGTGTGTTTGTCATTCATCATGATAGGCTAACGTACTATTATGGCGCTACGGGAACAAAGGGCCTTCGACGAGCTCCTTCTGGCTAAGTGCAGGCTGTGTTCTCTTTTCTGTGCCATTGAAAGAGGAAGCTCATCTTTAACAGCATGAATTTGATGTACTACTCTCTTTGTAGTCATGTGCCATTGACTTAGTGGCTCTGTGCACAATCTATAAATACCGTTGTGGCCAATTTCCAAATGCAACTGTTAAGAAGCCAGAAGGCCAGAATCCTATTCCAGACATTTTGGCTCCACATTAGATAGTCAGATGTTTGCTTTGTTTGCACAAAACTGGTGCACTGAAACCAACATTTCTTCAAGAACCAGAATTGCTTACTTTGCCTATAAACTCTAGTTCACCTGTTTAGGAGACACCCGTTATACCTTAACTGGGTAAATTAGTGAGTAGATGTAGATGATCTAACACATTATTTTTGACATCGGTTACTCAGAAAACGGTTTCTGTTGTCAGGCCCTTCTTGTCTGCAAGTATTTCTGTTTGTGTGTGTGTGTGTATGGGGAAGTGGGTGTGTCAGGCATCTGACGTCAATAAGTGTATATATAGGGAATGTCGTCTGATGGGCCAGACCAGTGCTCTAATAACTGCAGGGCTTATATGTACCATATTGTGAAGATACAACTATATTGTATGCTTTGAGTACAACCGGACGGTGTACATATTTCTTTGGGGTATGGAACAACCCTCAATAAGACGCAGTGCTCTTTTAATGAGCGTGCTTGTAGGACAATGGTTTTAGACTCTAGTCCTGGAGGACTACAGCCCTACAGAGATTTTGGTTTTCCCTCTTCACACCAAATTCAGCTCATGAAGGCCTTGATAATTAGCTGATGAGTTAAATCAGGTGTGTTAAATGCGGTAGATGCTAAACTTTGCAGTCCTGCGGCTCTCTAGGACTGGTGTCTGATGCCCCGGCTATAGGGAATGAACTAAAACGACAACTGACACTAAGAGCAGTGGGCGTTCACTCAGCCTAACAGGGCACTATAATGTGTATAGACTTCTTGTTCTTTTTATTTACACAAAGTTTGGTAAGTGTAGACTCTTTGTGCCTCTGTGATTTCCGTTTTTTCTTTTTTAGTTTTCAAACCTGGGCCTGGATGAACGCTTGGGTTTGGTAGAGCTTCACAACGTTAAGGCCATCTTAACTGTTAGAGACAGAGGTCCAGGTGACACGTCTATCAACTCCTGATTTTTTTTAAAACCATTAATGCTTAAGATAATCATGCTCCATGTTTTGTTATTTGCTACCATTAAGGGGAGCAAAGGACACATTCTGTTTTGTTCATCATCACAACGACCATTTTTTGATCCTGTAAGACCCCCTCCCCTCCCTTTTGTCTACACTTTTTGATTACGTCTCTCTGTCTTTCTGTCTGTGGCACGTTATTGTGTGTGTGTGTGCGTGCGTGTGTGTGTGCGTGTGTTGGGGGGGGCGTGCATTGATGTGTCTTTGTGTTTCACTGTTTGTTGATGTATTACTTACTGTGCCGCCACCCTTGTACTGCTCTGCGCACAGTAAAAAGAGCAAAAAACGAAACAAAAATGGCAGCCTACGTGAAAATACGTATGTGATTTGAAGAAAAGAAGAAATACCTCGGCAGCATGCAATTTCAAGTGATTCTGTGATCTAATGTGATTTTTTTTTTTTTTTTTTTTTAATACGCTAAAACACTTCCTATACAATTATTTTGATTTTAGTTC
The DNA here is from genome assembly GCA_028565825.1 of Olivaichthys viedmensis. Lineage (NCBI taxonomy): Eukaryota > Metazoa > Chordata > Actinopteri > Siluriformes > Diplomystidae > Olivaichthys > Olivaichthys viedmensis. Next base: position 13,512,930 of record JAOUQW010000049.1, read on the forward strand.
AGTTGCAAATCACGCCTGCTTGTCAAGCAGTTAGCAGGGTTAATCTCCGAGACCAAACTCCATTTATTGAGTTGTGTTCATCTAGAGTGGCCTCATTTGTACAGTAATGTTGGCTTATGGCTTGATGTTTTCAGCATCTGTAAGAGAAATGTTGCCTTTATTACATCTTGTTTGGATCAATGATTCAATGTTAACCTCTGTCGTTTGGAGTCAATAACCCGACCACTGGCTCAACAACCCGTCTGATCATGTGAAGCTAGTATCAGTATGTTTGATTCAAATAGGCTTTAAATATGTCATTTTGTGGAATTTTTTAAATATAGGTTGTATGGCACTTTTTGCTGCAGTGATGAACGTTTCATCATGACTAAACAATCGTTTTGCATCTGAGCACCTTCACAGATATAGATGTTTTATAGAAGTGTGATTTTTATCAGCCTTTGTTGTGTCTATACCATTTTTGCTGTCCGCTCAGACGCATTTGATCAGAGGCTTTGGTCCACTCCTGCTTCGAGGCTTCGTACTGTTCACCCTACACATTGACCAAGTTGTGGCCTCTCCAGTGAACAAAAGATGCCAAATACGAGTCTCATCTCATCGGCTCTAATTGCTGGCTGTAGTTCTGGGAATGGATTCAGTAAAGTGTAATAAGGCAGCCTGTGTATCACGCTGAAGAGTCTGTGATACATTGCCATATTACTGCTGCTGGGTTGATTTTTTTTGTTCGGGAATAGGCTTCTGTCTAGTAGTGAAAGACCTCAAGGCCAACATATGCCTGTCTGATGTGATGTTTGGGGTTTTGTACTGCAGCGCAAATTTACGAAATAATTACCAAAGAGGCCAAATAAATCATGTACGATGTCATTCGACGTACGTGATTAATAAATTGTTTGGTTAAGAATTATCATTTTAGGAAATGTATTTAGTGAGTGGAACCAAACTGTAAAGACGTTTGCTATGAAAGAGTGTCAGTGCAAAACTTGAAGAGGCTAGCGTTCCAATCAATTCAGTTTTGACATAAAGAAAACAAAGCAATAACTACAAAATCTTTCATTTGATATTACCATACTGTAACGTATGCAGTATGTGGTAAATGTTCAGTGCATTGCCTTGGTCTTATTAAGTTACTGTTTGCATTAACGCTCACTCTGTTGTGCTGAGCAGTGGAAACTTTGAGGATGTCAAAGCTCAGCACGCAATATTTAGCCTCCGTGACTGTGCAGAGCACATGAACTAGGCAGCTGGCCGATCAACTCTTTTCCACACTTTTCAAGCAGAGAAGTGCAGACTCCCGTTTTTTCCTTTTCATCATGTGGTCTTGTGGAGCCAAACATTCATTCAGTGCTAGAGTAATGCTGTTTTTTTTTGTTTGTTTTTTGGTTAGTCGTTCTCATTTGACCATTCGGCTGGTCTTATTTTCTACTGCTGGACTTTATTTTCAAATGTAATACTTTTTATCGACATTGTTAATGTGTAAAGTATCAGTGGTGACTACACTGGGTGATCAACCTGATGACGACCACTTCTCTACATCCTCCCAATGGAGGAGCACTCATCATTTGTATGCCATATGTTTTGCACATTGTGTACATATTTGAATGGATGTAATACATATTTTTATACATGTTTAGCGCATCCATGAGCTCTATTTTGTGAATAGTTTTAAAGATATGAATATACATACGCTGTTATGTGTCAATTCACTTTGCTGTATTGTGAACATACTGTTGTAGAGGATGTTTCAGAATCTCTTAAATATACCAGAGGAATGAAATACAAAAATTGTATTCTGTGTTTTTTATTTATTCATTTATTTATATTGTTCTTACAACAAAGATAAGCTAAGAACAAAAGTATTTGATACAAAAAAATATGTCCGTGTTCTACAATATTCACATATAAGGGATTGTTTCTTAATGTTCTCCTTATAATACACGTTGGTGGAATGGGATCATATCCATTTCTGCCTTTCCTTTCCTTTGTGTTGTGAATGTGTGGTCATATTTACATAGACCGTGAAGGCTGCAGTCACAATATATTGTTTATATTGTATTGTCCAGTGATTAACATTTGCTATCTTATTTGCCTTTCCCGGAGTCTGCACAGTAGTTGGGTGAGTATGCTAAACTGACATGGACATGGACTTTTAAAACCCAATCATAGATAGCACGCTAGATATTTAAGCAAACTTTCCGTTCCTGGTGGAAGTGAATAAGAGCCTCTTTAGTAACATTTCTGGTACTTATCTAAGAATAAACTGTCAGTGTCTGGTGCCATGTGTTACCCTGAAATTAATCTGCCATTAAGTTTTAGATTTTTACAATGTACATTTTTGTAATTTTGTAAATTTACATCAAAGCTCATCAAGAAGAATACTGAGCAATAAAATGAATGTCAGGTAATGTTCTTTTTGATGCTTAAAATTTCAGTATTCTGTGATATTGAATATACAATGAATAGTGAATTTGTAGTGTTGTGTCTATACGGTAAAACAAGCTCCAGTGAGCTTATCACTCTTAAGCCTGTGTCCTAAAAATATATCTCTTTCTTACAGGTCAGTGCTTTGGTCACAGTCAGAATTCCAGGGGACACTTTACAACCGAGGGACGGTGTGGATTTCAGTGTGACAGACGGGACAGAGGTGGCAGGTGTCTTTAAAGTAGTTCAGAAAAAAGGGCAAGAGGCAGCATCCACCTACACAGCTGCAAGAGTTGAGTGGCAGGTTAAATACCCTTAAACACCGCTGTTAAGTAAATGCACCAGAAAGGGAGTGTAATGTAATGAGACATAGCGACTCACCCCAGCCATGCAAACAGATAGCAGAGTAAGAAGGATGTCCTGCCCACTTTGTGCTGAATTTCAGTGGTGACGTGCTGCTGGCAGGTGGGACACTGCACCATAGCGGGAAAAATTGAGAGCTCTTGCACCTCCACCACCACCTCTGAGCTCCCTGTAGCAGGAAAACACAGTTGAGTCCCTGCTTTACTCTCATTTTAAAAGTATTTGGCCTTTTAGGTGACTCTGCAGTACCTGGATCAGGTCTAGTGGGGCCCAGCTCTTCATCAGATAGGCTCTGAGCTGAAACGTGAAAGGTGATGTTATTACAATAGTTTATGCCTAGGACTTCCTACTTAAATGAATAATCTTACCTGGATACTACAGACCTGCATCTCCTACGGACTGCAGCTGTAATCATGAAG
>JAOUQW010000049.1:13532176-13545694 GCA_028565825.1 Olivaichthys viedmensis
GCTTACCAACATGCTGGGATATGCGAAGAATCAATTTCACTGTACTTGTATATGTGACAATAAAGGAGCTTTCTATTCTAAAATGTAGATTTAAAACGTCATGTATCATATAAACAGAACTTTTTTTTTTCTAGTTTTATTAAAATTGCAGTGAGGTTCTAGTTGATGTTGCTTTAGATTAGAAGCACAGCGTGACTAATTTTCCATTCAATAACCCATTCAGTTCAAGTGACCAGTCGATTAGGTTTCTAACTATAATGACTAAATGATGATTATAACAACCATAACAATACTAGCTGACGGTACTTGATGGTGATCTTCACCGTCATTGTGTTATAATATCACGGACCGCCTGGCTATACGTCCATGAAACCTGGATGTCCTTGATTACCCCTGACTTATGTGTACCAGTCCTCCTCCTTCCATTTCAGTTCAGTTACTGGGGGCTGGAGTTCAGCACAGTTTGGTGATTTGCCTGCTCAAACCTGGCAGTGAACTGATGAGTGTTCGAGCAGGAAAACTGTGCTGGAATCCAGTCCTCCAGGACCACTAGGGGTTCCCATGATTCAGATCATCTGCACTCCACAGATCCCTTTGTGTCGTGCCATTAAACCTACATTCACACTCAATATTTCAATTTCAGGAAATTATTTTACCAGTCATTTTTTCATGGGAGGCCAGAAATTTGACACCCCCCATCCTGAGGGATATCTGTTTGGAGAAAACATGGATTTGAATTTTTTAGGCAACCGACCTGTTCAGGTAAGAAAACTGAATGACCTCATGTGCTCTCCGAGTCTGACCGTGACACTCATCTTTAATGAAAACATCCTGTTATACCACTTTGTCCTTTCTCATTCCCCTAGTTTCCCTATGTGACCCCTGCACCTCATGAGCCTGTGAAGACCCTGAGGAGTTTAGTGAACATCAGGAAAGACTCTTTACGGCTTGTCAGGTAGTCTAGCGTAGAAGTTTTGAGGCCAGTCGTCTGATGCTAAAAGAAAAAGCCTTAATCTCTGTCTCTTGTCTTCAGGTACAAAGCTGATTCTGAAAGCACTGCAGAGGAAGATGAAAGTCCAGGAGTTTTGTACAGCGTGGAGTTCTGCTTTGACACTGATGCCAGGGTGGCCATCACACTATACTGCCAGGCCTTTGAGGAGTTTTCTAATGGAATGGCAGTGTAAGTGTCTACAGTAAACTATTCAGATTCTGCAGGGTTTTTATACAACATGAATTCACACAGAATAGATTATTCCCAAATGCTGCAGGGATTCATCGGTTACATGGGATTGTTACAGGTCAGAGAAACCATGTAGGTCATGTGGTTGCTGCACTACATAGTTTTAAAGTCCTGCCTGTGTTACCTGAGCCCACAGAAATACAACACTACTTTAGCTTTAGTGGTGCCATGGAAACAACAGCCCACACACAAATACTTCGGGGCTTGTAGTTAACACTAACAGTCATAAAAACACTCCCCTGTATTAGTGATCATCTCTGTCATCTGCTGTTACTTGTTGTGACGCGTACAGCACGTTTGAATGTAGAATAGCAGAATGCTGTAACAATTTGGCTGGATATTTTTCAAAACCATTTAATAATGCTACGTTTCTTTTTAAAGCTATACGCCAAAAACCCCAGCTATGGCATCTGAGACGGTCTGTTATAAGAGGGGAATAAACCAGCAGTTTTCTCTGCCATCTTTCAAGATTGATTTTACTAAATGGAAACCGGAGGAGGTGAGAGTCATAAATATTGAACACGTCACTCTCGCTAATAGCTGTGTATTTCTAAAACTAATTTGCACAAATTACTTTCATAAGTATGGATTGCTTCTGTTAAATGATTCACAAAAAAACATCTTTATAGATATTAAACTCAGACAAGCTATAGTTTTACTAGAGGAATAGTGTAATCATAGGGCTACAGTCATCCTGTGCACTGTAGTTTGTACTATGGTTTTCTCTAGATCTACAGACATATTTATAGACACTCCGTATTTTTGCCACGCCCATATTTTAGTAAAGCCCTTTTAATTTGATCATGAACTCTGAAGTGCTTTCACAAGTTCAAAACCAACCCTTTATCTTTTTCTTAGCTGAACTTTGACCTGGACAGAGGTGTTTTCCCTCTGGTGATTCAGGCAGTCGTGGATGATGGGGATGGTAGGTCTCACAACTGATATAGGACAATTCCATGTAACGATGTTAAGATTAGTTGCACTAGTCCATCTGAACAATATTCTTTGCTCATGCAGATGTCATTGGACACGCTCATGTACTTTTAGCAGCATTTGAAAAGGTATGTAATGTTACAATCTAAGTTTTGTGGGCCATGTATGGATATTACAAGGTATTACTGAGCACAATAATGGGATAAACAGTCGTGTTCTCACCATTCAGCTATTATGCATGAAGAATTCTCAGTTATATGTAGTTTTGAAGACATGGAAATGTAAATAATAATGCATTTTTGTTCAGAGACATGGCGCATTTCCAAGTGAAACAGGTTATTCGGATTGAAAAAAAAGAGTGGATAGCTGGACTTTGGTTTTATCTATCGAGATTTGATTGGATTGTAAAAGGGGGCATTTCAAAACAAACATGGGATCAAACCTGCACACGGTAGTCCACGGTCAGTCGTGGTGTGGGAGGAGGGTGAGGTGAAACATGACATGATGTTATTTCTTAATATTTTTTTTCCCTGCCCCAGCAACATTTAAAGGCAGGCAAAAGTCATTGGAATTTTATGAACAATAATGGAAAATGTATTTTTGATGAATAGTGCACAGTATGACCAGGGACACATACAAGGTATATATAATTAAAATAAAAAAGAAAGTCCTTTTTGATTTCAGGATTTCTTTAATATTGGACTTTTTCTTCTTGTTTCTTTTTTGACAGCATGTTGATGGCAGTTTTTCAGTGAAGCCTTTGAAGCAGAAGCAAATTGTAAGTGTGATGTGAGGCTTATCATTGTTACTTCATGCAGAAGAGTGTCACTGTATGGTTGTTATTGCTCTGGCTATATTCTTGGCAAATTTACTCCTTAATATTTCTCCATATGTGAAGAGATAGTAGCTAAAGCAAGTAACTTAATCAAACTCATGTTGACCAATAATGATTACTACATTTGTAAGGCTCAAGTAGAGGTAGAGAGGCAAAATAGCAAATGGTGTACTGCATACAAGAATTGTTATCAGCCAAAACACTTCAGGACAAACAGGAGCTGAGTTTACTGCCCACCTTTAGTCTCAAAGTGCATGAGCTCACCTTGTACCAATGCCTTCATGCAGGTTGATCGCGTCAGCTACCTTCTACAGGAGATTTATGGCATTGAGAATAAGAACAACCAGGAGACAAAGGTATTCAAGCCACTGTACCAAAACAAATGGCATATAGGAATGTCAACGAAGCAATCACCCGTGTGCTTGCACTAATATTTTACAGCTAGCTGTTCCTGCAGAGGTGTCTGTCTACTTAATCTTTATGGTGTGTGACAGCGTTTTATTTCTCCCATCAGTCTGCAGAGGATGAGAACAGTGACAACAGCAGCGAGTGTGTGGTGTGTTTGTCAGACCTGCGCGACACACTCATCCTCCCCTGCAGGCACCTTTGTCTCTGCAATACATGTGCTGACACTCTACGTTACCAAGCCAACAACTGCCCTATCTGCCGACTGCGTGAGTGTCTCATTAATCAATGCATACACTTCTGCTGTATTGGCCAGTTATTGAAATGGGCCCTGTAATGTTTTTTTAGCACGATAATGCATTTCACACAGAGCTGTGGCAGAGTGCTGAAAGGATCGTTTTTAGTTTCTCCATTTCAGTCTGTATTTTCTTTGTGTTAATTGCATGAGGTTGTAAAAGGCAGTTGATGTTGATATGTGTAGTACATCTTGTGTAACTGATCTTTGAGACACACTGACACCTGCTGGACAGAAATAGGATATTTCAGCATACAGTTTAAAAAGGTTTGAAGGATTTCTTGTTTTACACCAATCTTTCAGTCAGTAAGGAAATGTGCATCACTCTTATGGTCATGCTGGACTGTCTGACAGTCTGGCTTTATTCTCTCAGAAGCACAGTTTTTATAAAATGCCAATTGAATAATAGGAAATAATAGACTTTCATAAAAGATTAGCACACATCAGTATTGGTTCAGTATTCTAATGAGGCCAATATGAATCATTTTTATTAATAATAATGCTTTATTAATACTCAATACTAATAATTTAATAGTCTTAGCAAAATCCATTAGATTGATCAATTGTTCCATTGCCGTCCATATTCATACTGTTTTTCGTACAACTGATTTCTTAAACCATTTAAATGTAACAGATCAAAACATTGTAGCACTCGATCAGTGCTAAATATCTATTTTTAAACATGACAAAAAAGTGAATGATTTATTTCTTTTAATTCACAAAAATCGATTATTTTTTTTACAAATAAGCTGAAAAATACATTGTAAATAGGTTTTGCAAAAATATCAGTTAATACTAATGCATGCTTTGCGTTCACGTGTTAGTAGAGCACAAAGTACAGTAAAGCAAATACCATAAGCATCTATCATAGTCTCCAGAATAAAATGTTTTATCTCAGTACTCAGAAACTTTCTACATTATGTGCCACACTTGAATCACCGCAGCCAGTGTGTGCCAAGATGCTTATTATACAGTACATTTTGTTAAGGTAACAAAGAAGTAGAAGGTGATCTGAACAAGGGACCGTCTGAAAGACGCACAGACATTTGGACCTTTATTTACATAGCATGTAAAATAAGTGTGAGTATGTTCTCAAAAGAACAGTTACGGTTTTGTCGAGCGTGTTAGATTTTCAGAGTGATCGTGAAAGACCTATGGAAAGCCACTGTGATGAATCCAGTCAAGCAAAAGAGACACAAAACCTCTGTTATTAACTGAAACGTGTGCTTGATTAACAGAGTACGTCTTAAGAACAAGGTTTCACAGATCTGGGCCTAATCTTTCTTTTAGCAATAAGACAAACTGTTGTGCAAATGTTGACCCCCTTTTTGTTGCGAAAATGAATCTGGTAATATTTGGGAAGTGGCTCCTTGTAAAGAGAGTGCAACAGCTGTGTTTGCTTATTTGTAGTGCATTAATTCGTGTTCTCTTGTCCTTAAATGGCCTCTTCTCTTTTCCACTAGCCTTTAGAGCACTGCTTCAGATCCGTGCAGTGAGAAAGAAATCTGCTGGAGTCCTCACCTCTGTCCCCTTCAGTCCGGTGCTCTCTCAGAGCTCAGACCACACAGAGAATTCGGTATAACGCACACAAACACAACACTGATCTTTTGTATTTTTTTTTTTTTTTAAACGAATTGATTAGCCATCTTTGCTTTGTTGTCATGTCCCTATCACATGAACCCATGGGTTTACATAATAATATTGATTGGCCTTTGTGGAATTGTGTTAGCAACTTGATTCCAACATATAATCAATGACCTTACAGTGTTTTGCCTCTGCTCACATTTGGACCTCTTACATTTGAACTGCAGAACTCAGAGAACATCCCTCCAGGCTACGAGCCCGTGTCCCTGCTGGAGGCCCTGAATGGTGTGCAGCCTGTGTCTCCTTCTCTGCCCTCAGCCCCTGTCTATGAGGAGGTCCAGTTCTCAGGAGAGATGGGCGACCCGCTGAACCTGAGCAAAAGGCAGCCGAGCACCATGGAGCTCAGTGCAGATCCAGCAGCACTGAAGGCCAAAATCAGCAAGTCACCAGATGGGTACTGCCACATCACGTGTGTTAAATATAGCAGTACAGTTTAGCATTACATTTCTTTATTACCAGGACAATGGCGACCTTTCCCATCTGTACTTCTTACAGTGCGCTATGAATTATTGCAAAAAATAGGAATAATAATAAACAAAAATGATTTCATTTTTAAAAAGAACTGAAATAAGAAGTTAGCAGAAATATAGGCAAAATGTAAATATGTTCAGACAGGAAGCACAAATCTGTTTTATCTGATATGAGCAGGAAAGATTTTCTGCAGTAAGAATGGCAAAAAAACACATGAAATCAGATTCAAGCCACAATTGTATGTGATTTCGGATTTCTGGACTCAGTTCGACCGGTGAAATTAGATGTGGGTTGTTTTTTTTGTTTTTTTTCGTGAATCTGTGTGCGAGGTTTCTTTAGGCCCAAAATATGCAACAAGAACAACAGCACAGACAAAAACCAGCATGAAGGCACAACAGGGGAGGACACTAACTAGGCCTGGGTCTCCTTTCCTTGTTTAAAAACTCTTTTAGTTTTTGTTATTGTTGTCCGCGCTGAATATGTTCAGAACCGTGATTGTACATTACCCATATGTAAAGCTTCATGTTCACTTTCGCATGCCCCGCTATTGTTAATGTAACAACCAATATGTATCTGCTAGCAAATGCTACTACAGTCTGAACAAACAAATCAGATTTGATCACTTAGAATTTGCAGTGCTGACGTACAGTCTAAAAATAACTCAGATTTGCCCTGCTGTGTACGCCTTGTGGCAGGGAGTTGCATAACTAGGGCATGAAAATACAAAGAAGCCTCAAACCTTCTTTTTTTTTTTAACGAGTTTGTTTATCTGTGGGGTTTTTTTCTGCAGGTCTACACGCTCCCCCTCGTTTCCTATCCAGGAGGAAGAGGAGGAGGAGAGGCTGTCCGAAATGTCTGATGCTCAGCCTTACAGTCCAGCTCCCACTGAGGTATGCCTGCACCATCTTGCCCACATTACAGCATTACGGCTCTCTCGTACGCTTTAATAATAACCTCTTATTTCAGTGTAGTTACAGTGCTGTGGGTGAGTTAACACTGAGGGGCCATAGAAGCTTATACTGTAGTAGTACTATATCGATTAGATTTATAAAGGCTCTTTAGAAGCTTTTCCATACTTCTTCCTGAAGGCTATGAATCCCTGTTGATATAAAAAAAAAATAATAATAATAATAAACTTATTCTTTATTTTTAAAGAATCTCTCATACATACAATGCAGATCAATGTGATTTACATAATATTAAGATCGCACTTGGAATAGTTAACAGAAGTAAAATGGGATTAGAGATACAAATAGAATAGATAAAACCGACAAATTGTCATTCATAGAAATAAATTAAATAAACAAAAGAAAATAATTAAAATGGCTATCGATATGAAATGAATACTGGTAATGAAACATCTACGAATATAGCATATTTGTATTTTATTCTGTTTCGTGGTTTTTGTTTTAGAGTCATTTCAGTAAGACTGAAGGTTCTTTTTATAACTGGCTCATTCAGTGAAATAAGGAAACACGCTGGTAACAATACGCATTGCTGTAACAGTGCACATTGTTCCAGCTGCTCTGTACTTTAAAGCTGTTTTTTCCACCCCCACAGGCGACAGTAGATGAGGTAGCGTCAGATCCAGGCTCCCCTAACACAGGTGAGCTTGCATGGGAACAGAAGTGGATTATTTTAACCCATTACCCAACACTGGCATTCTGAGTATAAATGCAAATATGTGTTAATGACAGTAAAGGACTCTTCATAGTAGAAATTTCCATAAGTTCAAAATGTATGTAGGAAACGCTACCTTATAATGAAATGGCACACCTGTATTGTGGTTGAAGCGTGGTGTGTAAGAGCCCCTCGCGTGTGTGTGTGTGTGTATGCAGGTTCAGAGGGCAGGTCTGTGGGCGTGTCTGTGAGTGAGATCTTGCAGGACTGCCACAGTGCGCGCAGCAGCCTGAGCCGCACCGAGAGCGATCCCTCAGCAGACCTGGCACTGCCTGGTGAGTGGGCTTTCCTTCATCATTTCACTCCTTGACCTTCACCTTCATACTCCACGCACATTGCTACATTATCCAAACACTCCAATGCAGTGCCTCTGTACAGGCTACAAACTGATCTTACACTAGCTGTGTTCCTGCTGAGCATTATCAACATTCTTTCATGAAAATGATTATGACTTTGCAGGATTTGCTTTCCAGCGTACGGTCTTCCTGCCAGTGTAATTAAAACTTTTCATTATTTATTTCCTTCCCTGTGTCATTATTTTTTCAGCAGTGTGTGCAAGGACCATCACTGGTTTTACTAATGGTTTCTAACATACGTTTACTTGCTTTAGCTTTTAAGTAGAGCTGTCAAAGTAAACACATTCGTATGATAAATCTTTAACACCGCTATTTTTTAGTATTGCACCAAACCTATTTTTCCATTTTCGATATGATACTGATATTAAAGCTCTGAGTATTGGCCGATACTGATCTGATACCGACATCCTTATGGCAACAGAAGCCTACAGAGAGTCGGCTCATTTACCAAGTTATGCGAAACATCACAGGCGTGTTGGCAGCGTGCTTTAAAACAGTGTTGTGTTCTGTGTTCACGTGCAAGATCTGTGCTGTGCCAGTTATCACCATATGTGTCCACGCATCATAAAATACATCAGTGGATTGAATTGGAAAATATATTAAATCCGATGCAAAACACCGTTTTAGCTTTTCCCCTAATACTCGGTATCGTATCAGATTGGTGCATCTGTACTATTTTTGTTTTCTTTTCTTTTTTTCTTCTTTTTTTCTTCTTTTAAAAAAAAATGTCATTAATGCATTTTTGTAGTTTGGTCCTTCGAGCTATCTCTAGTCCTTTCTAGGCTAGCACAGCAGCAAGTTGCAAATGTAAAAATCCTTTTTTAGGGTCAAATGTGAGCAATTCATTTATAAAATAATCAAGATTACACAAAAATAATGCAATTAATCGTGATGAATTATCTTGATTGTTTGACAGCCCCCTTTTTAACTCTGGACTGGACACTGCTTATGATGTGCTTGCTGATGTTTGACTGAACTTGGCTTTGACTTACTTTTACAGTCTGATGCTTGTGTGCTTCTGTGCTGTCCTGTCTCCTAACCTTCTCTCTATTAATCTGACCTGGCCTTACTCTCAACTTGCTCAGCATCTGAGTCCTGGTCTACTGCTGTTGAGGAATGTTGATAACAGTAGGTAGGTGCATCACCCTGTGTGATCACTTCAGCTGTTTTTACCTTAGCCTTGTTGCTTTAAAAGCCAAGGTCTTCTGTTCATTTTAGGTAGTGTTTAAGCATTAACCAATGTTGGGTCTAAAATAGCTACTTAAGGTTGTTCCTGCTGCAACACTTGCCTTACTTTAGTCCTCTCCTCAGTGTCATCAGGGTCTATCGAGAGTCTGAAGAGTCAGAGCACCAGCAGCTCCAGCCAGCTTCTGCTCTGCCTCCCCAGCAGCCTGCGCATGGAGGACGAGCGCTTCAGCCACTAGCAGCACCATGCTCCTGTGTGCCTCTGCTTCCATTAGCCCCCTGTCACTGTCTGGAGTGTCTCTCTAAGCCTCCTCTGCTTTAATCTCGAGTCTCCCTTTCAGAATAGCACAATCACTAAAGTCTCTCAAAAGATATTAAGAAACACAATTTCACATTTGAAACGCTCAGACTAATGTCTCTCTGCTATGAGCTACAGATGATCTCCTACACATTCACATTCCTTTCAGCTGCACCTTGTGCGTGTTGTCTTTTAGTGTTTTCCGAACAAAAAATCACTAGATCAGGGAAACTCGATTAATAGTCCCTGAGGGTCGGGAACCGATGATCAAATATCTCACTGCTCAATCTCTAATTGTAGTAATGATTTTTATCTGATTTATTAGACACTTTTTTTTTCTTTTTTTTTTACCTTCATAGTGCAATCTTGTATGGTCCAATCAATTTCTTATAGATCCATTTATTTATTTTCTTTTTTTGTGTGTCTGTGACTTTCATTGGCAAGTGAGCACCAAATCAAGTTTCTTTCTATAATGTATCCATCAAAGTATGTAGCCTATGTCTGAACATGCGTATCTGTTTGTGCCTTAGAACGTACAACTGTCCCTTCCTCTGGTCTCTAAAGTGTTCAAAGTGGGAAACTGTATGCACGTCATTAAGCTTTAGTAGTTGGAAATGGGATACACTTAAAAATGGTCTTATTATTTCCATAAAGGGTCAGGATACAGATTAAGTCTAGTCCCAGACACAAGGACTCAACTGAAAAACTGTAAAATGTGTGTTTCTGTCCAGGGCTAGGCTTAATCTCTGTCTAAAAGCCAGCCCAGAGTGTCGGAACCATGGCTATTTAGTGATTCACTGCTTCTACCCTCTGTAAAATGAGTACTGTATATTTGTATGTAGTTAAATCGTTTTATCATAAAGTGCTGTATACAAGTATGTTTCCACGCTGCCCTGTCTTTCAAGCAATTTGGTTATCGAGCTGAAAACCACATCATAAAATAGCCCAATATGTTGGGTGTAAAAATATAGTAATACTTTGCACAAGATGCTTGAAGTAGGCCTACTTGAATTTACCTTTTTGAAATGTATTCATGTAAAACTACAAAACTGATTTTTTTTGTTTTGTTTAGAAGTGCTCAAAAGAGCTTTAATTAAATAAAAAGACATTTAGTATGCAACATGTCAACATAAAATAAGTTTGGATTTCATCAATGTATTTAATAAAATCAGTACATGCAGCCACACAGACTTAACAAATAAGTTGGAATTTAATTGGGAAGCATCTGTATGAAGCCTGTAATACCTACTGATTACAAAATGAAGTCAAAAGTTAGGACACACTAGATTAAATATATATTTTTCATTGTCCTAAAGACATTTTGATAGAGGCTTAATGTAAATAGTGAAGTTAATGTCCATGTATAAATTTTTTTCCAAATCAAAATGTATTTTTTAATAAGTAGTTTTTACTTAAAATTAAATTGTTTTCACAAACATGTAGTTTACATTTAGAACTTAGGAGAAGCAACCAACAAGTCGCTCGGCCTATATGGACCTGTCTTTCTGGTCAATTAGCTTAATCTCACACTGAAAATATGAGAAAAATCTAACCTTTAATTGAAGTAAATTTATTCTTAGAAAATTAAAAGAATTAAATTAAATTTAAAAAAGTTTTTTTTAACAAAACCATGTGTCAATTATTGGCACCCCTAGAAATTCTTATGAATAAAATGTAACTGAAGCATGTATTTAACTTTTCTAAGTTCACCTGAGTGTTTAGGAACTCTTAAGCGGTCATCCATAACTTCCTGTTTCACTGGGGTATAAATATGAGGTGACACAGAGGCCAAATTCCCTTGGTCATTCATCAACATGGGGAAGACTAGAGAATACACAAATGAAATGAGACAAAAGTGTGTTGACCTTCATAAATCAAGCAATGGCTATAAAAAAAAAAAATAGCTACACGCCTGAAAATGCTCATATCCACTGTAAGGGCAATAATTAAGAAATTTAAAACAGAACTGTAATGAACCAGCCTGAACGAGGACGCAAGTGTATTTTGCACCCACGCACAGTGAGGAGGTTAGAGAGGCAAATATTTCTCCAAGGATCACGGTTGGACATTGTAGCATTTTGGGGTTATCTCCAAATCTACAATCTCCATGCCAATAAACTATTTGGAAGGTGTGCCAGAAGAAAGCCTTTTCTTTCATCTAACCACAAATCCCAGTCCCCTGACCTAAACCCCATTGAAAAGCTCTGAGGTGAGCTGAAGAGGAGAGTCCACAAGAGAGGACCTAGAACCCTGCAGGATCTGGAGAGATTCTGGATTGAGGAGTGTCTCAGATTCCTTGCTCTGTATTCTCATCAAGCATTACAGGAGAAGACTCAGTGCTGTTATATTGGCAAGGGGAGGGTGCACAAAGTAGTAAATGCAGGGGCGCCAATAATTGTGACACGTGTGGTTTTGTAAAAATAAATAAATAATTGGATGAAGGTTTTTTATTTTCGTAGAATAAATTTACTTCAATTACAGATTAGACTCCTCTCATAAGATTAAGCTAATTAACAACAACTACATTTTTCAGTAGTCAGTTTCAACTGATTGCGCATGGATACCACAAAACCTTCGGGAAAGCGCAAGAAACCGGGATGACTACACTGTATTCCGCTAGTGTTCAAAAGCTTCAGAAAGACATTCCCTCATGCTGTCTCTAAGACCTTTAATGGTTTTGAATTTGGGTTATACAGATGGATATTTTACGTGCTTATTGACAGAATTCAACAACTGCCCTTGGACCTCCATTATAAATGGGTTTTGAGTAAACAAGGTTTCTGTGCTTTTCTCAGTACAGAGAAATGTGTCAAAATTCTTGTTCATGGTAATTGCACATACATTACAGATATAAAAAAATAATAATCTGGAATATTCCTTTAAAAATGTATTCAATAAAGTCAAAATAATGCATCCAATAGTATAGTTAAGATCGTAGTCAGTGTCCAAACAAATAACTGCCATCATCTTTTTCTAGCAAGTCTGAAATCCTTTGTAGAATATATGGCCAGACACACCTGTCACCCTGATGCAATGACATCATCATGGGCATGGAGCTGCTGTGTTTACTGGTCATCTGTTCTGACCTTCATGGACGCTGTATCATGGGGATTAGTGCTGGGCTTTACTGAGCAACAGTACAATACACTCTCTCCACTGTACCTACACGTGCCACACAATGACAGACATGCTGAAACTCGCCAAATAACATGTAGCACAACTGACTGACACTGCTGGGGATTCTTTTCTGAATATATTAATAGTGCCGTCTCGCCTCAAAGCCTCAGTCTGGGCTAGTTCATTCACAGTCCCCTCTTCCATTCTCCCTTGTGAAATAAACGCTTTTGTTAGTTCCACTGTTATTCTGTGTCATCTAAATTCTTCTCATTTCTACTTTAACAGCTGCCTTTGAAAACCCAAACCCCCTCCCCCTACCACCACTATTTCTGTCCCAACTGCATCACTAAGGAAACACAACCCACATCACCCCACACCTCTCTGCAACTGGAAACTGGGACTGTTACTGTAAATCAAACAGGTACCTTAAAACACCAGCTCTCTCCTATTATAATGAGGGATGGGATTGTTAAAAAAAAAACAAAAAAAAAACAAACAAACCCTGAGGTACTGGTGACTAGACGGTGCCCTGCTTCAATATCTCTGGCAACCTGGCGTTTAGAGTCAGAAGGAAAGAATTAAGAGTCCAAACCCACAGCGGCCAACTGGGTTAATCGCTTAGCCTGCCAGTTGGTGGGCTCAATTAAACAGGTCTCTTGTCCCCAAAGACCCCGTACTGGCACACCACATAGGTCAGACTGGCTCCTGGCTTCATACTCAGAGTTTAGCTCATCTCCCTGATATTCACACTAAGACTTTAAGCTAGACCCGATGTGCTAAACCATCTATTAAGATTTAATCAAATACATTTATTTATTTAATGAGTTGGAATGGTAAGCAAAGCTGTACAACCTGTGTCTAGCTTCCATATAATTTAATGTTCAAATGAAAAGTAAAAGATTGGGCCCACCTTCTTTAAGGCTATAATAAGCATGTCTGTTGTAGTCCAGCCTCAAGGGCTGCTTATCTTGATCAGTTCTGGTTGGTTGATCCTCAAAAGAGGATTTTTCAAAGTGAAGACAATGGTTGGTGTCCAGCATGACTGAATCCAGTATGGGG
>JAOUQW010000049.1:13545794-13575129 GCA_028565825.1 Olivaichthys viedmensis
CTGTAGAAACGACATTTCATTTCAATGTATACGAGGTATATGGAGAAATGACAATAAAAACCTACTTGAACTTGAACGTATACACTCTTTTGATGGAAAATGGGTAAATAACAAGAACACCAGTTTATATTTAATTCATGACCGGCAAATGTAATCTATTATTTTACTGTTTTATTAGCGGAAAAGGGCAAGTGTACGGAATACTGAAGTGTACATCTAAACGTCACATATAAATCTAGTCATAAGTTGTTGTTGTTGTTTTTTAACGCAAACGCTGAAATGTCAAAAAATAACAGTTGAACGATAGGTTCGCTTTCTGCCACGAGGCGGCGATGTAAACTCCTTTACAGTGTAACACGAGCGCGCGAAATACGCGTTTGCCGCTTAAACAACAATAAAGTATACACATTTTAGGGTCACTGTCGGACTCGTGACTATGAGAAAAGATTGAAAGGGAGAGATAGAATAAGCGGTAGGGTGAAGCGGAGTGTTAAGGGTGTAATGTGATAAGGAGATGGCCGTCTCAGGCGGGCAGTGTGGCGGGGGCTTGTGCGCGCGCTCCAACTTTAGCGCCTTTCCGCCAGGCTTGGCGCGCGAGACTCCACCAACAGCTTCTTCCCATAGACCGCAATACAGTCTACGCTTCTGCCGAAAAGCGAGGCTTAACATAATACAATTTAACACCACTACTGCATGCACATACGCAGTTTAACATGAAAAAATCGCACACTCTAAATTGTCGACAGTAAATAAAACGGTCAAATCCGCAATGTTGAATTGCAGTTGAATGAAAGAATCCTACAGCGTTAACCGTGCCAGTGGTTAGCCTATTTGTCTTCAGCTGGACAAAGGTCTTAATGGGTCTTACTATGTCTTGTAGGTCTTTTTATAGAACACTGTGAATTTGGCTGCTTCAATGTGGACCCATGCATCATGTTAAACCAGGACTGCTGGCACCTGTGCCATCAATCGGCCTCGTCGTTTCCCTCATAAGCTTAATTACACCTGTAATTCTGGAAAGGTTTAAACCTGTTGATTGTCAGACTAATGAATTGTGGCCGGGGCTTTTGTGTTTTTTTGTGGTAGTATTGTGGTAAAGACACTCCCCTCGGTGTCTGTCCTCCACGCGGCGATGCGCGACACTCGCAGCTCAGTGAGCCAATCAGAGCTCGGCCGCTTTTAAAGGGCCGTTAAGAGCGCACACGGCCGTTTTTAAGTCTGACTCGGTCTCCAGCCGTTGTGGACCATGACATGCACAGGTCGTGCTAGTCTTAAGGTGGATCTCATTTCTTTCGACGAAGAATGGAGTGAGTGAATTTCACGCATCAGGACTCGTCCGGCTTTGCTGCTCCGCGTCTTCAGATTGAATGCACTTGTTGCGCTGCCTCCGGCTTCATCTAACGGCCGAGGACTCGTCCATCCTTCGCAACAGGTTCACATTTCCCCCATCGACAAGGTAAGGAAAGGTGCTATGCAGCTTCATTACAGTTTCCTTACAGTGCTTTTTCTATTTCTACACACAAAGGCTTTTTTTTCTTTCTTCTTTTTTTTCCCTCCAGCGTTATAGACTTCAATTCAATTTCTTATTAAATGAATTGTCCATGAATTAAAAAAAAAAACGCAAAGGCTGTGTTTTTTTTTGTTTTTTTTTTGCACCCTCAGCAGTACTGTGCCTGTTTTTCTAGGGCTCTTGATCCGAAATCGCAGAGAGGTGTTTGGACAAGACGAGCTTGTCCCGTTTACGATGCCTGTGTTAACGAGTCCCGAGATCGCCAAGAAGTTTAAGGAGAAATGGATGCTGCTGCATCCGGAGGACCAGGAGGACGCGGGCGGCGCCGTGAGCTTTGATGACAGTCTGACGAGCCTGCACTGGCTGCAGAACTTCTCCATCGTGAGCGCGGCTCCGGACAGAGCGCCCGGTTTCGGCTGGCGGCCGCAGCAGCTCTTCCACCCGCCGGGTGGCACCGAGTCTCCGTCCAGCCCTCCCGCCGGGGACACGGCCGCCTCGGGCACGGCACACACTCCCGGAAATCCCGCCGCCTCCGGAGCAGGTGCGTACACGCCACTGTACGGACACAGCGGAGCTCAGCCGCACGAGGAGGTCGATTACAAAACCAACCCGCATGTGAAGCCACCATACTCGTACGCCACGCTTATCTGCATGGCCATGCAAGCTAGCAAGAAGACCAAAATCACCCTGTCCGCCATCTACAGCTGGATCACCGAGAACTTCTGCTACTACAGACACGCCGAGCCTAGCTGGCAGGTAAATGCCACACTGAACATTTAGATGTTGTACTTCTTCTTCTTCTTTTTTCTTCTTCTTTAAGTTGGAAGAAGAACAAGCTCTTTACACGCAACAAGTGGTTTCGGGTCGTTGACGAGCATGTCAGATGAACGCCTTTAATTACCTTTAATGGAAGAAACTCTATACGCAGATATTATTGGAGACTGTGGAGACTGTGGGGGCATAAATAAAAAACATCAAAAATAAAATGCAACAAAAAGAGCAACGGGGCCCTGCTCACCTTTTTTTGTCCTCACCCATGTTTATTGGCATTATGCAAAAAAATCAATGTGGTAGTAATAGTAATTTTATTTTAATTCTTTCCCGAGTTGAAATACACAAATACTATCATTCATTTGAATTCTAATGTATCCTTAGTCAAGGGTATGTATGTATTATATAGTCTTGTGTGGTTTAGTATTTTGGTAATAATCTACATAGGGGAAAAATAAAATGATTTTTGAAATAATTTATTTCAAATTCTTTAGTACACAAAGAAAACAAAAAACTACGGCAAATTATTCATTTCTAACCTCCATGTGTGTATGGAAAACTACAATAAATTACCATGAAATACCTACACGAACATTAACAAAGTCAAACCACTAATCCGAGTCCATCTGCTCAGTGTTCAGTGGGATATGTGTTAAGATGCTCAGGTACAGTAAAGTCTTTGCAGGGGGCTGTAGCTGGAAGCTGAACCCACTAAGCTCAAGAGCCATAGTGTATCCTGGAGCCTGTCTCTTTAATGAGGGACCCTTAGGGGCAAGGTGCTGGCAGCCCAGCACAGCTGATCATAAGAAACATGCAGTGCTGCATTACAAGAGAGCCTCATTAAGAGCATTTGCTCTCCTGTACACACAACACTCCCCTCCCCCAGCGTTCATCACCCTACCACTACCACCCCCTGCGCACACAGTGGGCCAGGGAAACAGGACACCTCGACCTGCTGCACAATGACATCTTACAGGGGTCGTTTTGTAGGAAGCAGAGCATCATTAAAAATAAACAAGCAAATGTAATTTTGCCAGAACATGCATAATGCGTTATGTAATTATGAAGAAAATATAGTACGTTCTAGTACTGGATGTGATGTCTGAGTGTTTGTGTATATCTACTTTATGGGAAATTAGTCATAAATGAATGGTACATGTCTCCTCAATTAACAAACCTCAATTGTCTTAATCTCTTTCAGAATTCAATTCGCCACAACCTGTCCCTTAACAAGTGTTTCATGAAGGTCCCAAGGCAGAAAGACGAGCCGGGGAAGGGAGGCTTCTGGCAAATCGACCCCCAGTATGCAGACATGTTTGTTAATGGCGTCTTCAAACGAAGGCGAATGCCAGCCACAAACTTCAGTACCCAGAGACAAAACGGACTTCTGTCCTCTTGCACCTCTTACAGCCCTCAGCACAACTCACAAATAGGCATGAGCCACTTCCAAGAACCTGTAACAGGAAGCAAACGCAAGCAGGCCTGTCCCAAACGAGGGGGCAAGCTAGGAGGAATGTCCCAGTCCCCCCTGTTAGCGAGTGAGATCAAAACGTCAGACGTGCTCCGGGGAGATTTCGACCTGGCCTCTGTGTTTGATGATGTCCTTAGTGGAAATGGGAGCACGTTCGAGGACCTGGACATCAACACTGCTCTGAGCTCCCTGGGCTGTGAGATGGAGGTGTCCTCTCAGAACCAGCATGCGTCCAGCGTGCCCAAATGGTACAGCAATGAGGATGAGCAGGCTTGTGCTTACTTAGAGATGAGCAGCATGATGGGATGCAGCATGGAGGACTTTCAGCGCCAGCAGCAGCAACAGCAGATACAGACCCATCCGCAATATTACGAGGGACTGGCACTGTTTTCAGATCTGCCACAGCAGCAGCAGCCCTGGGAGATTAAGGAGGAGGTGCAGACAATTCCTCTGTCTCTGGATCAGGGCTACGGTCTATGTGAAGGATTTTTCTCTGAGGTGCCTATGTGGGAGAGGGGAGAGGTGTTTCTCTGAACACACGCACTGTCACTGCTGGTCTGCTGGCCTGCTGACTTTTGTTTTGCTACATTAGCATAATGAATGGTTCAAGAATTACTATGTAATTATTCTTTTTTACTTCCTTTGGATTTTTCCCTGAGAATCTATGCTAAACATTGATAATTATTTCTTGTTCTTTTTTGGAGACTTTTGATTCATGGTTGAAGGATTTAATAACATGCTAATGACTACTGTGGAACATATCAAAGTAGTGGCAAATCAGTTTGGTGTTGATTAATTAAGCTAAATCTATATTCATTTTAGTTCTCTTTATATTTTAGATAATGTCATAATATGAGAATATGTGATATTTTACATGTTTTTATTAAATCAGATATTGGAGGAAAAGGGGATGCAACAAGCCAAAGTGCTTTGCAAAAATATTTTCAGAGAGAAATCCAGCACAAGCACTTTGAGGCACTGTTTAGGTTTTGGTCCTATATATCAACCTTGTAATTTATTTGCTAAAATGTGAGAAAATGTGGTTTCTTTCTTTTTTATAATTACATCCTTTTTTACACAAGCTGTTTTAAATGCCATTGTCCTGATTTTTTTTTTTTTTTATTAATTGTGAATGGCAATATCATATTAATGGCAAGGACTGTTTTAGAATTGTATTTGTATTGATTTTTTTGAAGAATGGAATCTAACATGCAACTTGAATCAAATTATATTCTGTACTTGAATAAAAGGATCAACCATCTCTGCAAGTTGTGTTTCAGTTGTGCTTTAGAAGGTTTAGTACTGTTCTAACCCCGGTGTTCATTGTGCAGTAACAAGAAACAAGAAACCAACATGAACATTTATATACTGCAAAAACTAACCACGGTCAGCAAGTCTATGGGATTAATGTAAGTCTCTCACCATATGATATCATGATATTGGAGTCATAACAGTTAAGCAATGGGAAAATGAACCTTGTTTTAAGGTTGGGAAATCCACCGTTTGCAGTTTTACTGGAAGGTTGTAGGTTCAATTACCAATGGCCTCCTCATGTTTCCTCCACCCAAGCATCTTTTAGGGGACATTTAAATAAATAAGGTATCAGCTTTAAGTGTGGATGATACCATTGTCTTTTTACACTCTTGTATTCTAGTGTGTATTGGAGCCTTACTGGGGTATGAACTCTTGTCAGACTGTATAGTAGTTTTTTAAACACTGCATTATTATCATTTGGGAATTTCCACTGCTCACAAAACTAAGTCATTACTTTTTAATTGTTCAGACATTGATCACAAAGCCTGAGTCAGTCGCTCCTGCTGAACGTGATGCCACACACAGGGCATCATTCTATTCCAGTCATGTTTCCCCGTTCAGAAGCTGTTTTACTGCCAGAACAGTTTGCTTATCAACAAGAATAGTGCAAAGATGTTTCGGACATGTCTGGACTAGCCTACCTTTCCTTGAATGATATTCGGTTTCACTAAATAAATAACTGTAATGTAGTTTGTGTTTTCCCCCAGACTTCTGCTGTGGTGAACTTCACCCTTTATGTGTGTATAGGGTGTTGTAGAAAGCGAGGATATGGTCGGGCAAGCTCAGGCACTGACAACCTTTTCACAATTCACATTCATGAACTGTATCTCAAAATAGCTAAAAACATCTAGGCAAGACACAGAACTTGTTCATAAGCATTTGAATAAGGCTTTGCTTTTGGACATCTGTTATGGTGAACTTGTGAAAACAGGCAGGTTGAAGAACTATTTACGTATTATTTTCTTTTAATTTACTTTTATTTTAGTCTACAAATCCCATGTTGGAAAATTTGCTTGTGAAATTCCAGTGCATTTGGGGCAAAAAGTAATACTTTCACACTTAAAATCTCTTTTTAATGAAAAAGGATAAAAAGGAAAGAGAGGATTATACAATCACGTTGGCGCTGCCTCCTTCAGCTGGAGGTCATTTTGCAGGGACCCCTCTGAATCTGTGGGATAATTCACATTCCTAGAACATCAGGGAGAAGCAAGGATGCTAATTCCAGCTCCTTCTGGTTGAGCAAAACAATGCCACAGTCAACTTGTGAAGCATTTGCTCTGTATTCATATAATGTGTATTGGCTTTCTGCAGGGCTGTGAGCAGGTCGAGGTTAAAGCACACTAAGCTGATGTGCAGTGCTCTGTCTCTGTGGAGGTGAAGTAGCAGAAATGAGTTAGAGCCTTGATGATGGTGTGGGTGGAGAGGCTGAAGGAGTGGAGGAGGGGATGATCGCATCCCAGGGGAGACGTTTTTATGTGGAGGTGGGCTTGGAGAGCTCCTTGGCAGTGCAGATAACATTATCTCCCCAGTGGCACAGCCTCGGCGCTGTATTTACACGGGCCACAGTCTCTACTCAGGCCCAGCATGCGGACCTGTCAGCAGGAACAAGGGCTGCTGTCACGGCAGGGCTGCCCAGCGCTGCTTTATTTCCCCCAGGGCACGGCTGGCAGCCTCTGATTACAGGTGTTATGTAGGCATGCCAGCCAGATCTCACACAGAGAGACAGGGCAGCCTTGCTGCAGTGCTTGCAAAAACCACTTCACTCAGCATCAGCTTTATGATTAGGAAAGTTAAAGTCTCACTTCAGTTTTGGTTGATATTTTGGATAAGATGAGGTGTAGAACAGCATTTCTTTATGGTTAGGATAAGGAAAAACTGGATTAGATCAAAATGGGATCAAAAGAGGATATTTCCTTCCCACAATTTGTTTTTCTGGAATTCATCTCATACAAAGCAAGGACACATTTATTTTCCTGTGTACTTTTTACACATTTCATTTGGTAGGTCTTCATAAGTCAAAGCAAGTAAAAAGTAGATCATATTAAGTTTGTGAGTTAGACTTCAGAGAGACTGATTAAAGGCTTTTCATTTGAAACTTTGTCCTTATCTCATTTGGAGCTTGACTAAACCACACAAACCCTTTTATCATGGTCTGGATTGATCAGGGGACACCCACAGGACTAGGTTAAAGGGCAAAGGTAATTTAGAAAACACTTCTTTTAGAGAGCTATGATGGGATGATGAGATTTGGTGTATCAAAGATAAAATGTTGTTTATGTCTTTTGGACCATTTATTCACCATGATTATTGAGTTAGATCACTGCACTGTGTCTGATTTCCCAAAGCACCAAAGCGCAAAGACTGAAAAAGAAATTAGTGCACAAAGAAATGAGTGCAAGTATCACTTTGAAAAGTCTTTCACAGTATACAAGGCTATTATTGGTAATCCAATGGACCTGGCCTTGCTTTAGATATGTAACCCAATATGTAATTCATGCTTTACAAAGTGGTCACCATATATCCTGTGATTTTGTGTATGTAATGAATTCAAAGAAGAAATGTTAATTAATTATCATCAATTAAAATCCAAATGACTGTATTTTAAACAACCAATCCTAAAAATAGACAGTAAAATTCCAAAATATAATGTGTTTATAGGGACTATCAAAGTGAGCCTTCACTTTACTCTTATAGTTTTATCCCACTCAGATTCCCATTCCAGTTTTCCCAAAGTAATCATTACTAACAGGTTTAGTATATGTTATAAAAGCATAATAGAACCAGTCTAAACAGTTTCTCCTTGCTGGAGTTTGTACTTGAAAGATGCACTCTTAGTGTATCGGCCTATTAAATGGTGTTGTATGTATTGCATGATATGGTTTATGTCATATGGCACATGACACTATAGCCTACCATACACAGTAATTCTTTACACCATCACTAGCTACTATGGAGAACTTTGCATTGATGGTGCATGTTTTTTAAAGACTGTACCTGAATTCAGCTATTTCAACATGATCAATAATAACCTAAAATTCTATATTTTACTGAATTATTGAGTTATATAGACAATATTTGAAGCAAAATTGTTCATTTGTAATGTAGGTTTTTTTTTTAAACGATGTGCTTGTTCTCAATTGTACAAATGAAAACAAATAAAGTCGTAATACATTTAACATTGTAAATGAACTGTGTCCTTGAATTAAAGGATTATTATTATATATAGTAAGATAGGCCAATAAAATTACAGTCGACAGTAATCTTTGTTTCAAATTTAAGTCCATTCTCTGCCGTTTCTGGGACTGTGTGTTCTCTGTGTTGACCAATCCAACACAGAGAATTGGAATATATATTTTTTTCTATTTTAACTATTAATCAATACTATCAATTTTTAAAATAAATTCAGAACTAACCTTTATCTTAACAGAAACCTTGTAATTCCGGCTATACTGCAGTAATACGGTCGCGCACAGTGTGACTTGCCTTTCACAAAACCGCTTTTTGTTGTTACACATTAGATAAAATGCAGAGCTTGTGTTTTTTATGTGTTTTTAAAATGCTAATTATATCTATTGTGCCGAAATTGTACAAATACACAAGCCTGTAAATTTGGGCAGCTGTTTACGCCTCTGTGACAAAGAGGAGTGTCTGAGCGAATAGACATACAGTTAGGAACCTCTTTAGTGGGGGTGAAGAGCTTCACTGAAATGCTTCCTCACGCACAGACAGCAGTCAGCCTCTCCTCACCCAGCTCTCCTCAGCTAAATGAGGATTTAAAATATGCTTTGTGTGGGCAGTGCTTTTTCTCTAAGAAAAAAGACATGTGGCTGTAGACTAATCTGCTTGCACTGGTCACTGGATATTGTAATAAAGTCGTAATATCTGGTTCTTTTTTCTTTAATGTTGTAGGTGGATTTGCTATATAACAGCTTACATGTTTAGGGAACCAATTTCCCTCTTGACAGCAGGAAGCACACAAATCATAGAGAGAGAGCATTTCAGCATTCGAGAACTTTGATATATGGTACACTTAGTACTTTGATTTAACACATACAGTGTTTTTAACACTATAAGTGTCAATTCAACACCGCATATTTGCTGTGTAGAAAAAGACAGAGCTGTGATTGGAATTTAAAATTAGCTCAAAGTTCTTCTAAATGTCACTCCTTCCCACCGCTTTCATCTCCTCTGTGTGCCATAAAGTGGAGTGCAGGCCCGGGTGCTGGCTGGCTACTCAAAAGCATTCCTCCGGGGTCTCTCAGGTCTCTGGGGCTGAAGGGTAGAGAAAGAGGGTGAGAGAGAGTGAAAGTGATAGAGAGAGAGAGAGAGAGAGAGAGAGAGAGAGAGAGAGAGAAGCCAGAGGCCAGCATGTCGAGACGAGCAGGACAAGAGGCACAGTCCTGGAGCTTGGCCACACACTGTGCCCCATGCCAGGCAGATGAGGCAGAAAAAAATCCCTACTTCAACTCCTTTCTGTTTTTGTTTTTTTTTAAACCTGAAGTACTTGTAACACCAACTTGCCTTCATGCCACAGAAACCTCCTGTATTCTACATTTGAAACATCCAGTGCTGTAAACCAATGCTCACAGCTTTCTATTCAAGGATAGACAAAGGCTGTTTTAAAGGATTGGGTCAGAGAAAAATCTAATTCACACAGATTTTTCACTCATGTCAAAAATGTTTGGTGTCCAAATGTTGCTAAAGTAGCTAACATGTAGGAGCTTTATGCAATCTAACATATCTAAAAATTTTACATAAATACAATCCCAGATACCAAATGAGTGATGGTCCAGTGCTGACCCCCAAAGCAGCATGGGATGATGGCAATTAACTCGTCGGAATCTGTCTGCCAGAACACAGCCACAACCTAACCATGATGAGACCCAAGGGTTAACTTGGACCGGAACGATCCGGAACCACGTTCCGGCACGCTCAGTAACTTGGAGAGGGTAACAATTCGAGTTTTCTGCTTTTATCTTTAGCGTGATGGACGGCAGGAACCATTCATCAAATCCGCGGTGTCACAGAAACAATAAGGGCCAAATATGTTTCATTGTTTATTGTCCAGTTTATTGTCCATAGTGTGATCTGCTGTGTGATCGGGAATGTTTGCGTAAAATCACTTCAAATCAAGTTGATTTGAACAGTGCTGGTGAGGTCACTGTCCATGTTCATCTAACCGAACCTTTAATGATATATGCAGTTATCTTCCCTTTAACCCGGTCCTCATCGTGGCCAAATCAGTTGATCAGATTATGTAGTTCCACCAGTAGCGCTTCCTGGCATTGGCGACATAGCCTAGGGCGGCAAGTGCCGAGGGGCGCGTGCACGGGGCGCTCTGTGCGCATAGACACGCGCGCGCGCACTTCTCTAACGCTCGAATCTGCGCAACGCTCATCTGCTCATCTGCGCATCTGCGCATCTGCTCATCTGACGTGTCCAGAACAGGCTCCCCTATACTGTGCAACTAACTACCCACCCTCCCAAGTCTGATCTCGCCCAGGGCACCAAATGAGCCACTGAGTTCCACCACCTTCCAAATTCCACTTTAACCCCTGATGAGACCAATATCTCAGATCCTGATATAGACAAGAACATACATTTAGGCTACATACATTTATACATTTCAGCCCCAAATGGGAACGTATTAGTATGGCTGGTTGCATTTGCACCATTTATTTTTGCCCAGATTGAAAAGGCAGTGAAAACCTTAAATGTGGCTCTTTACAGTTGGGCCCACTTTAGGCCCACAATATACTTGCCACTGTCAAAATTGACCCTAATGTGCCTAAAGGGAACCACATTTGGCCTGAAATCGTCTGCTATCTGAGGACGATTCAGGGTTCGAAATGGCTGTCAGTACAGTTTTAAGCTCTGTGATGTACTTTTATTCATTTTTAGTGATGCAGAGTCATACATTGTCAGAACTGCATAGTTAAGTCTATTTGAGATTACTTAACTCAACACAATTTAAGGCAAGTGTGTGATAATTTGCTAATTGGTGGTCATAAGCTACTATTGTTCTATTATAGCCTGGGTGCTCTCAAAACTAAAGAAGCAGCATTGGACATCAAATATGTCTTTTTTGATCAACTACATTTGAGTTAAGTGGAAAAATTCTGGGGTTTTTTGACTACACATTTATGTGTGATCACCTTTATCCTGTTGTGTGCACTTCCACAGCCCTTTAACTCGTCTCCCCTACACTTCTTTGCCTCTCTCTCGACTTCTTATTTGAATAGCCATGCTTTGGCTTTGTATGCGGCCTCGCATTTAGTGCTTGTGAAGGGCAATTCAACACCTCTTCTTTTGAATCAGATCCTACTGCTCAGTACTTGTCTCTGTCACCTGCAGCCCAGTCTGTCCACCGCCTACACAGACTGAGGGAAAGCTCATTAGCTTTAGCGCTCACGCTAACTGGCGGCTGAATTAGCGCACAGTTGCATAAACATGACTCCACTCAGAAGAAACGTGAGCCACGGCCTCCATTCGAGCAGCTCCCTTCTCTTCTTCATTATTCATCACTCACCTGAGTACTACGTTCATGGACAAGGGGGTGACAAAGCCTTTATAAGCCTTCATGCAGAGATCTTACTTAATATCTTATTTAGAACAGTGGGTCTTTTTTATTTCAGTAAAATTAATGTGAAATTTTGGTCCAATTATATATCTGTGACATACTGTAGCAGTGAGTAGTAGGTAGTGTGCTGTCAAGTAATAAATAACCTAGCTTTGGTTGCCTTGTGTGTGTGTGTGTGTCTGTAGCAGGACACTTGTTTGGACACTTTGGTGGAAATGTACAGCGCATGTTCTTCGAGGAGGTCTGTGAATTCCTCATTCCCATTGCTCTCCGGGGAGCGGGATTTGTTGTTTTGCTTGTTGAATGGAAAGATGTTGTCCCTTTCAGCCGTAGTACATGAAGCGCTCCCTGGAGGGCTCCCATTTTCGTGAGCATGGCTAAGCCCCATGGCTCAGAGAAGTCCGCAGGGGCTCTGGGAAGCTTCGGTTTGGGAGAAAAGTCAGCTCATATTAAATGATTCGCTGTCAATCTCTAAAAGACCACATTCAGCTTGAGGAATCGGCATTGGCATGTCAAACCTAATAAGATTCAGGAATAGTAAATTCTAGATATAATGATAATTGCAGAGAGATTTAATTATTGAGACATCTAAGTCAACTTACTTCCTGAGGTAAACCAATAGTCAAATACTTTTGGTAAATTAGACTGCAAAATTGTCATTACAGTCAGTGTGAAAGGCTGAATCAGAGAGATTGTCGAGGTGGAGCTATACCTGCTGATACCTGAGAGAGGGGGGAGCGCAAACACCACCACCAGGGCTTCATTAAAACTGATTGGGCCCGCAGGGATCACACCTGTTCCTGGAAGGTTGGGAATCAGCCGTGCACACATGCGCAGTGCCTCCAGCTTGCAAGGGAACAAGGTTAATGTCCTACAAATACAGAATCAGGAGTACACGACTGCAATGGACT
Source organism: Olivaichthys viedmensis (assembly GCA_028565825.1). NCBI lineage: Eukaryota > Metazoa > Chordata > Actinopteri > Siluriformes > Diplomystidae > Olivaichthys > Olivaichthys viedmensis. Next base: position 13,558,352 of record JAOUQW010000049.1, read on the forward strand.
CTAAGAACCAGCAGGTCTCTCTGGAGGCTGCTCTGTGTGGAACATTTTGATATTTCCCTTGATGAGCCTGCTTCCTGTCCATAATCCACAGATTCACCTCTGACATTACCATGCATAGGGAACACATTTCATCTAATGCTTTCGTTGGCATCTGTATGTGTGTGTTGAAAGCCTGATGCAAAGCATGCAAATTTGTCTCTGGAGGCACATTGAATGTGTACATTTGTCATGCCAGTGTTCTAGCTTTCAGAAATGCTCTTGTGAAAACACACACACAGAGACATACAAATGCACGGTACAGTCAGTACAGTTGCATGGCAGAGCAGTAGGGCACACCTCCGACGAGTTGAAGCCTGCTAATTGGGCACATGAGGCCTGAGGCGAGTAATAGCTCTCTACTGAGGACAACAGCACACAGAGTTGGGAAGGGCTATATGAAAAAAAAATGTCTTTGTGTGTAGCCATGTGTTAAACATTTTACTGTTTATAATTAAAACGATAGTGTTTGACAACACAGCGCATATCGCAAGTGTACTCAAGGATATATAATGTAAGGCCATGCCTTAATCTGCAGCTCCCCATCTTACTCAGAATTTATGGGAAGTAAACGCAGCCAGTATGCAGGGTCTCTGTGATTCAAGTCTGCAGCTGGGTTACAAGATGTATCATTTATTTTATATACTGTGTGTATAAAAAAGGTAATACATTTTCTTTGTCATGCATCTCTGTCAATAAAGGGTAACGCGATTACAATATTTAATTACAATTTTCTATTCACCTAAATGACCTCTTAATTATCCCTGTGGAAGCCAGTGGTGGGGTAAAGGTATAAGCTGCTATTTCTCCAGGGCTCTGGCAGAGACCTTGCCATGGCCTACTTTAAATTTGTCCTGAGATACTGCGGTGTCTCTCTGGAGTCTGTGGTCCTTTGGACAGGTGCTTAATGATAGGACAAGGGATGGGGGTGGGGGGCAGGGCAGGGTATAGGTAAGATGGGCTGACCGACTGTAATGATACTTGAGGTGTTGACAAGGAGGGAGGACATGCTGATGGGTCTTTTGCTTCCTCCTACAGCTCTGTACACTGGAGAGTGAAATGTTATTATGCTGCACTTCTTGGTCATTTAAAGTTGCCCACTCAAAGAATAAAATACAAGTACAGTGCTTAGTCTATCGCAAAAGCCATATATCCATAAATCCATACTCATAAATTCATTCTCAATGTACCACTGAAAGATAAGCCCTACAATCGCTTTAAGAGTTTTAATTAGAAACCGTCCAAGAGTTGTCTTTAGACAAACAGCACAATAGCAGTTGTTCCCCACTTTTGTTTGTGACATTTGGAAGTATTTGAATATCTGATTCAAAAAGCGAGATGTGCATAACAGCCAATGGCTGAGACGCTCTTTTGTTGCTCTGTCGTGAGGGTTTGTCCCCCTTGTTCCAATTAAAGCAGCTGATGTAAAAAAAAAAAAAAAAAACTGTCCTATTTCACTTTCTGATCATTCCAAGCCTTTTGCAACTCCTGTTTGAATTCACACACTAGCCAGTTGGGCATGGCTAAGGAGAAAGTTCTGTTCTTCTTAATGAGCTGCGCTGATCCTATGCCAGATTACACTCAGTCCAGAGCGGCTCTCTCTCCTTGTAGTGCCAATTATGCACAGCCTCAAAAGGACTAGGCCTTTGCAAAGAACAAATGATACAATGTATAGTTCACATGCCAAATATATCACATAGTAGTTTAGCCACAGGTTGATGTGATGTGTGATGGATGGCACAATGTACAATAGTTCGTAAAAGGACTGAAAGGTTGTCAAAGAAATCCTCAATGGTAAGCCTTCATGAAGTTTAAAATGGATTTGAAGAGGAATTGCTTATTTATTTGCTGAAGTTGATGGATGAGTAGACTCCCATGTTTCTGCAGTGAATGCCTTGTCTCTTGTCTGCATGTACCCAGATCATTGTCTTTGTCCATTTGGCGCGGTGTATACAGTGGAGTAGATGTCTGGGGAATTTTAACTCTGTCTGTTGTTTGGGGAGGTCGCCCCATTGGGAATTGTGACAGGTCTGTGCAGCGAGTGGCCAGACTGCACTACTCTTTATTCCACTGCTGACCAAAAGGGAGATCAGCCACAAAACAAGCCAGACAGATCTACACTATCTTGGTTGGGGATAGTTAATTTGTTCTTGTAATAGATAGCAGTTCATTTGTTGTCAACATGCTTGCAATAAATTTGCGTTGAACTGGTTGTGTGCTTTATATGTATGTCCCAGTGCATCACTGAAATATACAATGATTATTATAAATCACAATATAAAAGAACCAGCCCTCAGACAAAATTGTATATCCCTCATTTTTTGTATCAAGTAACATTAATTGCAAGTGTCCTACATGATTCTGCATGATCAAAACCACTTGTCACTGGAGGAAGTGGGTGAATAAATACCCTAGCTTATAAACAAAAAAAGAAATATGACATTTTTAGAATTGCTGAAACTTTACTGGAAAAAAATAAATCATAAAATAGATTAATAGATAAGACTTCTATGAAAGAAGGCTACGTTGTGGTGTTTTGTCATTTAGGATTATACAATAATTTAACAAAAAATACTTTAATTATGGTCCAAAAACTGACATCACAAAGATTCCTCCATCCTTTGCCAGGCTCCAGATAATGAACACCATCATGTGATGACACAGGAGGTGCTGTCTGTCTCTGGCCTTGTACTTATAGGCCTCCCAGCCTGTCCACTATCCCTAGATGTTTTATGTGTATCCTGGCTCCTCAGACCCCCTTTAGCATCTCTTAGCATGACAAAGGAGGCCTGCTGAGTTACCTCCCAAGTCTGAGCTTGGTCCACCAGTAGCCTCATTTACTGGCGCAGCTCCCGCTGCATTGTAAAGCTGTTGTTAAGAGTCTGGGCAGGCTGGAAAAGCCTCATCTTAAAGTGCAGACAATGCATGCCTGCTTTACCATACAGTGGTGCGACGGATGGCACGCCTGTTAGTTTTATGTGACAATCCAGACTTGTGTTGGGCTTTCAAAAACACAGGACACTTGTCTCTTTTTGATGCATTACCTTTGAAAAGAAGGCTCAAGAACATACCCTTTTGTATGCAGCAATGTTGTCACTCTGTGTTATTCAACTTTGAGACCCTGGTGAGCAAGCAATGATTTCACTGCCACTACTAGAACTAGGTAATATGCATCTTGTTTTAGTATTGCCATGTGTAGAAAATATTTTGTCTGTCAATATGTATATTATGTCTGTGATCATTTGTTGATGGAATTATTGAACAGAGGTTCTTCACAGGCTTCTGACAGGAATGTGGAAATCTCTGGAGGTCAGCTGGGCTGGTATTTGAACTCTGTTACATGCTGATGGAGCACCCTTGCAGACAAACACATGATTGCCCTGTTTAGAGAGGCACTCTAATGAAAATCAACAAAGCTGTAATTTCACTGGCAGGCCATTGAAAGTGCTTGGTCATGATTGGGCGAGAGCTGCTAAAAGAGAAACACTCGCTCGGCCCAGGCCCTGGGGGTGCGCCGCGGGCATGTCTGAGCCTGCCTTGGTGAGATCATGCCAGCGTCAGACGTCCAACCTGAGACCAGATCTCACTGGATGGTCAACGAACAACCGAGGCGTAAGTCGTACAGTGTACATAACAACGACTGGGGAAAATCACCTGATTTACAGACTACAGTTCTGATAAAAGTTCTATCACTATCGTAGAGTGCTGAAGCAAGAAGAGCAGTTCTCCTTGTTATCTCTATATCTAAAGAGCCTCCTAATTTGAAGGTTACTGACAACCCTAGTGTTAATATCATACTGAGGTAATCAGTTGTCATGGAATGGGATAGAGGGTCAGCACAGCTAAGTGGATTTATGAAAACCCAGCTCATTGATTTTGACATTTACCTGACAGTAAAGGATGACCATAAACCAGAGATTTCTTAAGTGCAGGATCTTGTGGACTTGGCATTGACTAAGAATCTCACAAATTGCCTTTTTACCCTTACCCTTAATCAAAATATTTCTGTACCATAAGTCTTGTCATTTTCAGGCTGCAATAAACTTGCAACCTCAGTAGACATTTTTTTATTCTAAATAAGTAAATCACAACTGGGAAAGAAATGATCCACCCTCAAAAACCCTAATATGCTAAAATTTGGGTCTATGGGGTATTGGACCTTGGTGTGCCTTAAGTCATTAATGTTGATAAGACAGAAGTTGATGGTGGCCATTAATAACATACAGTATTTTACAGCAAAATCTGTCAAAACTGGTCCACATTCATGTTGGAAAATGTACTAGCACTTAATTTACAAATGTTAGATCACACTCAATAAAGAGATTAAATGCTTGACAAAATTGAAATTGGTTTATAATCCTCAGGTACGTCCCACTAATCCCATTTTTATCATTGTTGATTAGCTTTGATGAAGCTCTTAAAAATGTTACTTAATGAGTATTTTTAATCTAAATGTAAATCAAACGAACCACATGGTATATCCTGCCATATTTTTAAGGAATATCACTACACAGTACAAGCTGTGCCCAAATATTAGTGCTATATCACTACTGGTGTGCTCAGGACCGATGTTAATGAATGTAAAGGCTCGTGGCTTTTATCCAGATCGACCTCCTGGGGCACAGTAATTCTGGTATCTCTGAAAAATTCATGTACCAATATGTTCCTTCATAATCTTGAGGAAGCACAGGTTAACCTGAGACAGGGGCTGCACCTTGGCCCAGGGCAAGTCTATACTCGCCCCGTTTACTGATTAGACACGTAAGTTGTGTGCAAGAACAATGGTCCATCCTTAAAACAATACCATGCACACTATAGGACATTGTCGGGGGGGGGTCCACTCTTGAATGGTTATCCGGCTTTTCCGGTTGTTAAAATGGAACCATGCTTTACACCAGAGGTGGATTATTTTTCATGTCTATACTTATAATGCTATTGTGTGTCTAGAGCTGAACAGGTAGACAGGTATTTTCTTTCAAATGTCGGTTCTTGAGGTTTTAGGGTTTATAGACTATATATGGACTCTTGGTTAAAAGAATCAAGTATTGAACTGAACAGCATTGGTTTCATTTCAGCTTTGGGTGGGGGGGCACACTGCTCATGGCACCCAACCCAAGATATAATTAAAGTTTTGTACTAAATATTAATGATAGAGCTATTTTTGCTTAGGATATATTACATAACAATTACATAAAAAATAGTCCAAAAAGTACTTTGGACACTTATACAAATAACCTAAATGAGACAAAAAGGAACCATGCCGGTTTTGCCATTTCTGAGAGGATGAAAGCAGGGCTGCTTGAAATGGCCATAAGTGTGGAATAAAAAATTAATTAATCAGAATACATAATACAAGAAAGTTGTGGCAACAGCCAATCAGGGACAGTGAAGATAACATTTAAACATTTTTCTGATGCCACTATGATAATGTTATTCAAGGCTATCACAAGAAGGGACTGACTCAGTTTACCTGTCCATGCAGAAAGTGCCCAATTCACATCTACTGTTAGCTATAATGAGGCATTACAGCACAATTTCAGAGTCACTCTTATAACTAAATATGGTTGTCCAGAGTAAGGCTACAGCTTGTATTAGTTACCTAGCTGGCAATGTCTTATATTGTCAAAAGTACTCAGCTTACCTCGGTTTTAAGCAACCTTATCATTCATGAACATCCACTAGGGAAATGTAGCTACCACAGTCTGCTACAGTAATGTTACATGAAAGAGATCGCTGACTGTAGGCCACTCATCTTCTGTGCACAAAGCCAAAAACATGTGACAGAAACAATAGTTACCTATGAATATAAACCGTAATTGTTCAAGAGTTATATGACTTCTTTAAAAATAGATTTTAGCCAGATTGAACAACCAAAAGTAATCAGAATTCTATATTAACCAATGAAGATGATGTGTTGAGCAGACATGAATGGGCAGAACAATTAACTCCCCCCAAATCTTTGTTACCCATAAACAAAACTGGTGCTTCAGTATGACAGACTCCAATCTCCTCTGCTGCATTAAGGTCACTCTCATCTCGGAGATGAAGCATCAAGTGGGCATTGTGAAGGATCTCGTTAAGGTCGTGTAATGAGCAGACGTGTACGGGGATGTAATTAGCAGACTGCCAGCCATGGAGGAGCAAGCTCAGGCGGCTCTGGGGGATGATGAGTGGGCTAAGGATCACCACTGCTGGGGAAGACAGTTTCCAGCAGCCTGAGGCCTGGAGCTGACAGCTGAGTAGTGCGGTGAAAGCGCCGTGGGCCAGAATGTGGCCGTTAGCTCTAAAAACCCAGAGGAGAGAAATGACAGCATGGCCTGCTTTTAAAAACAATGGGTTAAAATTGTAGGGTTAGAACTGGTTTGTGGAGTTTCTTGATCATCAAAACATTTGACATCCGAGAGATTGAAAGAAGTGAAATTTGATCTGCACCACTCCACAACTGTTTCACTGAAGAATGATTGTTAGTACTTTATTGTAATACTGTCAAAAAGAAAAAAAAGAGACGTAGTCCTAATTAACCTGTGTAAAGTAACACAGATTAATACCACTAATAGCCTGCATAATGCGTTGATATTGGGGTCCCGACACTACGTTCAGTATTCTGAATGCCCATTTAAAACTGGTCTATCTGATGTGCTCTCTCCCTCAGTGTGACAGGCAGCCAGTGCACAGGTGGCAGATAGGTCAGATGTTGGGACTGAGGCTCCTCTCTCTCCACTCAGGCATGACTGTGGTGGCTGGATCAGGTGCGCAGTGGCAGCCCCCCCCAACACACATACATGCACCCTCATTCGTTTACCTGGAAGCTCTGGGCCTGGTGTGGGTCTGGGGGAGCTCGCTGTGCCCTATGCACTAGTCTGAGGGACAATGAGGAGAGACGGCCTGCCACTGACCACCTGCTGCGCAGCTGCTTGGGTCCAGTTTCAGGGTCGGCTTTCAGCAGCCTCCCCCATCGGTCCATTAGCCCTCAGCCTCCTGAACACGCTCTTCCTCCACATTTACAATCTTCATCTAGGAACTGGTGCCTAGACTGAAATCCAGGTGGACCATCTTTTACATTTCACATCTATTTGTAACATCCCATATCTCAAAGCTCCAAAATAGGTTGTTGTTTTAGCTGTTGAGCGCATCTGAGAACAGTTATTAGAGATCATGTCATAATTTCAGTATGTTGTATTTCAACAAGACTACTGTTTAATTTATAGTTTTCTCTAGAAGAAGGCAATTACACAGAGAAGCTATGGTCAGCAAAGTATGCATGTTTCAATTCAGTGCCCTAGACAGGGGAATTCTGGTTAATCTATTATCGCTTGGAAGACAAAAATGTCCTGTGTGTGACCAAGCAGGTCAACTGTTAAACTTTTAACCAGTTCATGATAATCCAACCCTTTACAGTCGCTATTATTTGTTAACTAACACAATATTGTTTAAGGTTTCTTAGTTATTTTCAGTAATTGCATTCAGTAACTGCAATTATCTAGTGGCTTAATAAGAGCAAACCTCACTGTAACACATAGATATACTCCACATTAATAAGATCAAGAATAACTGTATAACAATGTGTTAAGGAGCGTTGTCCAAAAAATGTGTACAGGGAATAAGAATGTGAGCTAGTGAGGAGGAGAGTGATGAAAAAGACACAGACAGCCATGCCAGTTTTCTGGCCCTGTGTTTTGAATGATCTCTACCTCGGCAGAGTGCAGCCGCTAATCAGCGAATAGCTGTTGTGTAGTCCTGAAGTGGGGGGGATTAGAGAAGCTCTCCCCGCACGCTGATTTGATGCCGATCAATGATTTGCGATATGGCCCTCTTACCCTAAAATTACCATCTCTATAGGGCAGAGCATAGAGAGGATGGGGGCTGGGGAAGAGCCAGGCTAATTTCCTCTGTAGTGCCAGGGTGGGTTTGATGTATAGAGCTGCTAAAAAGCTGTGATTGCACTGGCTGCCTCTCTCAGCTGTCCCATTGTCCTTAAACGGGAGAGTGGGAAGGAGACGATGGAGCAGCAGAGGGATGGAGAAATATGGAAAAGGGGGAAGGAGAGAAAGAGCGCGAGACATGAAATGATGGAAAATGTGGTAACTTGTTCCTTAGGAGGGATTTGAGCCTGGAGCATCACAGAGGCATTGTCTGCAGACCTGTGATCATCAGCAGAAGAGCACTCGAGCGACTTCAGCAGCCTGCAGCCCAACGCACACATATTCATTTGCTAGCTCTTAATTACCATCTTGGCTAAACTAACACAGGGTCTGTTGTGCTACAGTAGGAAATGGAAGGTAGGGGTGGGGGGGTTGTAATTAACATAGCTCACAATAGAGAGGAGCTTTTTTCGAAGGAGGTACGGGAGAGACGGTGAGCCGTGAAGATGGAGCTCCATTAATGCACTGATGCATTCGCTGTAGACTGGAGCTCATCCTTCAGCCTGTGACAGACAGCACAGCAGACCCAAAACACAAACCTCCCCCGTATGCACATGGCATAAAGAACAGCGCTCGGATCAGCAGGCTGCAGATGCTCCCATTCTGCACCTGTCTCACGGGCATATAAACAATCAACCAAGCAATACAGCTGAAAAATCACCCTGCTAGCAGGACCTTAGTGAAAATCTTCATAACAGATTATTGAAACACAGGTAGAGGTCAGATGGACAATAGATGGACAGAAAAAAAAACTAAAACCAGTGGGTCCTAATTTTCTGGTGCATTAACTGGCTGAAATGATTAAAGAGTTCTGAGAAAGTAAGATTCTGAGAATATTCTAAGCAAGATATCTATCTGCTTCATAAACTGAAAATGAATAAGACACAAAGAGAATTAAGTTTACTCTCGTTGTATTGTATATTATAAAGGAGCAGGTAGCTAAAACGCTACAAAACATGCACCACTTAAGTAGCAGTGTACATATTACAGATTAAGAACAAAAGTGCTCAGAGCTAACGGAACACAGATATGGCAGCAGTTGGTATTGATCAACAAGGCACTAGAGGCATTTAGATCACCTCTCCCTCCTGGGGAGGACTTTTTTTCTGAGCCTGTCAAATAAAGACCTTCATTGAGTGCATATAAAAAATAAAAAAAACAGACTGATACAGACTCTAATAGAGCACATGTTGTCAGTCAGAGTCAGAGGATTGGGAACAGCACCATCTCACAAGACTCCACTCTTCTCTGCTGGCTTTTCTCTCCTTCTGTAAGGCCTTAGTGGAGGTGAGCATTGAGATCGTATTTCTCACAGAATTTGTCTGTCAGTGGGATGCAGGTAAGAAGCTCGCACCACTCACACTTGACTGGAAAGATGTAGAAGAGCACCACAAAGCTGGAGAAGATGCCCAGAAAGAGTGTGAGCGAGACCAGGATCTGGCAGCGCTTGCGGTACATGTCCATGCGGCCAAAGCTGATGTAAGGCAGGAATGCGAAGGAGAGGAAGAAGCCTGAGATGAAGCCGCAGATGTGGGCGAAGTTGTCGATCCAGGGCAGCATTCCAAAGGCGAAAAGGAAGAGAACCACGCACACCAGCTTGATGAAGGCCCGCCACGGCCGTGCCAAGATCGGCCAGCTCTGGAACAGCTCTACGAACAGACAGGCAAGAATGCCAAACTGAGAGCCGGCTGGGCCGACCTGATAAAAACAAGAGGAAAAAGTAAGGTCATTACATCCTTCATCATATTGATCTGGTTATATTTATTATCAGATTCACCCATACGTTAAGGATTTATGAGAATGACTGCACCTCAGCTCTGTAAGGGAGAAATATGGCACTGGCCAAGTTGCCTGTAATGCCACTGAGGATGTAAATGATGGATATTCGCAGCCACCCTGCTAGCTTCTCCAAATCCCTCAGAATGGTCATCTGGAAGCACACAGACACCAGGCAGTGCAGGATCCTGAGGAAGAACACAAGATCTTACATCAATTAACCATTTAACATTTAATGAGCTTTAATGGACTAGCAGTGCTGTCTTTGAATCATACCACCCACTTACCCAGCATGCAGGAAGAGAGAGAGCCACAGGCGATAGAATTGGTCAGGGACTTCTGGGTTGAGAAAAGGCAGCAGGCCACAAACATCATCCATGCAGTGCACCTGATGGAAGTCATATTTAAGAAAGCTGCCTCTACCTCTGAGTTTTGACCTCCACCTAGTGGTGGACCTCCAACTATGATTCATTCTCATAGAGATGAGATCAACATTACCGCAACTCGGTCCGCCCTCTGCTGGTTATGTTGAGTAAGAGCTATATGTTTACAAAATGAGTGCAGCAATCATTTTTTCCAAATTGCAAATCTACCATGTTGCTAACACCAGAGCAATGATGCATAACAGTTTGAGACTGTTTACCTGAGAGCAAAGTGTGGCCTCTTCATGAAAAAAGCCCCTCATAAAGTCACAGTACTCTCTGGATGTGATTTCACACCTGCAGCAAAAAAAATCAATTTCAATAACCATTTAAATTTTATGCACTGAAAATAATTACGTAAGTAAGGGAGTCACTATGAAGCCTGTGAAGTCCTGTCGCTCTCCCTCACCTTCCTTTTGTTCCGATGCAGCATGGCCGGCCTGTGATCACACAGTCTATGTGTGGCAGGTTTGTATGGTTTCCACTGCTGTACCTGGTGCATATCTTAAAAAAAGGACAGGCAGCATCTGAGACCCTCAACTGTGATTCTATTTAACCACATCAATTCTGAACAATGAGACTTGAGAATTCATTCATACAGCTAGCATGTGGTAACTTGTAAAGAGTGGAAACCATTGGCATTAAAAAAATGAAATACTGAAACCCCATGTCTTGTGACAGTCATACTCACTGGCCACTTGGTGATGTCATCAGGCCACTCATGAGGCGAGACAGAGGCTGGCTCCAGACAAGTCCTGATATAATTACACAGAGTCATATAAGTCATATGCCTGAATCTCACTACCACTCAATTAATGCTCGATATAAAGCTTGTCATGCATTACCTGGGGTCCTGGTGACAAACTGAGCCGTAATTGCGTAATTTACCATTTAGATATGGAACACTTGGGTGCTGAGGCCACTTTACCCAAAGGGCCAATGTACTCTGAGAGACGGGGAGGAAAGAGTGAGAGACAGCATGAGAAAGAGTTAAAAAGATAGCAGGGCTGGGTGGTGTGATGATATAATATCAACATTGTGTTAAACTGTCACAATACACTTATATACTTATATAACACAGAGTGGCTCCATCAGTACTCACAGTAACAAGTAGTTAGTGATTGGAGGTTAATATATATTTCTGTACCAAATGTTTCATTTTCCCCCCTTTCTGTGTTAAATAGTTAATTTTTATAGACATCAAGTACAAATATAATTGAACCCAAAGTTTTTCGTAGGTGTTTTATATGTGCCACTGTAGTTTTGATAGCACTTTGTTTGCAAATCTAAATATTGTGATATATTGTCTATCGTGAAAATGTCTTCAAGTATCGTGATATTATATTTGTGCCATATCGCCAACCCCTGATAGTAAGTCTGTAATTGTAAGTCTAAGCCATATGTATTTGCATTGCCATGTCCCACAGTGAGGGATTAAATGATGGCACTGACTGAACACTCCTCCTGAGAGGTCTGCACGCAGCCTGATTGGTCGTTGCGGACGCAGCAGCCTGAGTGGCGCTCCTTCTCCCTCTTCTCCTGGATCAAATCATGCACCTGCTGGTCCTGCCGCATGCAGGGTGAGAACTTGGCTCCCAAATGTATCAGCGCCACCTATAGGACAGGATGTGATACTGTAGTTAACTATTTTTGCCCAGCAACTGAACTCTTCTAATAAACCTTTAGTGAAGAAAAAATTATCACAGAAGGCAACCTACCGAGTTTGGTCCAACCCAGAAGTTTTCTTGCTGCACAAACTTGACATTTTCATAAATGCCTTTAGTTCTTAAAACCTGGAACATAAAATAACGTGTCATAAATTGTAAATTTAATGTACAGTTAAGACTGATATTTATTATGTAGGCGTGACTCACAGAATCTACAGTTTCATGTTGGGAGAAGCCAACTGGCGCAATGCCATAGATGGAAACTGACAGGATGGTGATAAGCAAGTGGACAAATGTTATCCAATATGTGAAGAAAGGTCTATAGAGAAAATACACCCAAACACTGTCATTATACATTTTAATATATAAATACACATGAAAATATGTAAATGCATAAATAGATGTAATATGTAATGTAGTATTTTAATGATCGTTCTCTAGCTTGACTATCAAAGGAAGAAGCAACCTGTGGTCGTTCATGTCTTCTATCTGTCTCTTCACGTAGCTGTCAATGCGCTTGCGGTACGTGCGGTTGGTCAGCCTTCCCACGATGCCCAGGCCATAAGGACGTTTCTCACGGGCAAAAAGCTTTGTAACGGGCACGGTGATGCGCTGACCCCGTCTCTGGCCATTCACACTCACTACCTCCTGCTGTAAGCGGACTTTAGGCTGGACCAGAGCGCCATCCCTCCCTTTCCTCCAGCCCCTCTCAAGCGGCCTACAGAGACAGAGAGAAAAGAGAGAAATTATTTACAAAGCAGCTGTGGTCCATACTTGGAGAAGTATGTTGACGTCTAAAGTTTACTTCGTGCTTGTTCTGTAAGTGTTTAGATCCCCAGCCTTGTTTGTCTCTGTTTGACGGCTGACTTTGAAGTAATTGCTATGAGTAAACTTTGGTGATTTAAACATATGCAAACAACTGATCATAAGTACGTGTGCATGTATACAGTATGTGTGGGTGAGTGAGGTGGGGGCTCACAGCATTAGGTGTCTTCTCTCTAACTCAGGCTTTCCCAGGGCGCTGCCAGTTAAATCCGTCTCATCGGGCACGTTGCTTGCGTCATTCTCTCGAATGGCAGCTTCAGAGGGCGACTCGAACACGTCGTCTGCATATGTGGATAGTTCCTCCTGTACCAGCCCATCCTACACACACAAATAGTTCTATCACAGAGTGGATTCACAGTGTTAGCCTAACTTAAGAGAAGCAGTGTTAAACTTAAGAAAACAAATTGAACTTCATTTAATAAACAGTGTTATGGACATTAAATTATGTGGTCATACATTATTCTTAAAGACCTTGTTAACTTATTTTTTAATAATAAGCTTCTTACTATCAGCTGTAGCTTCTATGGTGAATTTACTATCGACTGAAAAACAAACAAAAAAAAACACTGATGTTAGTCTTTAAGTTGAGAGATTTCAAAATTTCTTTTTTTCTGCTGTTTTCTTCTGGCAAGTAGGTGACATTAGCTAACCCCATTAGAATGAGCAATATGTTTAGGTCAGCAAACCGCTTTACCTCGCCACAGAAACTGAAATGACTTCTGCTATCTCACTTAGCCTCTTTTCCCCATGAGCGACCGTGAGCAAAACTGCATCTAACTAGCATTTTATATCCACTATTTTAGCACAGTAGTTTACGTGTGGTCACAACGCGTGGCGGTTCTGCCTCTTCTTTTTTTAAAGCGGCAAGAGGAACGGGAATTATCAATGTCTAGACTACAACGAGACTACAACTACAATTTACACCTAGTGCTGTAAAACGTAGACCTTGCGGACAGAAAAGGGCATTTTAAACTTCCATTTTGCACCAATGGAATATGATGCTATGCTGATCAGAGTAGCCTTTTAAAGTAATTGAAAGTAGTGAAGCAGCAGTCAAGCGCACCCAATTCGTGATCTTACCTTATTTTGTCACTTTCAGCGAATAACATTCCCCTAGAAATATGTACAAAATATCCTCTTTTTGACTCGCATCTTATGTAAAAATAAAAGTGGCAACAAGTGGGTTACCTTGCTGGGAGACGCCACTGCCAATGATTATGTGATCTGACAAAACCAAAAGTTCTCACCAGGTAAAAATATTTTTGTTTTTGTAGGGTTTCTCAAATCTACCATTTCTTATGTTTATTAAGTGTCAGATCTTTCGTATCACATTTTTTTTGTTGGCAGAGGATTTAATGTCTCATAGTGTAAGTAATAAACCATTAATCTTAGTGCTGGAGTGCTTTTGCATTGAATGACCATTGGGAAGCAGTAGAGATCAATAAGAAGAGAGATCAGTGGGTCACTGTAGGCCAGTGGGTTAAATACTGCTGGCATCCTCACCCTTGTAAAGAAGGAAGTGTCCAGCTCATCTAGGAATTCTCCTGTGTCGTCCTCCATGAAGCTGTTTACAGCAAAGCTGCGTCTGTGTACTCGACGCATTGTACCCTCTTTCATAGAACGACCCTGAAAGCACCATTATTATCACCAATATATTATCATCACAATCACAATCACAGTCATCATCATCATCATCATCAAATACAACAAAAGAAGGCTAAAATGTCTTGTAAAATGCTAAGCTGTTGTTGCAGAGGTGTAATTATGTCTTTTCTAGAATATTCTAGCTGACTAACAGCCGAGCAACCTAGTGGAATTACTATGGCCATCTGTTAACGTTACTACATGCCTGCAGCCTTCTCGCATGGGCAGATTAACTGCACTGAACTGTGCCAAATCCAGGAACAACACGATGAGCTCCAAATAAAATTTTACATAACATTATAAAACATACTATAATGCAAAAGTGAGTCATCTTCAGCAAGTGGTGATAACCAGCCCAGTGGAGGCTTTAGTCAATATACACAGTCCCAATTCAGTGCAGTTTGTGTCACTTTATAAATGACACTCATTCAGAGATCTCTCTGTCTCTGCAACACTGGACTGATCACTGACTGAATTTAAAGAGAGAATTGCATTGTACATAAGTGGGACACAAAAGTCGTACTCATTTCAAGTCACTGCTTATTCTCATTAGTCTCTATTTTTACACATATTTTGGCATTTCTTGGTTCACACATGAAATACGCATTTCAAACAGCCCCTCAGTTTCTTTAACTTCTCTATACTCTGACATCTCCATCTGATCTTTAGTGGATGTAGGCAACCCTCTCTGTGTGTTTGAGGCAAAAAGCGAACTCTGGCTCTCGAAGTCTGACCTTCACCAGAGCTGCGGCCGCTCTAAAGCCCATCTTGGCCACGGACTCTCTCTTGCGCCTGCGTGGTGGCCGATTGAAGCCCGAGCGAGAGCTGGTGAGAGAGCACAGGGAGACAGCACCAGGGGTGATGGGAGTTTGAGTCCCATTAAAGGCATCCATGTCCTCCATGTTACGGAAGGCACGGCCCCGAGCCAATGGGTCCACGATCTGCAGGGGAAGAGGACATCAGTACCAATAAACAGTATTATTAGTAATATTTCCTGTGCAATGGATAATGTGCTTCACACAGGATTTGCGGTAAGACAACATAAGGGCGGTGGTCATAGGGATACCTAACACCTACATAAGCTCTTCATGACAACTGACATAAATCTACATTAACATTTATAACGACTTATTCCAACAGACGTCAGCCATCATAAATAATTATTTTGTCAATTTTTATGTCAAATGACATAGATCTTTGTTGATATAAGGTTGTGTTATGAACTGATTTATGTTAGAACGTCAACTGACTTTGTAGCTCAGTGTGGAAAATCAAACAAAGATGAGCACTTCCAAAAGGTGCGCTCCAGTGTCTCCTGAACTCAGCACTTGGTGGTGACATTGACATAAAAACCTGCTGTATAACACTGTTACATAGTGATGGTTTTAACAGTGACAATCATTACATTGTAACAACAAGGTTATGTATATTTTCTCTTTCACTTAAGTAATGTGTGTGTCATTTTGCTATTTAAAAGATTTTTATACGTTTGATAATGTCATGACACCCTAATGACAGAGTTATGTATATTTTTTGTGACCTTAGAGTGAGTTTGGTTTTGATATTTAACATGTCGCCTTATCACCATAATGTGACTCTGACATACCAGAAGTACACAGAGCTACAAAGTCAGTTGTCATAGCATTGTCAACTTGACATCAAAATTGACAAAACAAGTTTTTATGACAGCTGACACCTGTTGGAATATAGGCGTCATGTAGTCCTATGAACACCACCCTTCAGTAAAGTGTTACCGGATTTGTTACAGAGCCCAGTGTATGAAAATGTATTTTGAATAATAGCTTTTAATGTGCAGTAGTGGAACACACATATATACAGCAGGTGTGCATTAAGCATGGCATTGTAGCATGACTGCACATGAAGCCTGGCCACTCTTAATAATAATGCTAGTTGATGTACAATAAATATACAGTACACAGTATGTAATAATAATCATCCAACCTTCTGCATGCCGTGATGTGCTGCAGGGACATATAGAGGTGGTGGAGTCTCTGTGCTTGTTATGGAGATGTTGTCCTGACTGGGCAGGTCCATCTCTCGGATCACCTGAGGCTTCAGCTTGCCATAGCGCTGGTTGCAGTGGCGCAGGCTCTTCCTCTGCCATTTCAGAGTGGTGTCGACATCCTTACTGACCCCAAACCAGTCCGCCGTGCCCCTGGCAACATGTCAGGGCAGGATGGTAAGCACAGATCAACAGCATAATGACTACAATGGAATACCTGGCATGATAGTGATAAAGAACATCTGCCTGCATATTACTGCGGGGCTCTTAACTGTTACAATTCTGATATAAAACTAAACACACTCTCCACTATTCAAGACCGTGCCTTCAAAACATCGGAAACATCTTACACAAGTGTGTGAGCTTTTACAAGTCAAGTGTCACGTGCCCGGCTGAGCGCGAGACAATAGCGTGGCGGTTGCCATGACGACAACCGTCACGTGCCCGTTTATGTTGGTTCCGT
>JAOUQW010000049.1:13575229-13589051 GCA_028565825.1 Olivaichthys viedmensis
ATATTATTTTTGTTTACAAATATATACAGACAAAAATGCACATTGTTTTGCATTGTTTATGCTTCAGAAATAAAAAAAATAATTTCAAAATATTTTGAGTATCGTGACAATATCGAGTCGTGAACCCAGAATTGTGAATCGAATCAAGAACATGCCCATGCACCCGTATGACGAGTGCACGGCATGCTCCCTTTTTTTCCTGATGGGTGATTTTTAATCAACACTAATCAATCAATAAGTGAGTGACTGACTGTAGTTTAGATTTGTTACATTTGTGACCCTTTTCGGCTAAGGCCTCTAGAAGTATCAAGGCGTCTTTGACACAGCTGTCGTCCACAACAAGTCGTCCACGTATTGAATCAGTGTGCTCCCTCCCTCTAGGTTGATGTTGGCCAGGTCCGCTCTCACAAGTCTATTGAACACGGAAAGCGACTCGCAGTAGCCTTGTGGTAGGCGTGTGTAAGTGTACTGCTGATTTTGGAAAGTAAAGGCAAATAAATACTGTGCGTCTTTGTGTAGTGGTATGCTGAAAAAGGCTGAGCACAGGTCCACCACTGTGAACCAAGATGCTTCTGGTGGAACGTTGGAAAGGATTATTGATGGGTCCGTGACAACAGGGTGTTCAACTATTTAATTCGTTTCATCAATTTTTCATCTTCTTCGGGGAGCATCATAAATCCTTTGACTGCCATTTGGTCGGCCTCTGGTTTGCCAGGGATTAGGCAAGACAGTGTAATTTTCAAGTTTTTTTCTTTTATGGTCATGGAGTAGGTGCTCAATTTCGGCATCTCTTTCCCACTTTGTCTTTGTCGATAGTCTTCGGACCATTGGAGGTCTTTAGCTTGGTATCCGGACCCTACTGCTAGAGTGATGTGGGGTTGTGCTGTTTTGTCCATCATGAACCATTATTCCTGAGATTCCATGAGGATCACTTCTGCTGCAGCTCCTTCTGGTCCTATGTAGGTATTAGAGCACTATAATGTTATAGTTTTCTCCGGTTCCAGCCAAGCTTCGGTGAAACCTTGTTCATATTCCGTCCCTTCTGGGTCGAAGTATAGAATAGAATAGAATGCTCCTTTATTGTCACATATGCATATACAAGTACAGTACAGTGAAATTGTTTTAAAGTTTTATTCTAAATAGAGGTTATTTTGCTGAGGATATAGGCTATTACAGTAAGAATGTGCTGGTAATTCAAAATGTAGATGAGATTTCATTCACGAACATCCACTAGGAAAACTACCACGATCTGCTACAGTAATGTTACATAAAAGAGGTAGGCTGTAGGCTGTTTCCCTCCGTGCCCAACAGTGATGGCAACTTGTAATTTAAATCATAGTAGACTAAAATATTATTTTAAAATAGATTTTAGCCCATTTTAACAACCAAAGCAATTCAAACTCAATATTGAACAGATGCGTTGAGCACACTCGATTGCGTCCCCCCAAATCTACACCTAAGCTTGTGTTCCACTATGAGGATATAGAAGGGCGTTTCTAGGTGGAGTTCACATGTGCATGATTTTAAGAATAAAGCAATTAATAAACAGGCCACGGGTGGAAAGAATTTAGAATCATTTAAAAAAATTGTTCATGGGAATTTTTAGGAAATAATCGTACATTCATATTTAGGATTCTTCTACGCACATCCAAGTCACACAATAATCAGATTTCTTTTAGTAGCATGGCCACAACTAACGATGCTATTAGTTTAATTACATTTTCCAGTAGCAAGGTGGTAGTATTGTATTTTCTTTTTATCAAGTAGCGTAAGCAGTTAGACTATTTTATCAACCGAGTAGTATATTTTTAATCCATCATGCTATGCATTTCTTGTCAGTTGGTTGGAAAACAGGCAATAATAAACTTTCAAATCACGTTTTTGTTACATTTTTCAATAATTTTACTGGTGTTGCTCTTTAAGAGACTGAAACTGTATATATATATATGAGTGCTATTTTCAGCAGAGTTGAACAGCAGAGTTCACTTTTTTTTCCCCAGCAGTTACCATTATGTTTTACAAAAGTGGGTAAAATCATGGGTAAAATCAGAAAGGGTTGGGCCGCCTGGTGTGTCCTTCTCTGAAGTCTAAACATGCTCGCAGCACAAGATCTTGCTGCTTCAGCGTCCTTGCTCCTCAGTGGTGGAACGAGCTGTACCCTCCACTCCGAACAACTTTTGAAAATTTGAAGGACAGTTTGAAATTGTCCTATTCGTCATTGATTGTCTCTTGTATTTTATGCAGTTAGGTTTGCAATTGTATTTGTTCATACTTTGACCACTCTAGCACTTGTACAAACTAGCATTTGTCTCATGTCTTCCAGGTTATGAAACCTTACAGATTCACTGGGTGCTTGGCATCGCTGCGTCTTTAACTGTTTGCACGTTTGGTAAGGCGCCCTGGATAAGAGAATCTGATAAATAACTAAATGGAAATGTAGGTGTGTATAGCTATTTCTTTGCCAGAATGCTCAGTTTATGTAGGATTTTGTGTTTTTTCCCCACCACTGCAGCGAGGAACTGTGTGGTGGTTTGCTGAAATAAGCCTCAGTTTTACTCTGTATATTTGTGTTTCAGGCATATGTGATTTATTATACTGACGGTTGACCTACATAATGATAACTCAGAGTAGCTCAACTTGCTGTACTAAATGCAGTATGGGCCGCTTGTGTCCTGACATTCTCTGCTGTCGCATGCCCAATCCGAAAAAGGTTATTTCAACAGGATGCAATAATATAAGCTTTATTTCATTTTAATTCCAAATTACATATGCTTTATTTGAAGTTAACTTATTTAAGTTAACGAATACCTCGATGACTTTGGATATCCGGATCCGATCAGCCATGCTCACTCTTACTATACAGTAGCTTCTTAATCCACTCATTAGGGCCCCCAGCCAGTCCACATTTTTATTCTATTCCTGAATTTTATTCAATGTATACTCTCAGAAAAAAAAGGTATGGAACTGTACCTTTTCTGGTCACTGGGGTGGTACCCTTGTACCTTTAGTGTGCATCTTTTACCTGGAAATGTGAATATAGTGTATCTTTAAACATAATTAAAGGTACATAATTAGGCCTTAAGGGCCACTGTTGTACCTTTGAAGCTTTAAAAGGTACACTACATGCACCTTCCCAGGTAAAAGATACATACTAAAGGTACAAAAGATGTTCCCTTAAGGGTACCACCCCAGTGACAAGAAAAGTTACAGTTCCATACCTTTTTTTCTGAGTGTTGATGCGGAATGATATTGCTGATAGTTTACACGCATACAAGCCATAGAGCCCCTAGGCTGAGCTATATATAAAAAATAATTACATCACACTTTTACTTTCAGTTAGCAGCCCCCCCTACTCAAAACATCTTCCCACGCCCCTGCCCTGTTGAGTATTAACCCATATGCATCACCTTCTTCAGACAATATTACACCAAAAATGCTGGAAGAGAATTTGAACTTAGAACTCAATTATGCAGCAATTTATCCCACAAACACTGAATGAACAAGAAAAAGTCCCTACGTAGAGCCGAATAAGAATAAAGTCAACGTCAAAAGACAATCCAAAGTTTCAGTGCTGACATCAAGAGCCATCAGCAAATTCAGCAAATAACAAAGCAAATAAAGGCACATCAGTTACCTTTAATTCTATTAAGGTATGGTTGCCTCAGGTTAGTGTTTTACAGTAAATACCGTGCCTTGTTAGACAAGCTTCCTATGTCAGCTAGGTGGATCCTACACACAAGACGGATCAAATGAAAAGCAGACAAAGGAAGGGATGAATGAGAAAAAAAACCTGTTGAATGCACAGTAACAAAGCTTTGCTAGGAGTTTCTTCATGCATGTACCTGTTCTTACTTTAAGAGGCTAGAAAGATCACGCCTAAGGTCATACTGAACAAAAACTTTCAGTCTTAATGGCCTGGCCAAGGCCGTTATCCGGCCAAGGACACTACAAGGACTGTCACAAATTGAAAAGCTCTGGCAGTATGGTGTGGTGTTCCTTAAGGATGAGACTCTACTCTATCCCACTGATTGGCCAGTTAGCTACTACCTCTCTTTCTAGACTTGTTTGAGGAGTGTGTGTAAACACCATCTTGCCATCTTGATAACACGTACTGATTGATCATTGGCAGTGTAGTTCAGACACATTGGCAGTTTTCAGTTCTACAGGCCACTGGCAGTAGACAGCACATAAAGCTAGTTAGAGCAGCACTCTAGACAGGTTTACACTGATAGGGCATGAATCATGTCAGGCATCAGCATTTAAACTGGATGAGTTCTTTAAGCTCTCAAATGTGTATGTCTCCCATAGTGAGTACCACAGACAGTCATGAAAAGATCATCCATGTCATCCTTTTTGAAGGCCTTTGAAGTCAGGAAGATTGCACGCTCTGGGACCAGTAGATAATTAGTATACAACTCAGCCAACGCTCAACGAGGCACAGGCAGGCTTTGAGGAGTTTGTTTTTCTGACACTGTTCTCAAATCATCTAGATCAGGGGTTCTCAAAGTTTTTGCAGCCACGGACACCTTCCAGTGTAAAAAAATCTACTGACTTCCTAATGATAGCAGCACAGATTATTTTAGAAACATAATTCAACTATTAAATATTAGGCACCATGGGCAAATATGAGCCATTTGAGTTTTTTATTCCTGAACCTATCACTGTCAGAACCTAAGCCAGTTAAAACTGATCACCTAATTATATAACTACAATAACTTCATAATAACTATAACGGGTAATAATAGTGGTTGAAAGTGATCTCCAACACTGTGAAATATTTTTTTTTAATTATAAAATTACGGTCCCCCGGTCTATACATCACAGAACCCACTTTGAGAACCATAGCTCTAGAGAACCTGTAAGACAGATTGAAGGGCTCACATGCCTCAGTGGGGACAGCTGTACTCAATATTGCTGCTTAATATTTTCCATGCCACATGGTTCTCACAAAGATTACTACATTTTCCAGGAATCATACCAAATAATATTGCAAAAAATTACAACCTTGCAAACACATGGTGATCTGGCCCAAACCAAAGCTTTTCTAGTCCTTTGAATGAGTTGTGTGTGAGTAAGCTACGCAATGAACATGAAGTTGGTAATTGGCTATCAGTGGTGACTGGAAGGTGTTTTGCCCTCCCGGTGCAGGTCACTCTTTGCTCTCCGGTACCTGAGGACAATTTGGGGCAGCGACTGGCGCCTGGTGGCCTCAAGTCGGGAGGAGCATTGGCCATTAACCAACACCGTGCTCATCTGCTCAAAGCGCACCCTCTTCCCTGCGGGGCTGAAAACACGACCCAGCAGGAGGGAGAGAGATAGGAAACAGAGACAAGAGAAAGGAAGAAGAGAAAAAGGGTGAGCTCAGTTACAGGAGCAGTTTTAGAAAGGAATTAGAAATTCAAAGTTAAGTGTTTACAATAGGAATATTGCAGAAAGTCAGAAAGTTTGAAATATTTCAGAAAGATAAGTCAGCATGAAGCAGGAAGTGGAGTTCTGCGGCAAAAAACTAAAATAAAATTAGCGCGGGAGAAAATGCTACAGCAGATGGTGACACGTGCAATGTAAATGGACAAATGTGTAATCTAGTGTAAATCATAATAATGCAATGTACAACACATTTGTCCTAGAAACAGGGGAATGGGAGGAAGTGTAACAGGATGCTGTTATATTTTCTATTGTAAATGTAAAACGACTTTGACAAATACCTCTGTGCGTAGCCCTGTAAAACAATATGACACAGAGAGCCAACAGAGGAGGACCTCTTACAAATGACACAAAACTTGCTTTTTCCTGATAATGTGTTGACTGCAGATGTGACAGATTATACAGCCTTTAAGGCTCAGATATGATACCCTGTATCAAACACAAACACAGAATGTGTGTGTTTGCTCACTCATAGGTATGATGGATAATTGTACCTATGAGTGTATGTGCCCCTACCTCTTTATAGTCTGCGAGAGGGAGGGTTTGCGCAGTACTGAGGGCCTGCGAGAGGCGTAAGGGTCCACCATCGGGTATCTGAGCTGAATGTTCTCTGTGGGCACACTGGCACTGCGCAGGTACAAACTGTTACGTGCCCATGGCTGGAAGAGAGAACAGAACTCAAACTAAAGTATTTGCACTGCACTACCTACAGCACTGTCCCATAAAAAATATAATATAATATAATTGTATTTACGGTTATATTGACATGTAATACATGTATTTTCTTATGCATTCCCATGTATTGAAATGTGGATCCTCTGCAAAGCCATGTTTTGAGCAAAACAGATAAGAGAACATATCATGCATGTGACTACCACAGCATGATTAGATGTGTATCAACTTGACTTAAAAAGAGCTGATTTTGAAGGATATTCCTTACATTGCATTGAGGCTTACCAGTGCCTTAATGCAATGTAACCTCCAAATAACCTTTGAAAAATGTGTGTTGTAAATATTAATTTACCTCGCTGTACATACATCAGTAGATTGCAGGGAAACTGCTTTGTGTCTGAAACCCTTGTCTCTGTTCTCGGTACCTGTATAAAGTTGTTCTGCTCCTCCATGGGGCCCTGTGCGGTGGGGATATCCAGGTGATGCCAGGGCGGCTTCTTCCGCTGCTGGCTACTGCTGCTGCTCTCTTCATCCGCTTCAGCCATTCTCTGCTCCCCTCCCCTTGTCTGCCAGCTGGAGGAGGGAGAGAGCAGGGAAAACACTTAAACACTCATTGTACATGTAAATATGGGTGAACAACACACACAGCACAGCGCTGATTTATGTAAGACACGAATCCCCATTTCCATCTGGTGACATAACTGGGGCCTGTCTTTTCTGCACACAGAGGTGGTCACTAGTTGCATCAACTACTATATGAAGCCTGTTCTTTTCTCTCGCTCTTATGAGTGAAGCATCATTTACATTAATTACTACTGATCTCATTTCTGATGAGGAGCAATAAAATGCATCCATCAAAATAACCAAAACAGCAAACAAAACAGTTTGAAAAATTTAAGACAGCTGCAGCCACACAGACACAAATGCGCTTATAGAACACATAACAGTTTTAGTTTCAGTGTTCCTACCAACAAGGCATCTTTCTTCACTTCCACTAGAGGGTACTGATATTTCATCACAGCATAGATGTCAGTGTGTCTTTAGGTCTCCTATTAGTGTGGTTACACACTAACTGGTTACAAAAGTACTGTGACATCGACGAAGAAGAGGCGTGACCAGGAAGCATTTTAAAACCAGGAAACTGCTCTTTATTTGGCAAACACACGTATACAGCACAACAAAGTAGCTTGGTGGTAAGCCAGAGAACTGAACTACCATTGGGAAAGCCGGCGGGGGTTAACAAAGCCCACCGGACTTCCGCCAATGGTGGACACAGTCAACATGCTTTCACGCATCCCGGCACAAACAACCCAACACACATTTCCCCCTTTTTGCATCAAACACCCATTCCAACAAACATGGGATTCTTTCACACAAATGCACACCACGCAGGCGCTGTGACGCTATAGTATAGAGCAATTTAAATGGACCTTAGCTCTCGGAATACTCCAGAAGTGTCATGCTAAGCAAACAATTTCTCTGGAAAAACCTGTGAATATCTTGCTTCTTGCAAAGCCACATCCATTTGTAGTTTAAAGATCACATGCAGTAACAACAGGGGCACCAGCACAAATTTTGGGCCCCCTGACAGGTTAATGCATTAGGTCCCACTGCCTCAGACCAGGGTCTGTTTGGGCCCCCTGTCTACTCAGGGCCCTTGGATTCATCTTCACACCCCTAAGTAACAAGGGAAAGCAAAAACTCTAATCTAAGAGAGGAGGGATGATTGTCACACCTCCCTCAACATGTTTTCTTTTGTGATTATTGTCCCCTTCCCAAGCTCTGTGTGCGTGCTCTGGCCACAAGCAGGAGGATCATAAGCACTTATGCATTTATGAGCTCAGACACCAAGCAGTAGTGACTGGAATATTCAGCACCAAACAGAGAACCACAAAACCTTGTGGTTGAGTGACAAACCCACTGTCTCATTCAAGGAACACTTTGCTAATGACTCATTATGAAACATTTCACATATTTGCTTTATGTTAAATTTTCACTATTTTAAGGAAACCAGTGACATGTCAAAATATAATGCATAACGGACACAGGACACATTCAGCAATTATCATAATGAACAAATGAGCATTTCATAAAATGCCAGACAAACTCTGTAATGGCCACACGGTCTCTTTGGCTCTGCTCAATAGGGCAGAAATTGTACTTGTATTTACAATAATGAAAGACACTCAGAGAGCAGTCACTGTCATGGTAAATGGACAGATGGATAGATACAGTTTCCTCCCGGCAGACACAGTTATTGACTAACACACAAATCCAGAGTGTTATGGAAAAATGGGTCTTCCAGCCCTCCTCAGAGCTGTTCAGAGGAGGTCAAAGCCCTTCTTCAAAAGGAAATGCATTTAATAGAGTTCTGCATTTTTTCCCCTAATCACATAGATAGGCATTGTCCAAAGCAGAGGCTAATTTTGAAATTCAAATGAACAGTCTGGCTAGGAAATTGTAGGAAAAAACAGCACAATTTGTACTATTGTTATTGGAGCCATTGTCTTGCTTTGAAATCACTTGGTCTAAGAACCAAAAGTCCAAGTGACTCAGCCAAGGCCAACAAGCTATGTGCTATTTAACACCAACTGGTTCACCAGCCAGTCTTCCTGACTACCGCGAGCTATTTCCAGTCTTTTGGATAATGGACTATGGCACCAGTCACATGGAAGGATGGGACAGCACAAAATGTCCTCTTACCAGCTCTGGTTTGATGAAAAGTCATGTTTTAAGACATGTTTTCAAAGGAATAAGAAACCAATTTTTTTTTTCTTCAGAAAGTAAAAACAAATCTTGAAATAGCATGCCTCAGCAACAATCTCACCATGTCCAATTGCAAACCACATTTCCCAACAAAGAAACATTCAAATTGGTGCTTTAGGGAAGGTTTAGAGAATGACCTTTTCTTGATTGTGGCTATAAATAACTGACAAAAGTACACTTTTAAAGTACACTTACTCTTTGTAAAGTCAAGTATTATTTCACTGATCAATTTCACCTCTGCACTTGCCGGTGGATCTCTGATTTCCAGCACATGCCACAGAGCTTTCAGAGTACTGCACATGATTAATCTCCACTGTGCAGGGTCTCTATGTCTGTGCATGCAAATATGTGCTTTCACCCTGAAATCTGACCAGACATGGCAGGCTCTGCCTGAGCACACACACCAACATAACTTTTACTAAAATACTAGAACATCCAGCTGGTATCTGAACAGAAAACACACAGTTTAACATTTCACCATGTAAAAGGTTTGTACCACTGGCACACATTAAGTACATTTAAATTCTATCTAGTCCACTGAACTATACATATATGATATACATTATACATGTACAAAATTTGAAGATGACACGTTTTACCAAATGAATTACAGACCAGCATATATCGACATTTCCACATGACTTCAAAAAACACTATACTTTTTTGCTTAACCCTCACCCTTAAACATGTTGCTATTTATGAATATGAAACAATTACACAATGGAAAGGTTAATATTCTACCACTCAGCACTCAGTCATAAATTAGTTTGCCTCATACTGACCAGAATGTTTATACGGCACTAAGAAGTCACATTTACAACAGAAGCAGTACTTCCTCTCACAATTATCACCATGCAGTTGGCCTGCTCTTGGCCTGTAGCCCTCTTCTTGAAAATCGTGTTTTGTGCAGCACGCTGCCTGAGGATTTGTGACAGGGAAAGCCTGTATAACGTCAAAGGTTAATCACATCTTGGACCTCAGTGTCCTTTAAAGTATCTTGACGTACAGTAGGGCATAGTCTGTAATAATCTCTCAGTCATAATACTGGCTTTCCTTCTGTCGTAATATGTGACCCTCCTTCCTGATGGAGGAGGCCTATGCTGTGTTGAAATGTAGGCCAGTGTTTTTACTAAGGCCAGATGTTGTGGTGAGATGTTGGGTCTGTGTGTTTAAACGGGAATTTAGGGGGCGTGGGAGCAGATGTCTTTGGTTTCTGGACAGTGAAAGATGACCTCGGTTGGCAAACACTTCCTTCCTGTGAGCAGTGTGCACCTCTGCCTGTGCTTTTCCTCATAATCAGTCTGAACTGTGGACCAACACCAAAAGGAATATTGTTTTTAACCCTGCAAATGCTCTGTGTATATGTGACTTTATATAAATATGAACTCAAAAAGACATCAATGAGTTTTAGATGAATTATTTTCTCCCAGGCAATCCAATCTTTGAGGCTTCTCACATCATTCTTTTCATGAACAATAACCCATGACTATCCCATGGTGTGCTCACTGTCTGGCACATTATTACACGCAAATGAGCACACACACTCCAGGCCTGGAAGCCGGGGAATAGAAGCGGCGACAGGGGTCGAGATGTGTATGACGAGAGTGCGAGGCTCAAGCATCTGTTGATTTCCGTTTATTTTTGTGCCTTTTTTATTTTTAGATAGGAGGCTGAAAAGAGCCGAAGGAATAATAAAAAGTGAGCCAGCGGCTCGTTTAAGGACAGTTCTGTCTCTGCATCCTCCTTTGGCTCCCCTCCCACCTACCAGGGTGCTACAGTGGTGCCAAAACCCAGCATCCAAAGGACGGCTATGCTGTGATGAAGCCCTCCACTCCCTCTCCCATCGCTGGGATCCTCCAGTCCCTCGCGAGCATGCACCAGACGCAAAACCAGGCTTTCCTTTCCCTCCGGACTGACCAACAACAGCGGTTCGAGGTCCTGGTGACAGCACAGAATGGGGACCAACAGGTGCTTCGGAGCCTGGTCCCGCCAGCCGATACTCCAGCTGCGTCCGCCACACCGGTGCCTCACGTCACCCTCACCAAAATGGCTCCACAGGATGACAGCAAAGCATTCATGGAGCTGTTCGAGCGCGCGGCAGACGCGTGGGGCTGGCCCGAAACCCAGTGGGCCATTTGGCTGCTTCTTCTTCTATCCGGGGAAGCACAGCTCGTGGCTCAACAGCTCCCGGTCACCAACCAGCTGGAGTATCGCGACCTGAAAAAGGCCATTCTGCAGCGGGTCGGCCGCACCCCGGAACAACACCGCCAGCGGGTCCGCTCCCTGACCCTTGGCGAGTTTGGCCGCCCGTTCGCCTTCGCCCGGCAGCTCCGGGATGCCTGTCAATGAGGGCCAAGGAGCCCGACGCTGACGGAGTGGTAGAGTGGGTCATGATGGAGCAGTTTGTCGCCCAGCTGCCAGAAGGAACGCGGAATGGGGCCACTGCCATGATCCAAACCGTGATCCATCAAAGCCTGATTCAAGGTGAGGCATTGGATACCGCACAAAGGGTGAGGGTGAGGTGTGTGCATGGGGATATTCACGAATATGATTTTGTTTCAAAATGTTTCACAATTCAGTTCCGGGGGCAAAAATATAGAGTAGAGGCGGTGGTTAGTCCCTGCCTCACCCATCCATTGATTTTGGGGGCCACATTTTCGGGCGTTAGTACAAAATCTGCTCATGAATGGGTCCTGCAGTACAATAGTGTCGTGTAAGTTCTGTGTGGCTTTCGCTGGGGAGGCGGTCCCTGGGCCGTCCACAGCTGCTCCTAGCCAGAGAGAATCAGGGGGCGGGGATTCCCTTTGGGGATTTTCCCCTGGAGCCGTCGCGTGACGAAACCCTAAGGCACGCCTTCGACCAAGTGAAAGTAATTGATGGTCAGCTGGTCCAGCCGGGTGCCACACTATTTCATCTGTACTTCTCAGTGATTAAAGATAGGTTATGTCAAGTGACGCAGGACACTCACACAAAAGAAGACCAGGCAGCTCATCATAACCCTATGGCTGGGCACTTAGGTCAGGATAAAACACTGAACCGTCTCATGGCACCCTTCTATTGGCCGGGCATTAGTGGGGATGTATGCAGGTGGTGTGCATCGTGCCACGAGTGTCAGTTATCGAATCCCCTGGCCGCCCTAAAAGCACCATTGTGCCCACTTCCATTAATCAAGGTTCCCTTTGACCGAATTGGAATGGACCTCGCCGGGCCATTAGATCGGAACACGCATGGGTACCGCTTTGTATTGGTTCTAGTGGACTATGCAAAGCAATACCCGGAAGCAGTGCCCATTCGCAACACACACAGTTTTGCGGAGGCGCTCTTCCGAGTGATCTCCCTTAGTCGGAATCTCGAAAGAGATTATCACCCACAAATCGATGGGTTGGTCAAATGGTTTAATTGAACCCTGAAAAACATGATTCGTAAGTTCGTGCACGATGACGCTAAAAATTGGTATAGGTGCTCGAACCCCTGTTATTTGCGGTACGAGGTCCCACAAGCCTCCACGGGGTTTTCCCCATTTGAATTATTATACAGTGCATTCAGACCCTTTCAAGTTTTCCACATTTTGGTATGTTTCAGATTCATTTTAAAATGGATTCAACAAATTTTTTTGAATCCATTTTAAAATGAATCTGAAACATACCAAAATGTGGAAAACTTGAAAGGGTCTACAAATCTACACACAATACTCCACAATGACTAAGCAAAAACAGGTTTTTGGAATGTTTTGTAAATTTATTAAAAATCAAAATACATAAGTATTCAGACCCTTCACTTAGTACTTGGTTAAAGCACCTTTGGCAGCAATGACAGTGGCGTCGCCATTACCAACGCTCGGGGGCGGAGCGCTGATCTTTTTGGCGGCGTCATCGAAAGACACCCAGGGGCAACCCACCGCGGTGTCCGGAGGCAGAGTGGCTTCCCCATTACCAACGCTTTGGGCCAGTGCGCCGACTCCCTTGGCGGTGGCATCGACGGACACCCGGGGGCCACCCACCGCGGCGTCCGGAGGTGGAGGAAAGCTGTCGTCCCCTTGCTCGGGAGGCGGCGCTACGACGTCGTCCCCATGCTCGGGAGGCGGAGGAACGTCGTCGTCCTTGAAGCCCGGGGGCGGAGCTACGACGTCCTCCCCATGCTCGGGAGGCGGAGGCACGTCGTCGTCCCCGAAGCCCAGGGGCGGAGCTACGACGTCCTCTTCATGATCGGGAGGCGGAGGCATGTCGTCATCCCCGAAGCCCGGGGATGGCGCTACGACGTCCTCCCTGGGGGCTGGAGGCAAGGCAGAGTAGGACACCCGGGGGCCACCCTCCGCGGTGTCAGGGAACTCTGCCACGCCTCCTACAGCGTCCGGGAGCTCCGCTATGCCTTCAACGGCATTTTGGAGCTCAGCCCCGCCTCCTGTGGTGTCAGGGACGGCCTCGGCGGCCGTCTCTAGCCCCTTTCCAAAAATTTTATGGGGTTTTTTCCCCGTTTCGCCGGGCTAATTTCGAGCCGGGCAGCCCCCCTGGCTGGTTCAGCCGGGAGCTGCGTGGCGCCACGATCGGGAGGCGCCCCAGCGCGGCTTCGCTCCTTGCCGTCCGGCGGGGCGCCGCGATCGGGGGGGCGGCTGGCGGCGGTTGCCTTTGCCCGGCGCCGCGAACTCGGCCACTAGCCGTGCCGGGTCTTTTGCTCTGAGGAGCGCGTAGAGTTCCTCCACCGGCAGGTATTTGTCCACCAGCGCTCTCGCAGCGCGATATCGGGCGCGGCTTGCTGTGTCCTTTTTTGAGGTCTTTGAATCTGTCACGGTTTGCCGGCGCGGGAGTGCAGACACAAATGCGAAGCCGCTCAGAACATTAAACATATTTATTGTGCTCACACAAAGATCGGGGGGAAACAAAACTCACGCCGTGACAGGCGTGCTAACACACAAACATTCAAAGACAACACAGGACGGAAACAAGCGGGTATTTAAACACTT
>JAOUQW010000049.1:13601741-13615373 GCA_028565825.1 Olivaichthys viedmensis
TGTGTATATATATATAATATTACACTGAGCATTACAGATCAACTGACTTAAACAAAGGGTTTGGCAAAAAATCTAATTTACACAATTTTTCCCCTTACCCCTCAGCCGAGACATATTTGGTGTCTGATTGGCTTTTTTAGTTTGGCGCTGGAGCTAATGTAGTTAACAAGTAATGGAAGTCTGTCTCACCCAAAATCTTTTCTGTAAATATCTGCTTAAAACCACATCCAGTTCTTCAATCTTCAGTAATATCACGCCGACTTGCTGATGTGGTTTAGGACACAGCATGACTTACTGTAATCTACATCAATGAAAAAACCTTCACAGCGCAGGTGAACACTGTAACGATATGGGGGCAGCGATCTTAGATGCCTAAAATGATGCCTTAGTGCAATTTGGCATCATTTGAAGGTGAAATTGTACTGGAAAGTTGGTAGTGATGTGGCTGATAATATAGTTCCACTTTGAAATTTAATTTGTAAATATGGACTTTCCCTGCTAATTTACAAAATTGTTTATTTAAAAATGTGGTTACGCAGCTTGATGATATCATTCAAGCAAGTATATGAAGATTTGAAGATGTATTTATGGAAAATATTTTGGGTGAGATAACCTTTCGCTCCTTATTAGCTCCATTAGCATGGCAGCTCGAGTGCAAAACTAAAGAAGCAGACGATGGACACAAAACACGTCTTGGCTAATTAACTAGATTTGGAGAAGACAAAAAACAACATTCTGTGTGGGGGAATACACATTTTAAGCATTTTTTAAAAATACTTAATATTACAAAAGATTTACAACCAACTGTACAAACTTACAAACTAAAACCAAACTATTGCGTTAACACTCAGTTTTTATTCACACGGGTGACATGCGGTTTTTGTGCCGCATTCCATGTTAAGCTTCTTTTTTTTCTGAAAGCAAATGTGCATGCACACTGCTAAAACTATATAAAATGATCACATGTTTTCCATCCCCTGCACACCCAATAAAAAACCCTGCTTGTTAGTTTGTTAATGTGTCTTCCTTTTTTATTTCCATTTTTGATGGTGGCTATCCTTGACGTATAGCACCGACTCATGGGCGTTCTTGGCTTTATTAAAGTTGCCTGTTTACATGTATCTACTATTTAATAAGCTGAAAACTCGGTGTGTATATGAATGATGATCAACACGGTCAGTGCATATTCTATAGTACTAACTCCATACATCATGCATTACAGATCCAGTGATTTGACAAAAGTTATTCTCATCACTCAAGCGGTTTTTTTTATCCTCGAACGTAACAAGCTGCTGTTGCTTTTTTGTGCGTGTGAAGAATTTCATCATCTTTCAGCTTTGCATGTTGTCGAACGCATACGAGAAGACCACCTGCTAACTTCGTCTTATTTGTAAGTATTTGTTTACTTAATTACCGAAACCTTGCTTGTTAACTTGCTTTCCTTTTCATGTTTTGCTCACCAGGCCCTTCCTTTTTTTTGCAGCTATTGACCCTTACTTACTTGTGCATTATTCTGGCTTCATCAACAAAATACACTAGTTTACAAACAAATATTCCATGTGCTCATCCCAGGACTCTTATTTACTACACGCTCGTACCAACCATCCTTCAAACACATTTAGTGCCGTTTGTCTTTTCTCTATATGCCTGTTCACTGTAGTGATTTATATAATCTCCCTATCGGGTGTCACCCAGAAGAGGATGGGTTCCCTCTTGAGTCTGGTTCCTTCTCAAGGTTTCTTCCTCATGTCGTCTCAGGGAGTTTTTCCTCGCCACTGTCTCCTCTGGCTCGCTCATTAGGGATCTAGATCTACATCCGGATTTCTGTAAAGCTGCTTTGTGACAATGTCCGAACCGTGGGGTTGAGGACTGACGTTTAAAACCCCTGGCATAAGGAATCAACCCTTCATCAAATCTTATTTTATTCATCAAACTTTTCATATCCTGGTGGTGAATCCCTCTGTAATGCACATGGCAGTGATTTCCACGCTCCAGCACCTATTACACAACCTTTCATGGGGTTAAAATGGGAGGTCAGGTAAAGCATCACAGAGCGCAGCACTGGACTAGTCCACGAGCAGGATTGGCCAACACTGGCGTAGTTCACGTGCTCGTCCGGCTACTGCGGTTCTGTCCAATCAGAGTGGAGTATAGCCTACCGACAAATAAAGACTTCCCATTTATTTTGTTACTGTACACGGATGAGAGTCATTGGCTTAAATATTATCCCATATAATCTACATCGTCGCTTTCTGTGGACTAATTCAACATTTAGATAATGTCGTTCGGGGATTTATTTTGACCACAGAACGTCCACACCGTAACAACGTTACGTGTCCGCGTGTTTTTTTTTATTTTTATTTTTATTACCCACAGGGTCACGTCACGCCGTAGTTGCGCGTGCGTGTGGGCGGAGGCACGAATGCACGAGCGCTCGAGCTGGAATATTGCGGACGTCTGCGGAAAAGCGAGACCAATCGTACGCTA
This sequence comes from Olivaichthys viedmensis, assembly GCA_028565825.1. Classification (NCBI taxonomy): domain Eukaryota; kingdom Metazoa; phylum Chordata; class Actinopteri; order Siluriformes; family Diplomystidae; genus Olivaichthys; species Olivaichthys viedmensis. The sequence continues at coordinate 13,604,229 of JAOUQW010000049.1, forward strand.
AATTATTTGCGATGCGCAGCGTGGGAATCACACGGATAACGGCTTTGTTCATTAAAGAACCCGTTTGAGCCAAACCGACACAACAGACCGCTTCAGGACGAATTTCGACTATTTCTTTCTATCTTTAAAAAAAAAAAAAAAAAAAAAAAAAAAATTATCCTTTATTTATTTGCTTTATTTATTTTTCCGTTCTCATGCTGACATTTGTTTTCTGAGCTAGCCGTTACCGTTTACCAAGACACACACACACACACACACACACAAAAAACGATATTTCTTCATTTGTTTTATTAATTTGTGAACTCTTAATATTCAGTTTTACAGAAGAAACACTGGAGCGAATGATAATCTTTTACTCCACTGAAGTACCATATGTGACAAGTGTTTATGAAGTCGTCCTGGATGATGCACCAGAAATGCATCAGCAGCAACAGCATCATGCAAACGTTTTCCTCCAGCAAGCTTCATTTCACAGCAGCTTGGGAAGTCTGGTGTACTTCTGACTCATTCCACATTTTCAATCCAACGTGATCTTTACCGATGAAGTTGACCTGCCCAGCCTGGGGTGTTCCTGAATTCTTGCAAGCCAGTGTTTGAAGGACATGTTGGTGGCGAGTGTTGGTGGTTAACGCGGTGCACTGGTTCAGGCAGGGCTCCACGATAACCCCTCACTCCGGGAGTGTGCAGTAGGGGCGGACACTTTGCGCTGTATTTACATACTAGACCCCTGGTTTGCAGGTTCATCCAACGTGGGAATCAATAGATGGAGGGAAACTAACCTTCAGCGCGTGTGTGCCATTCTGTCAAACCCTAGAAGAGTGGAGGACGAGGTCTCAAGGCTTCTTGCTTGAGTCCATCGTAGGGGTAAACTGAGATTGAATTGCCACAACCAAACACAAAATGTATTAAATGTATTAAATAGTAATAGGGTTCGTGTATAGTGTAGTATCTAGTTGTTTTTGAGCTGACTTGGAGGCCAGCACATTATCTGAGATAATGAAAATTGTTGAAATTGATGCTGAAAACGGACGCAAATGCCTGTTGTAGGTTTTAATATAGACTACCGTTCAACCTTAGGGCTTGTATTTGGAGTTAGAAAATGACTGTTCATTTTGAGCTTTCTTGGTATTTTTGAACTTTTGCCTTTTGTCAGATTGTAGCCCAGATGTCCTTAATTTCAGTCCTGGAGGGCTGGAGTCCAGCACAGTTTGGTGATTTCCTGCTCTAACACACCTACTAATTCTGGAAGTTACCAGGCAAGTTGAATCAGGTGTCTCTCAGCGGGGAAATCACCAAACTGTGCTCAAGTCTGGAATTGATGAGCTCTGGGGCTGCAACCTGACCAAATCCAAAAGTTCAAAGTAATTAGAGAGCGCTAGGTAAGCCTCTCATGTGTCCTATGCAAATCAGCAAGGCAAGTCAGCAAATGTCCTGGCCTCTCAATGGACCCTCCACCTAGGGTCCCTGGGTAGTTAGCTTCACTACTCCCCCCACTGTGAGACCCTTGCAAATCAATAATCAGTCATTATCAGCATTAAACTCATCCAACACTTTGTCCTATTTTTGATCCTTGGTTACCTGCAGGAAGTGCTAATAAAGTCAGTGCAAGTAAAGTTAAATTTGGTTATCAAGGTTAATGCTGATGTACTCTGTTATTTAAGTCCAACACTGATCAAACCCCAAGGTATAAAATTATAATGTCCTTCAAGTCACAACTCATCTTCCTAAATGCAGCCACGGCCTCATATATTTTGCAAACCATTTGAATACCCTTTTTTTTTAAAGCATGATAAAATGCACCTAAATACACTGACTCAAGTGCAAGGCAAAAGCTTAAAACAGTATAGTGGAAGAATAGTACCTGTGTATGGTAGTACAAGATCTTAGAAGGAGGCTTTACTCCCCCAGTACGGTGATGATGTAACGTGGAGCGGCCTCACATCTCCCGCCCTGGCGCAGGACAGGTGGAACTAGGTCTTTGTGTCAGCAGTGGCAGTTATCACAATCCGCAGTCAGCTCTGACCTACTTTTCCTCCTCTTGCCGCCACCACTTCTGTTAGCCACAGACACACCACTCCCTCTGTCGGAACACACTAACACACACAGGCATAAAGGGAGGATTGCGCCATGGATTGCTTTGTGTTTTCCGTTAGAGCTACAATAACAGTTTTGATGTCTTATTTTCAAGTTACTTACATGATAGAACTTGATAATACGTACCTTAATTTGATAATAAACAGTGCTGATGGCTATTGCGGTTCTCCCATGTGTAGGTGAAACCGCTATTAAATAATACAGAATAATAACTGTTAATGCCCCAGTGAAAGTCTTGACTAGTACATCCTTGTGTGCAGGGTAATGAATCATTTCTCAAATGCACAGGTTACATCTGCCCCAGATGCCTGCCCCCTTCTCTCTTCTTTTGTTAAAACCTTTTATCTCTTCAACAAAGGGCTATTTTGAGATGTGTTTTTTAAGTTGAAGACAGGGAAACAAGCATCTTAGGCATGATAAACACTTGAAGCCCGAATAAAGGCTAGGAGAGAAGACAAATGCTTGTCAGCCCCTAGAAATGCTTCATGCCTACTGATTTCACCATGGCCTGTGAAACTGTGTCCTTGCTGGGCGAGGTGTGAGTGGATCAGACGTCTTTGGGAAGGCTGACGACAGACTGAACTGGATTCTGCCCTGCTGACCCAGTCCTGATATGATGCCCTTGACAGGCCAAATAAAAGTACAACTGCAGCTCAGACAGGATTTAGAGTCTAATTATGCCTGAGTCCAGCCAGATAAAATCATCCCAGGTCTTGTTTAACAGTGGAGGTCATTTAGTGATGCCTTGAAAACTATTGTAAAGATTAACTGACCGTAGGAAGATTGTATAGGTCCAGGTTGCATACCTAGTGAGTCACTGAATGTGAGTTTTTGGGTCACTTGACAGAATATGATTAGTTATTTGGTGCAAAATTAACTCATTAGTTGCAGATTTTGCAGGAGATAAAGATAATTATTTAATTGTTTTGAATGCTTAGCTTGACAACCATTTGGGCTGGGAATGGAACAGGGAAACTGAGGAGGGTCACTTCTGAGCTGCTTATATAGAGCCAATCCCAATGATACACTTTTTATATAGGGCCAGTAATATCACACATGTAGTCACACTGTATTTGTAATGGCAAAAACAAAATGAGTCAGAAGGTGATTTTGGTTGTTATGGAGGAAGAACATCTATTTCTATTCAATTCATAACTCCTTTATTGCTTTAGGGCAGTCTTTTCATTTCTCCAGTAATTGCTTTTTCTATATGTTAGATGGATTCCCAGATTACAGCAAACTTGCTCAAGGGCTTGTGTGGTGCCACTGCACTTAACTTCTTTAGAATACTTTAGTATTTTGTAAAAGAATAGGAGAATTATCAAACCCACATGACATTCTTTTTAATGATACAGGCCAACACTAAAAGCATCTCACAAGGTTTTGTTTCTAGTATGTGGACAAACCTTTTTTTTTAGTTATCCACTTTTATAAACTGTTATTAACTTTTTTTAATGAAAGTGCCAGTAAACATTGCTGTAGGGTTTCTATTGGTGTTGAGTTTACTGGTGCTGTTCTTCTCCTTTGTTATATTTTAGGGCTTTATTACAGTGTCTAGAGGACCTGGATGCCAGCCTTCGCAAACTCAACTCCCATCTGTTTGTTATCAGAGGCCAGCCCACTGATGTTTTTCCCAGGCTATTCAAGGTGACTGAACTTCCTAAAAGCTGTTCATCAACCACTTGGATATTAATTTCTTTTTCTTTTCTTTTTTTTTAACCCAATTTTCTCCCTATTTTGGTCATTGCTAATTGCTCATTCCCACCCACTAGCTAGTTCTCCCCTATCACACGATGCAGGAGCGAGATGCAGTCATTAAGAAGCTCGCCAACAAGGCAAGGGGTGGAGGTCACCGTCAAAATCTTCCACACACTCTGTGATCCGGACAAGTGAGTGTGTGTGTCTGTTCATAGTGCCATAATTGTCATCTTACATTTGCATTTATTCATTTGGCACTTATATTCCAAGCAACTTGAAAGTGAGGCAGAATCCAATCCAAGCATAGTGCTGAAGGTTATGGGTATTGTTGAAGAATAATGAATGGTCTTCAATATTGCGATAGCTCTTTTAAAAGTTTGCATAAAACTTGGAGGTGAAAAAGATGCAGTTGATGTATGAACAATATATGTTCTGCACCAACTATATACACGTCATATGCATGTCTCTAAATAGTTCTTATTCTTTCATCCGTTCCTCACAGCACCTTCTGTTTTGCCACTCTCTCGCATATTTAAGTCATTGAGCTGAATGGAGGGCAGTCACCTCTCACCTTTGAGCGGTTTCAGACGCTCATCAGTAGAATGGATGCTGTAGAAACGCCAGCAGAGACCATTACTGCTGAGATCTTTAGCAAGTGCACCACACCTATTAATGACGACTATGACAGGAAGTTTGGTGTGCCCTCAATGGAAGAGCTTGGTAAGACGTTTTTTATTTATTTGTGTGCGTGTGTACACCTGCATGCTAGTTTTTTAACCTGTGTCTTTTTGGTGTAGGCTTTGAGACGGAGGGCCTATCATCTGCTGTGTGACCAGGAGGAGAGACTGAGGCTCTGACTCGTCTGGATAGACACTTGGAGAGGAAGGTGAGCAGAAGCTTAGACTCTCTGAGCATTAACTTTCAAAGAGACTTGCTGTGAACATGTGTCATGGACATGATTTTGGTTTAATGCAGATTAGAGAATGGTGTTAGAGCGGAACTGAAAATTCTGATGGTCCTGATAATTGGATAATGGATTGTATTCATGTGTGTGCTATGCTGTATGCCCTTTTGATGTGTTGATGTGCAAGCACATCTGTTAAGACTTCATGAAAGCAGAGTAGTCTAAATGTGATATGGTGTTCCGGCAACAATAATAGGCTGTTTTTGAGTAAAGGTTGTTTGATATCATGGTGAGTATAAAATCCATTACCCCCCCCTATATTTTCATGCCTTTTAACAGCTGAACCGTCATGCAGTATCTATTTAAAAACATCATGTGGTGGTGGGTTCAGTTACAAATACACACAAACAAATGGGAAAGGGTCCTTATATAGCCTTTAACATTCTCTTTCAAAACATTAGGCTATATGCATCAGGGGTGGACAATCATAAATTCATTAGCTGACCCAGCAGACAAGTGAAAGCTCCAATGTGCTTGCCCAGTCTCATGTTTTTGTTGCCCGGAAACCAAATTAACTAGGCTAAAAAGTGGTAGCTAAAGTAATTTAACTCAAAAGTATGGTGAGCTAGAAAATGAGTGAGTACTCTAATTCCCAGAGAGGGGACGATTCTGTGTAGCCATAGTCTTTCCTGATAGTGTCTTTGATGTAGCATTCTGTTTCCACATCTCTGTGTGTTGCAGATTTGTTTAAAAAAAAAAAAGGGTTGTCATGCGCACACGCTAATTTATTCAACTAATAAAAATAGTTCCTACCGATGGCCAGAATAAGTCCTTGGTTGATGTGTGTAGTTTAGCAGGAGGCGGGATTTGAAAATGAGTAGCGTGCGCTAGTAGTGGGTTGCGCCACCATGAAATATATGAACCAACTGGACAACTGAACCAACTTTACATTAAAACGTAACATATCAAGTAAAAATTGCTTTTCCAAAGTCAATAGGCCGTTTTTTTCTCTGGTTGGTGCACTCCCTCAAGCCCATAGTCAACCATGCCGAGGCCAGCAGAATAGATTGAGCGCATGAAACAGATCTACCAGCATCTGTCCTGCTACAGAGGCCTTGGTAAGTGTTGGGTGTATGGTTGTAAAGGATCTGTTCACACAGTGTTCAATTTGGTATTTGATCATGAACAGTTATAAAAATTCAACTGAGGACTTCTGTTTTGCCACTCTCTCGCAAAACAGGAACAATGACAAGCAGTGAGCTGACTGAAGTTTTTTTGTTTTTTTTTAGGCAGAGGAACAGCCCCTATAAAGCGACATAGTGAGGCAGTGGATGCAAGATTCAGAAACAGAACAGTAACGAGCCACACTTGCAGTGACACAAGCACACACATCTCTCCTCAGGCTGCCAGCAGAACATCTTCCAAATGGTAGTAGTTAGGAGTTCCCTAAAAGTATCTTTTTAGATGTTACGTAACTGCTCATATCACTTGCCCCATAATAAATGAATGATAAGATATGGGACTGTAAACCCAGGTCATGAGCTGTACATTGTCATACCGAAAGCATTTTAAGCACTGTAAGCGTGTACAACGTTTTAGTGTTTGTTCAAATAGTTTAGAAAAATGTTTGTATTCACAAAGTTTATATACTGCCGCCAATTTATGTCAGTGTCCATGCATTCAATTTCCATGCACACACAAGTCTCTCATTTTCAGTGTGGAAAGATATATTTGCATATATGGTTTTCATTCATGTTGGTGTATCTGTGCCATAAAGACATGCAGTGCTTGAAGTTTTAACAGGAAAAGCAAATGGTGAAAACGCTTCTGACACTTGGCATATTATTGTTCATATAACAACCGTAAATGCATTTTATTTGTAAATTTTTTTTTTTTTACAAATAAATGATCAATTTTGTCCAACAGAAAAGGGCAAAGTCTCATGCACTCATTACAATTTGTGAGATCTGCCGAAGTGGCTAAAATTACCCTCTACTCCTTATTTTTGTGTACAGATGTTTATCAGTGCATGACTCGAGCCAATTCTATTCTGTTTTTGTACAATTATAGGGACAATGCAGCTTTCTATTTATATATGCATGTACTGTCAATCTGTTATATGTATATAACCTTTTCCTTTACTTAGTGGCAGACCTATTGTCATATTTTTATATGGAAAACAATACTAGTTTGTTTGTTTTTTAATTATTGATATGTGCTCTTTATAAATCGGCATTAAATCATAAATGTTCGACCTGTTGCTTAGTGGTTGGTGGTGTGGCATTTTACTGGTAGCCTAGTTCATCTTATTGGACCCAAGCAGCCTGTTTTCCAATGGCAGACGAGTTGGGAAATCACAACTGAGTGTACTTCAGGGCAAATTACAACACAGCCAGTCTGTTAAACACATCTGTGCGCACGCAGCGGAGGAAACTCCTGGAAATGATCAAGGTCCGACCTCTGCTCTGTTCAGCTGCTGGGGTCGACACAGCGCACACAGCATCACGAGCTCTATCCCAAATGACTTCTTATTCAACGCTGAGTGCACTACATAGGGCGTAGAAGGCATTATAGAAACGAGCAAGCCATTTGGGATTCAGCCACAGTCAAGAGGGCACGAGCCAGATCTGCTGGGTGTTGCCAGATTGGCTGGGTTATCTACACTATTATCATAGTAAGCAAGAAAAAAGAAAAGAAAAAATGCCTGGAATATTTTTTATTATATTACGATGAATTAACTAGGCTTATGTTTTCGGCTAGGTTTATGGTTAATTGGGTGCGTTTCAAACCATAATTGGGGAGGGGGTTATTTTCACAGTGCTGGCAACCCCGGTGAAAGTCAGGTTTCCAGCGCAGATTCAACAGGCGACAGGGGTGCAGGAGTGTTGCAGCAGTTTATCATCCATGTTCTCTGCGGTGTGTGTGGCGCAGTGTGAACGTGATGAACGCCACCCAGCAGAGGGATGAAATACAGAAGAAGCCGATTCGGCTGATCGCGGCTGCATGCAGAAATATGGGCATAGGCAAGGACGGCCGCCTTCCGTGGACTCTACCGTAAGCGGTCACTGCCTTTTTTTTTTATCTTCCGAAATGATAAGCGTGTTATACTGTAGTTTACGTACCATTTACTGGTGGATCGTGCCTATGGCAAGAACCAGTTGCGAGTTTGTTTAAAATGTATAAATATACACAGTACCTGGAATTTCACACGAAATCACATTCCTCTAAGAGTCTATCATGCACGAGTATAAACCGTGACAACAATGAACCTGCACTATCCCGGTTTATTTATCTGATCAACAGGGCGGAGTTTCAGTTCTTTTTGAATACCATCACAGCTGTGTGCAAACCAGGTGAGTGGTGCACACACCCATGCTGACAAATCCAGCTTGGCAAAAACAAGCTGGTTGACCAGTTCAGCCAGCTAGGGATTTATTTTTCAGCCTCCTTATAACTTGATTCAATTGATCAGTAAATGTTTCAGACTTTCCAATTGCCTTACTGTTGTGTTGTTTTCTTGAAACAATGTGTCTACAATGTTACATTAGGAGCGGTAATTCACAAACTGTTTCCGTCTACCAGTTTGACCAGCTCGGCCTGTGTTTTGGCAGCTGGTAGCTGGTCAGACCAAGCTGGATTTTTCAGCAGGGTAATAATCCCTTAATAGTCGGATAGCTCATTCAATGAAAAACGGAATCGGAACAGAGGGACAATTGAGGCCAGTCCAATTTAAATGTATATCTAATCGAACGAAGTGGGTAATTCTTTAATCAGTTAAATAGAAGAATAATATCAATGTAAACCTCTGTATCCGATTGCTTTTACTATCGGAATCTGTGCGCACGTTTTGCCCTTGTGCGTTTGAGTCATGAGGCGCGCTGACCAACACGTCTGACACGTCTCATGCGCTTCTCGTTATTATGGGAACGTTGACACTGCGTGTAACTTTAGATAGGATTACTTGTAACGTGCATGCAAACTGATATTTTCAACGGAGTGTCAAGTTTAGCGTCCAGGTAAACAGTTAATTCAGAATCTGCAATTTGAATGAATTTATTTTTATTGACGAAAATCTTTGCATGTAAACATAGCCACTGGCACAGAGACGCTGTTCAAGTAACAGGATTAATGCCATATATACAATGAGCTGAAGGAGAGGATGATGGCGTAAATTTACAGGAAGAAAGGGACATTTGTTCAGCATGAAGACACACACACACACACACACACACACACACACTCACACTGAACAGATTCAGAAAACAGTTAGAGAGGGTCAAAAGAGCAGAATGTGGATAGAAGGCTCTGTTAAAGCTATTGTAGCTGGAAATGCAACATCTGTTTCCTCGAGATAGCATTTAGCAGAATGAAATGCTGCATGCTTTCAGAGGCTTAAGTGCATGTTCTTCTTTCAGGGGAGGTACCACGGCTCTGATTTGGTCTTTTGAATTAGGGAGACAAAATCACCAGAAAGCAGCAAATTTGTGGGACACAGACCATGGATGGCGTCTTTGTGTGGACACATCCCCTCCTCTTCTCTGATAGTCAGCCGCATTCCTACTGCAGGATGGACAAACTTCTGGCAGGGAATTTCCAGTGCTGGGATCAGTACGGCTCTTCCCTTCAGCTCTCATCTTTCTATCTGGAATTTGTGTTTAGGTTTAGAGGTCTGTACCAGAAGGTTATTAATGTGACCTGGTGCAGCGTCATGAGCCAACATTTGTAAATAGGAAGAAAATGTGCTTAAAGATTTTGTAAATGTTAAACATTTTATTTAAATTTACAGCATTTGGCAGAAGCCCTTATCCAGAGCAACTTACAGAAGTGTTTTGTAGTCTTCATCGAAAAACACATCCTCACGCTAGTACAGAAAGGCCATGGTCTAAGAATTAAGCTAAAAAAGGAGTTAGTACAACTCCAAAAAGAGAACACATGTAATTTTTTTTCCAGTGCAGGTTTAGTGCTTGTTTAAGTGCTTAGTGAAGAAGTGGGTCTTCGTTTGAAGACAGCCAGAGACTCAGCTCCTCAGACAGCCAGGAGGAGTTCATTCCACTACCTTGGTGCCAGTACAGAGAACAGTCTTGATGCATGTCTTCCTTGTGTCTTGTGGGATGGCGGGTCAAGCTGTACATCCGAGCTGTACATCTGGCTTGAAGGGAACGTGGTACAGAGTGGGGTTCAATTAGTGTCTTTAGGTAGGTGGGGGATGTGGGACAGAACAACAGAGCATGTTTTGAAATTTTTTAAAAAATTACAGAAAACAAGAATGTTTTCTTTCAGGTAAATTCACATCAATAATAATCTTTTTCACAGTTTCTCTGTTGGCCAATGTTGTTTCTCTGTTGGCCAATGTTGTTTCTCTGTTGGCCTGCTTCCACTTTAACTGTTGCCTTCTACTCTGAAAGGCTGCATTTGTTCCTTGCCACTCAATCATTTCCCCTTTAGCAGAAAGGTGAGGACAGCTTTGATTTAACATACTGGTACCACTGTTCAGGCAGCAAAGCAGAACAAATCAGAAATGTCTCTGTGGTTCATAGTTAAATATGGGTACACTTGCTACAAAGAGGAAAGAGAGGGAAAGATATCTCACAGTGAATCAAATCATGCATGGGGGAGGCAGGAGAGATTTAGTGCTATGTGCTGATAGGGAAAAGCAGAGATGAGAATACACATGACAGTGGCTTTCAGCGTATGGAAAGCATTATGCTCTGACCTGAGCCTTAACCTCATCCTTCCTTAACAACCTGTGAGTACTCAAACTCACCATGCTTCCTTCAGGGCTCTGCTTATAGACATTGCACAAGATTATTCTTGTAATGCAGAAATCAAGAAAACAAAATGTGTCTCTTGATTCATGGCTTTGTGGTTACCATATACAAAATTTCCTCTCTCGCTGTATGTACCCATTACGAGTGATTAATGATATCGGCCTCCAGTGCTACTCAAAATGTGCCAAATTGTGACAGGAAGTTTTTTTTCTCCTCTAAACAATATGTGGAGCACAGGAAGTGGGAGAGGATGGCAGATGATGAAATATTTCACCTTTGATAATTCAAAGCTCTCTTTAATTACTTATCAATGACTAGTCATATAAAAAGTCTTACCATTTTAAGTAAAGTTACAAGATCATTATGAAGACTATAATTTTTTTTCAGATACTTAAGTCTGAGACACAAACAATAGAGTAAATATCTCTACAAATACTGTTATAAAACGATAACTGGGTACTGTGGTTAACTGTATTTGTGTGGCTGCTGTGGAACCTTTTCTTCACTACTGGCAGGTTGGCCTGTTCCCTTGGGACAGATTAAGCTAAAGAGGAAAAGGAAATGATTAAATGTCAGTGGAGTGAGTGCACCTAAAGTGCCCATTAAACTCTGTTAATCAGTAACAGTGAACGAGCTTAATCTGTCCCAAGGGAACAGGCTCTGGGATTAATTTGAATGAAT
>JAOUQW010000049.1:13615473-13635744 GCA_028565825.1 Olivaichthys viedmensis
CAAGTAACCCAAAAAGTCCAGAAAAAACGACAAAAAAAAGGCCTAAAAACACCCTTACCCTCTTAAAAAAAAAAAAAAAAAATGTCCCCATTTAGGCCTGGATATTGAGTAACCTTCAATCTAAAAATCCTAAATGTTTCTCTTTGTAGCGTTTCGCTATTTTTTTTAGTAGTGCTTTGCAAACAATATGCCATTTTACCTACATTTCTGAAGGTACAATTGGGGAACTAAGTATATTCCAGGGGCCAGTTGCAGCACCTGCTAACACCCCCTTGGTGCCACCAGTGTGTGAGAAGCTCACCATCGTGGTGGACACATTTAGAGAGGAATCCTGGCCCCTTGGAGCCAACTTGTTTCAGACGTTAGGGTGAAGGTTCGCAGTCATAGCTTCTTTTACAACTTCGAGTTGAACATCCTGCATTTCTTAAATTATTTCTTTTCCTCTCTGTATAGCACGAATGCAAAGAAAAAAAATAACTTCCTTTGCTTGTAAACAGCCTCTTCTATCTCCTAAACCAGACATGGGGATTTCTACATATTCACAGCACACACGGGTTTGTGGTTGCCACAGAGTGCACAGAGCACGTCTGTAAAGGCTTTCATGGAAAATGTGCTACTTTTTCGAGCAAAGCATTTGTGCAAAAACGAAGTGAGGGAGAGCTTTCTCTAAATTGTGGCTTTTGTTGTTTGAGAGTGACACATGAATCAAAAGCCAGACAAAACAGCAGCTCTTACTTGAAGCAGTGCTAAACTACAAATACACGAGTGAGTGCCGGAAACATTTCTGTTCACAAAAATATTGTTGTATGCAGAAAATAAAGAACATTTCTTCTTGCACAATACAGGTACTAAAATAACCATGCTGTTTCCGTGTATGCAGCAACAGACAAGCTATTTATGGTACGCTTTGAGGATACAATATTTTATAGTTTAAGGGTACAGATGAAAGGAAAAGTGACAAGGAAAAAACAACATAAAGTGTGTTAGTAAGGTGTTTTGGGCCACCACGAGGCACCAGAACAGCTTCAATGCACCTTGGCGTAGATTCTACAAGTCTCTGGAACTATACTGGAGGAACCGATGGAGAACCGTTCTTCCTGAAGATGTTCCCTCAGCTGGTGTTTTGATGATGGTGGTGGAGCCGCTGTCTAACACGTCGCTCCAAAATCTCCCATAGGTGTTCAATTGGGTTGAGAATCTGGAGACTGTGAAGGCCAGAGCGTATTATTTACATTTTCATCCTCATTAAACCGTTCAGTGACCCCTCGTGCCCTGTGGATGCTCTCATTTATTCAGGTTTATACTTTTATTTGTCACCCGTCTGTAGTTTATTTCAAGATTCTATGACCCATCACCAAGTACAACATGAAATTTTGATAGACACCAATTTTCTTTGTGTCTCTTTCTCAGTTTCATATGAGGGCGTCCAATGGAGAGACTCTGATTAACTACCTAGAACCAGGAGTGGAGTACTGCATCACAGCCATTGCAGTAACAAGCTTTAAAAACCCTGCGCTTCCATCTGATCCTCAGTGCACCTACACCAGCCCACAGTCACTCAACACGGGTACGGTTTTGTTTTTTATTACAGAATTCAGCTTTCCATCATCTGCTTAGACCGATCCAAAGACAGCTTTGTTTTTCTAGATTTTTTGCAGGCATATACAGTATATGCAGAATATTTTTAATGGGGCCTTAGTACACTCAGAATGAAGGGTTCCTCAAGGGTTAATGGTTATGTAAAGGGGTTTTACTTGGAACATTTTCTTAACAGAAAATCTGTTGTAGGATTCTTTACCAGAACCTATAGGGGTTTCTCAAGAGGGACAAACTGAAGAACCCTTTAGGGTGCTAGATGGAACTTTTTTTTTCTTTTGAGTGTAGCTCGGTGGTTAAATTAAGACATACACCTGTGATGAGGTCAACAGGGATTGATTGGCAGGAGTGAGCCTGCAGCCAGAGTGGCTTGGGTCGGGGTTATACTTCTTGCATAGCTACGGCTACGCAGAGCGTCTTTGTTCTCACATACTCACTTGCGTACTTTTCATACATCTGGAGGATTAAAAACTCTGTCCACTAGGGGGCAGGCCAGAGCCGAAACATGCCTTGCCAGCACCGGAATATCTTCTTCCACCACTTCCTCTGATTTTGCACAATGAGGTAAACAGTGACGAGGGCGGGAGTTGAGGAGGCTGTGATTATGATAACGTGTATCTAGAGAAAACGGCAAAGAGCGGCAGTGGCGCAAATGTAGATCAGGCCATTACACCAATCTCGTCACCACAACGGAGAGTTTATTTCTTTTGTCCTACTGATCGGCGCGTTGCTTCACTATACTGCCCCCCTGCTGTTTACGCTGGTATTGCACCACACGCATGCGTTACGTAAATTTATTTGGACGTGCACAATCGACGTGCTGAATGAACGTAGGATACGTGCGTCAGCCATCTGGCTCACACGTACACGTAGTTAACAGTAAATATAACCCTGGGCAATGATACCGATGCCTCCAACCTGTGCTGCCAGTTCATTCGTTTATTCATCTTCAGTAACTGCTTTTTCCTGATCAGGGTCATGGTGGATCCGGAGACTATCCCAGGAACATTGAGCGCAAGGCGGGAATAAACCCTGGTTGGGACGCCAGTCTATAGCAGGGCATCACACACATACACATACACATTCACACCTATTTAGAGGAGTCTATCCACCTAATGGCATGTTTTTGGGAAGTGGGAAGAATCCGGAGTACTCGGAGGAAACCCACGGGGAAAACAAGCGAATCTAAGCACAGACAATAACCGGAGCTCAGGCTCGACACTGGACACTGGAGCTGTGAGGCGGCAACACTACCCACTGTGCCACCGTGCCGCCCCCTACCAATTAAATTTTATTTTATTTGTATAGCACTTTTAACCAAAGACATTGTGGTGACACACGATATTGTGGGATTTTGATAATTACAGTGTACAGTTATATAGAGAAAAGGCAAAAAAGGAGTCTACCACAGATGGGCTCTTGAGCAAGACTCGAGCAAGAGACTTTAAAATAATTCCTTTTATGTATGAGACGACTAATAAATATTTTATTCTATTCCTTCTGTCCCATAGTAGCCATGTTTGTGAGTGCACTGTGCGCAGTCTGCCTCTTGGTGTTGCTCCTCTGTGCAGCTCTAATCTACACCGGCCAGCTTGGTAACCTCCACACATCCCTCCCAAGAGCTTCGCTGGTATGAAGGTAAAAAACTTAGATGTGCTGTTGTGTTATTAATTGAAATAAGGACCTGATCTAACACACTCATAAGATAAGAAGCATCATTAATATTGTGGGTGGGGTGTTTTTAATTAAAGAAGCATTTGCTAACCACCTTCTTCAACCCCTTCCATGTTCCTCTCATCCTGTGTATGGAGGATCCAAGGCTCTCCACTGGTTCAGATCGTTTTTAGACATTTCTGCCTTCCAAACTCAAATGACTCCTGAACACGGAGGAGCCCATTGACATTTCTGAATTTTAGGAACCTGTCATTTGGGTTGAAGATGTTGGAAAAGCTTCTCTGGGAGACGGTTCTGCACCTGGATGTTGTCCTGCTCTCCTGTGCTAACCTTTGCTAAGTGACGGCATGGTGCTTAAGAACCAGAGGAAAGCAGGATCAATAAATATGACATGTGACACTTTGAGGAAAAAATGGACTTCTAGACCTCTTTTACATTAATTCATTATTTTCCCTTTTTAAATGCAGCCAATCAGAATTGTTCATAAAAATAACTTTTGGTGGGTTTTAATCTCAATGCTATAATCATTTGTCTGTTAATCATCTGTTAATCATTGTCTCCCAAACCTGGTTTGGAGGTATTACTGCATTTTTGTTTTGCGCTGCACATATTTGTGTTTTTCCTGATCCAGCTCATTCATGTTAATCTCATGAGGAAGTTGTTAATTAGGTAATGCGTGGATTCACCTGTGTTGGAACAGGAAGAGTATATGTGCATTGCAAAAGGTACTGCCGGACCCCTACTGGGAAATTTTAGTGTCTGTTTTACTGATACATTGTTCCCTTGGTTGTTCTCAGACGGTTAAAAATATCCTGATTCTTTTTTGAACATTTAACGTGAGCACTAAAGAATAATACTGGTTTGAAGTGAAGCTCAACTGTAACTAATTGTCCTTTAGATGACTCCAGGCTTTGCATTCTACAATCTTCAAAAATAAACCGTAAACGTGAGTGAAACGATTCTATAATGAATGTTGTCAATTGTTCTCAATTAAACAAAGTCACAAGCACAGCAATGATTCGTTGTCCTCCAAAACCTACTGTTTGTGCCCCAGCAAGCTCTATACAGTGTGGAAAATGGGGAAAACAGGGGTCATCGACGTGTCCGTTTATGGCCAAAAGTGTCAGTGGCAAAATAATTTTTTGATTGAGGAAGAAAGGATATGTATGTGAAACATTATTATAGTATTTGAAAGTGGAAGACAGTTTCTAGAGTTGGTAAAAGAAAGCCAGTGCAGCACGAAACTGGATACACATTCTCGCAGTCAAACAGTTTGTCAGGTTGGTCAGGTCAAGACAGCTACTAGCTTGTAGTCTACCTTCCAAAAAATGGTAAAATGTGATTTTAATCCTTCGTGTCAGCAAGACTTTTTTGTTTTTTTGAGACAGGATGGGTAGCAAACTTTCCAGTCTCAATGTTTTCATCAGAATAACAAGGTAGGACACGGGTAGGATAAAAAAAAAAAAAAAAGTAAGACATAGTCTACTATCATTTTGAATTGTTTCACTATAACACAGACCCTTGGCCCCCAAAATGCTAGGGCCAAGTCTTTTTATTGACCACGTCATGTTTTGTATGTCCATGGTAAAAATCACATTTTGACCAAAATGACTCCCAAAATCTGACACGGTGAGGACCCCAGATGGAAAAAAGAATCACTATGTTTCCTACTTTTTTTTTTTTTTTTACACAATGATGGAAACATAAAAATGATGCATAATCAAGTCACCTTTAAGGTTCTTCTTTAAAAAAAATCTCAGATCTCTGCAAGAAGAGCCCTACTTAGTTTACCGTAAATTCCATAATGTGAATGTCATGAGAGGCAAAGTAAGGGGCGATGGGACGCTGTAGGTGTGCAGCTTATGTGCCTTAGATTTCCCTGCTCCAAACACACCCAATCCAACTTGTTATCTAATTATCAAGCCCTCCATAGGTTGGATCAGGTGTGTTGGCAGCGTGAAAGGGCAGCAGGCCTCCAGGACTGGAGTTGAGAAACCTTGCTACAGAGCACCTGTGGGACGCTCTGCATATTTTTTATATATCTATATATCTATCTATAGCCACCAACCGGAGAGGGTGAGGACTAACACATGCTTCCTCTGAGAACTGCTGCTCATGCAACATCACAGGGCAGCTGCACACTTGGAGGAAAGCACTAACTGCCCTCTTCCGTATAGGAAATGATCTCACATCTCACAGACGCCCACGATTGGCTAGTGTCACTCTGATTAACAGGGGAGATGTGTATATGCCGTCCTTCCCACCCAGAGAGCAGGGCCAGTTATACACTCTTGGCCACGGATGGCTGTGGCGTCGTCGGAATTCGAACTCGACGATAGGGGCGAACGCTTTTCTGTTGTGCCACTCGGAAGCTCTAATGGACTTTTTAACACAATTAAATACTCTTTGGTTTGCTTTGGTGACTTGCCCAGTCTTGCTTATGTTTTAGTGCCAATGTCCCTCTGTTCCTGTGCCAAATCTGCCATGGCCATGTTCCCCTGGTCATTATTGTCACCTGTGTCTAGTCTGTCCTACCTGTTGTGAAGTTACCCCAGTCCACTCCTTTATTTGTCTTTTGTCTTTGCAAAGTCTTACATGTGTTACTACTTTGATGATTTCTTGGTTTCGGTGATCTCTTGGTTTGCTTGTTCCTCTATTTCTTAGTTCTCCAAATTGTGTTTCTAGCCCTAGTTCCCTAGAATAATGGAAATAAAAAGACTGCAATAGCATCCAACTGCCTCACAGTCCAACCGCCTCACATTCTCATGAGTTACATAAGCTGCATTTCCTAGTTTTCCAAGCTCCTGATTTTGCCTTCTGTAAGTGTCCGGACCATAGTTACACTGTATTTGTGATTATGGAATATATAGTCAGTCTTTTACATTGTGCCTGTAAACCTGATGCTAATGAATAAAGTATGCTCACATGTCAGGTGTTGTGGACCTCTGCCTGTTAACAACTATATTTATTATATTTACTAATTATACTTATTATAATCAACAGCTTTATCATTACCTTCTGCATTAATGTGAGAATGTCCCACAACGTTATGCACAATATACACTTTATGCTGTGATATAATGAACTGTTGGGCAATGGTTAATGTTCAGTCTCTTTTCTTTTCTTATTAGTTTCATTTGTTTGCCATCATTTACACAGGTTGATATTTCAGTTCAACATTCAGCTGTTAAAATAAATCCAAGCAGGCTCGTTAGCCTTGACACACATGCTGTGTATGGTGCAGTGATTTTTTTTTCTTCAGCTTTTTAAAGCCGACATAAAGCAGATTTTGAAAGTAGATAAGTAGATTTATCTTTCTGAATGAGACAAGCTGTCGTCACCAAAATCTTATCTGACAGAATGCAGCTATGCTTCCGTCTGATAGGTCTTAAGCAATAGATAAGATTCTTTATTGTCACTGCACCAGCAACGGAATTTTGTTTAGCAGAAAGCCAACCAACACAAAATAACAACATAATAGCAAAATGTACAGAAAACAAACTTAGAAGAATAAGGTGCTAAGGTATGTGCATAGATAAACAATACATTACAAAATATGTAGATATAAAAATATATATACAGTATTTGTGCAATTGTGGTAGGATGTATACAGCATTTAGAATATGTGCAATACAATCTCAGACATGACTTTAGCTATTGTAGAACAAATTACAAAGTAGGAAACATGGATTTCATAGATGCATAAATCCACTACACAATTTCAACACAACTTATGATACATTTTACTAAATATTGGGAATCCCCAAGGCACTCTTCCTGCTCTCAGCATGACCACAGCACCGTTCTTTTGAAGCTTTTAAAAAACTGTACATATTTTCGAATGTGTTTGTTTCTGTTCGAGTTATATCAAAGCATGTAATGTAATAACATGATTTTGTTTTTAATTTGGTTGAATTTCCATATTTACAGAGCCAGAACTTATATTTTAGGCCAAATGTAAGTTTATTTCATTTAGGCATCAAGTCTTTTTTTTTGTGTCGCTGGAGAAAGTTCATTGCAAAAAAACCCAAAAAAAACTAAAATGTGTGAGCTACTATATAGTAATGTACAGTCGACTCCAGAATTATTGGCACCCTT
The DNA here is from genome assembly GCA_028565825.1 of Olivaichthys viedmensis. Classification (NCBI taxonomy): domain Eukaryota; kingdom Metazoa; phylum Chordata; class Actinopteri; order Siluriformes; family Diplomystidae; genus Olivaichthys; species Olivaichthys viedmensis. The sequence goes on from JAOUQW010000049.1 coordinate 13,622,842, forward strand.
CAAAAAAAAAAAGAACCAAAATCAATAAAAAACACATGCGACGGGTGACATTTTGAGCTCATACACATGGTATCGTTTTAATTTAAACACAATTATAGCACTAAAATGTCGTCTTCTTTTTTTTAAGTAGTGCAAATTTTCTTCTCGCAAATTAACAACACCTCTACTATTAATATTTGGTTAAGCCTCCCGTGGACAGAATAACAGCACTGAATAGTATACTCATGCGTCCTCTTCCTGACAGATTTACTGTTACAAACTTTTAAAACCTTTTTTAAAATTATTATTATGGTCCTGTTTGTTCTTAATGTTTTTATTTTTTATTTTATTTGTTTAAAAAAAAACTGTTTACGGAAACAGGGCATGGTCGAAGGCAACCACAGGAGTTTGTGAAGACTCAAGCCAATAACTTTTCAAGGATGACAATTTGTTGTATTTCAAGTTCAAGTAGGTTTTTATTGTCATTTCTCCATATACCTCATATAAATTAAAATAAAATGTAGTTTCTACAGGACCATGGTGCAACACGCAACAATACAGCAGCACGCTATACAGGACAGTGAGGACGAGTGCAGATATACACAGAACAATAAATACACAGGGCAATAAATACACAGAACAATAAGTACACAGAACAATAAATACACAGAACAATAAATACACAGATTCTCTTAAGACTTTAAAAAACTTTGTTTCCTGCATTCTTGTGACTTTTTATTCATGAGAGTTACATCATAGTAAGCCAACAAGAAATGCATTTGATTTATTTATTGTTTTAAACGCCTATTTATTGCTAATAGAAAGTAACGATTTGTAAGTCCGATTGGCCTCAAAGCCTCTCAAATGCTGCTGTTGTCTGTGCTGTTGTCCACGACTAGGTGACCATGGGAAGCACAGTGCGGCAGCTGCCACCCTAGACATAAGTCTAGCCACCCCAACCCTGACCTCGAATCACATCTCTGAGAGGTCTATTAGTCCTATGCAATTCATGCAAACCCAATAAATCATATTTAGCTCATGTTGATGCAAATCATCATTGTAGCTTTTTAGGTATTTCGACCTAATCTCTTGAGTGATTATGAAGCCAATATAGTAATATCATTGAGCCCATAAATGAGCCCATTTGTTTAGCATCAAGTAACAAATCAGAGAGTTTGCAAATGCAACTTGCTCTATATTGTTCTAGAAGAATAATTGTAAACGTAAATGTTCTTTACATTTACGTTTACAATGATTCTTTTGGGAGATGCTTTTGTTCAAAATGACTCACAATTGAGACAGGATACAATACAAGAGTGCTAAAGGGCCCAACAGTTGCGCTCTGGCAGTGCTGGGATTTGAACTCAATCTTTCGAGCACTAACTGAGAACCTTAACCACTGAGCCACCACTGCCCTTATACATAATTTCCTATACATAATTAGGTGGTGCCCTCCTTAGTGTGCTCCTGCCCAGATGTGGCTTTTAATGCATTCTCTGGTCTTATACAATATGGAGACGGATATGCTCTATGTAAAAGGAAAGCAAAAAACGAGTTGTTCAAAGAACCCATGCCCTCCTTCACAGCACTCAAAAAAGACACTACTCAAGGTTCACACACACATACCAGTTGCAGGTTCAGACTTCAACAATCGAGGCTCACACACGTGCAAACCTGCCTTCAAGCAGCTTTTTCGACACCACAACTATGAGAATGGTATGTTTTCTTCCTTCTGACAATGACACACTGCTGGCAAGCTCAGAGCACCTGCTCATAATGATGTGGAATTGCAGACTGCACAGGAGATGGCAGAGTCCCCACCGAGCATGAGCCCGCACGAGAACAAGGAGGCGTCTGTGCGTAATGGCAAAGAATGGCAGAGATCCTCAGGCAAGCTCAAACACTTCAGGCAAAGTTAAGATACAAATCTTGTACGAACAATAAATGTTCCGGACAGCATCTTAGGAGGGAACAAACAGCCTGCATCATAGCATGCAGAATAAAATTAGTGCAATCAAGTCAGCGGGTATGCGTTTCCAATATGTAAATGAAGAGTAATTTCATGGATGTTTGAGGGGATGGTTACTTGAGAATTTTATTCACTCACGTTTTAAACGTTTAGGATGGATTCATTTATAGAAAGTCCTACATACCAGTTTCATTACAGCACCAGTCTAGTGTTGGATTGGAACTGCTGACGGTGTGGCCATCATCATTTTACGTTTCATTTACTTTTACCAAAGATTACTTGGACAGATATGATGACCCAGTGGGATAGAACGTAGTGTGCTTGTGTTGGCTTTCACGGCACAGCTTTAAAGATTTGGTCTCAGTCCAACACAGTATTAAATGTCCTTCTGCACCTTATTGCTCTCACAGGCTATGTTTCTATTAACTTCCTATACCGTGTTAATACTACTTCCAATAGTCAAAATGGATGGATATGATGGAAATAAAAGACAACCTTATTCATCTAAACATAGCTGATGAAAAAAATGCACAGTTTTACGTGTTCCAGCAAAAAGGAAATATTTTTGGTTGAAATGATGCAGACCAATCTTAAACCATATTACATTGTTGCACACATATACACATATTACAATAGTCAACCAGTGTGGTCTCAATATTGTCGCTGTCCAATTAAAAACAACATGTATCTCCACTTTTTGCATTTTTTACTTTTTGTAATATTTGGAATGTGGGCAAAAACCTCTATCTACCCATAGCAGTTGACATCTAAATGACCAATGAAAAGCTGACAAATCACACCCTCAATTCCGGTTTTATTGTGTATGATACTCTCTATGAAATAGTGTTTTTTCGTGTTCATGAAAAATTGGAATTTTGGAGATACATGCTTTTCATTGGACAGCGCCGATATGTGTATATGTTACTTTGCTTGCACAGCTGATGAAGGACTTTTGTTCAAAATGTCCTGTTTCTGTGGAAACTTTGTGTACTATGCTGCAATTTTTACTTCATGTACAATATACTGTGTGTGTTATTGTAAGTTTCTCTGAGGATCTCAGATCTAAGAAAACATCACAAGATTGCAGACAGCCCATTGAAGCACACTGTTCCAAACAGCCCACAGCCCAGACTGTCACACGTTGTTAGAAAAAAAAGCTGCATGTTGATTTGTTATTCCCAGATGGTTGATGTAAGGGTTATGGCTTTGTGGACTGCAAATATAGACTCTGTTGCCAGTTTATTAGGTACATTATGCCTATTTTTGTTGGCCATTTTATTACATATACCTACATAAAGGTGCGCTGCCTTTAGCCCATCTGTTGCTATGCACAGTTTATCAGCCCTCCTCTACCCCATCCATCAAAGGAAAGGGACCACCGGTGACTAGATATTATTTGGGTGGTGGACCATTCTCAGCACAGCAGCTAAACTGACATGATAGTGACATGGTAGTGTGTGTGGCACTGGTATGCGTGCATCAGACACAGCAGTGTTGCTGAGATTTTTAAACACCTTAATATAACTGCCAGGAGAACAGTCTGCCAAACAAAAATATCCAACCAACAGCCATCCTGTGGTCATTAACTGACACTGATGAAGGGCTAGATGACAATTAACACAAATTGTCTATGGGAAAAGATGAGCTATAGTCTCTAACTGTACACCTACAACATGTTAGTGTTAACACCCCAGCAACACTGCTGTACCTGATAAACTCATACCAGCTCCACACACTACCATGCCAAAATCTTTGACTTCTTTCTCTTGGTTGTATTCATACTGTTGATTTTTGTGTGTTGAGGTAAATTCGCTTTTTTTTACTCATAAATCATAGGAAATGCAATATTTTGCTATATTTATTTAAACCACAATAAATAAATATTATATATATATAAGCGTTTGATTTTTGTATGGTTAATGGTACTCTATATCTGGGGGGTTATTGGTTGGACCATGTGTTCATGTCTGTCACAAATGATTTAAAGAGTACTGCTGGAAAACATGCAGAATATTGAGGGTATGTGATCAGAAGGATAGAGGGATAGCACGGGAGGACTTTTACTCTCCCCACAGAACAGTGCTATAAAAATCCACAAGTAGAGGAAGTGTTTATCAAAGTTAAGCAGTGGTCCATAAACACAGCAGAGTGAGGGGCCACGGATCCCCACTGAGCGCTCCATCTACACTGATGGTATGCTGCTTTTAAACAACACATTACAGTGCTTAAGGAACTTTAAGTCCTCATTAGCCAGTGAAGCAAAACATTGAAGCAGCCACCATGTCTGTAATGAGGCTTATGTGAGATGCTTTTTGTAGACAAAGATCTTTTTAGAAGGGCCAAAATCAAAACGTTCACCATACACTATGCTTACATGCTATTATAGACCTTCTTTAAATGAAACACAAATCCATGGTCATGTAAAAGCAAAAAGGGGTCTAAACAGAATATAACTGACAACAGCAGAGCACTCAGGGAAATGGCTGGGCCCCTTGCATGCTTTTCACAGCAATAAATCTGATTGTACAAGATACTGATGGTTAGTGGGGCTCACTTAAATAAAGAAGACATAACCTCTGACCCTGCTAGTTGAACTTCCTCTCTGTCTTCCTGACCTCTGGACAGAATGAATAATGGAGGTATGGTGTATGGTGAGTCATGTCTCATTGAAGGAACAAGAAGATGTTGATCCAGGTCAGTTGATTTTCACAGAGGTCCAACATGTATAATCAAATGTGAACCTATATAAATATATATAGGACCATAACCCAATCAATCTGCCCTAGGAGTTGCATTGAAAGGCTTGACAGAGCTCCACAAACCTCTGGGAAACCCTGAAAGAGTTATTGCAGAGCATCTCTGAGCAATGCAATAGTTTTGTTGTTTTTTAGTTTTTGACTCAAATGTGTGAGCAGTTAATCATCATGTGAGCCATGGAGCCTATGCACAGGAAGAAAGATGGCACTGAGTATACTTCAACAGTGTAGACAGCACTAATCATAACTCTCTGCCCCTAGCTCTTTTATCTTCATCATTGTCTCAGCTTCGGCAGCATGGGCCTATAAGAGAGATCCCAGCTATTTTAATTTCTATAGACTCTGTGTCAAACTTCAAACGGCTGGTGCAATTCTGCATACACCAAGGAGGCACTGGCTCTCATTACATCTAAGTGATCATATGTACTGTATTAACTAGCATTCAGTCTGAAGGCCCAACTCATCTTGATCTTCTTACTGGGATGAAAAGCTGAAGTTAATACAAAAACACATTTTGGGAAATTTGCTCAAGTAGATTCCTCCAAAGTCAAAGAAGTGGTAAAGTAAAAGAGATTTAAGACCACAGTGGTGAGCAGAATTAAGCTCTCAGCACATTGCCATGTGTATCACATAATATGGTGTCTATTTCACTGAGAAGCACTGTTTTTCCCTCCAACCTTGTGCTGGACTTTCTCCTTTATCACAGCACAGGAGCTGCCACTGTTCAGTGCAACTTGTGCCAAGATTTATTGACTTTTTTTGTAAAAACTGAGTGTGGTTGTGTGGGCATCTGACCAAGTAATAAGTTTCAGTTAGGATGCTTTTATGCATAGGATGTTTCAGTACTTTTCAGAAGAATGACTAATGGGTCATTATCCCTATCAGTCCCTGTTCTAATTAGAGGGGTCCTTAAAAATAGATAACTATTATACTATGATAATTTATTTTAAGGAAAATCCAGTGTTGTGACAAACTGAAAATAGTGCTCAACATTTAATTGAAAGGTCATATTTTGGCTTTGCAGCCTCTTTAGAACAACACCACAGCGGCTTAAGGTTAGCCTAACACGTGACCTTTTCTGTATGCCATAATCAAAGAGTGCATGGGTTTCCTATCAACATAAACCTCTTTTCAAAAGGCCAAGGACAGAAGTAACAGTAAAAGAGAATAGATGCCGTTCTCAGAACTACAGAGAGGGCTGGCACACAAAGGGCAGTGGTGGCTCAGTGGTTAAGGCTCTGATCAGAAGGTTGTGAGTTCAAATCCTGGTTCTGCCAAGCTGCCCACTTTGGGGTCCTTGAGCAAGACCCTTAACCTTGAACCACTCAGTTCAATTGTAAGTTGTATTGGATAAAAGCGTCTGCCAAATATGTAAATGAGAGCAGTGAAGACCAGCTGCTGATTTAGACCACTCTCTGTCAGGGTTGATCCATGACAGGCAATCTGCAAACTTCCTACAGCAGCCTGTGGCCCTGCAACCTCTTTAAAGCCCTACAGCCGTCACAGAGGACCAGGAAGCAGGAAGCAAAGCTGGCAGCGCATCAGAGGAGCACAGTGAACTGGCTCTGCTCCCCTCTGCTTCATGGAGGCCGGCAGCACGTGGCCTGCTCCTCCTGATGACTTGACCATGTTGTTTGGAGGGATGCTGCTCTCGGGCTACATATCCAGTGATCATGGCTCCAGAAAGCACATGAAATAGTTTTCAGCACTAACTTATGAGACACTGAAGCTCAGAGTATGAAGTACAAAGAGCACGAAATCTCTTGTGAATCATTACCATAGCTCACTCGTCAGTGAAGAGCAGTAAAGGAGGAGAAACAGGAGCTGGCTGTGTTCCCCTGGGCCAAAGACTCACAGCAGGTGAGGAGTGCTGCTGATGTTATTATCTAAACAACAGAGCAGCCAGAAAATCTGCAGCTTGTCTGCATTACACATATAGCATACAGTACATAAGATGGGACCTCTTCCTGACTTGCGATATTTATTGTTCCGTTCATCAATCTATATGTTGGAGAGCCAGGATGTTATAGCATTATGTAGAGTTAAGTAGATACAAAATTGAATGCATCAAGTGTATGCTAATAATTAAATAGTATAGAAACTGGTGGTGGAATTGATAGACTCAGCGAGTCTAACTTTGACTTCTGTTAAACTGTCGCACAACATGGCCTTAGTTCAGTAATTAAAAAAACCTTCATGCTCCTAAAAACAGCAAATTAAGTTCTTCATATAAAGGCTACTAGGCTTGTTCCTGCCTTTCAGTCCCTTACTTTTTTTAAAATACGTGCAGGAAATCCAAAAACCCCTTTCCCTTTGTGTGACCTGATTACAATGCACAGCCAAAGCACATAAGCTTTACGGTGTTTGGCATGTGGAAAGCTCTAGTACAACTACAGAGAGGAAGCTGCATTGTAAATGCCCTGGATTGACTTTAGTTCCAATGCAACTATACTAAAACACAGTGTTACATATTTAACTACAGAAAGATGTCTAAGTGACAGCACAATCATACTTATATTGGGTTAACACTTCCTTTACTGTTATCATTCAGGCCAGCTGGAGGACACACTCAGGCTTTGAATTAGAAGTGACTTCCATTCACGTTCTACGATGTTGCGTGATATTATTGTAATTGCTGCTTTGTATACAGTATGTAGGACAAAATACTAAATTAAAACAAGGATGTCAATCCACTGTGCTGTACAAATGATATGTGGAAATATCTGGTTGCAAATTGCCCATGCAACACCTCCTCTGAAGTAGTGGAACCGGTGTGAAAATTGGATTCTCTGAAGATGAGTAATGTGTTGATAGTTTACTTGAATAGAGAGAATTATTGTTATTTCTACATGTCAACACTAATCCTCCTAAAATGTTCAACTCCTCACATTAGGAGGAGTATTTTTAATATTTACATTGAGAATTATTTTGGAAATAATACTGACCTTCTCCCAAATACTGTAGATATTTATGTGTGTGTGTGTGTGTGTGTGTGTGGGTGGGGGGGGGAGTGAATCATCAGTCACCACCTAAGGTTTGAAAACAGACATCCTCATACTTAGGGGGAAATTATCTCAAAATGATCTCAAAATTGGCAGAGCTGACATTATTTCATTTGGCATGAGCGTAATTTGCAGCCTCTTTGTATTCTACTGATTAAAAGAGAGGAAACACTCCTGCATGCATCTTCTAAGCATTGATTGTGCTGCAGGTACAGGTCCATGGTGGGTGTGTGCTGTACGAGACGCATGCATGCTTGCTAACCCACATCCTTCCTGCTGGAAGCAGCCATCCTCACAAATACCTCTCGCTCTACATAAGGTGACAGGTATAATTCAGCACTGGTCTCTACAGCACAGTATGACTGCTCACAAGCCTTCAGCAACAATGAATCAGGATATAGCCTTAAGAATGCAAAACTAAAAGATGAGGAGAGGCTGTGCCAAGGGAGATGAATATAATATCATTCCATATATAAAATTATATGGTCTGTTATTTGCAAATGGACAATATTAATCTTTGCCAATATAATTTTGCTTGGATAGACTGTGGGAAGCCTGTCACCCTCATCCCTGCCCTTTAGAAAGGATGTGCTAAAACATTTCAGGTTAATATCTTTTTACATTCCACTTTGATGTAATATGTCCATGCTCAGGTCAAAAGCTGTGTGTAGGATGAATGATCTAATAGTGAATTCATAAGATTACATCAGTGATAAACAATGGATAATCCTACCTTGCTGAATTGAACCAATCTGAAAAATGAGACAATTTAATTGTTGTTAAGCCTCTTTGTATTGAAGAAGACTAGTGTAGCATTTAATGATCTGCATATAAAGAAAGAATAAGCTAACTTAATGGCATGCATATGTGGCAGTGTATAGCACTATGATTTTGTGTCTGTATTAAATCTGATAGGTTAACAAGGCAAAATGTAAAGTGGAACACAAGCTAATGTCTTGGGGATTTATTTCATTTCATGTTTAACAAAATTTAACATGCAATCTTCTTACAGGATCTGTCTATTATTATATGGTTGGTTGTAACCACGAAGCTCACCACTGCCACCTTTTGATCGATTTAGCATGACAACAAAGATGGGCGGCCTCTGGACAACACAGCTGAGCATATTATGGAGTGTATCCCTAACTAAACCTGGAAAAAAATATAAACGAAAATGTTTAAAACTTCAAGTACTTCATGTCTCATCACATGAATTACTGGAACAAGCTTGTTAAAAAAGAAGTCTTTTGCCCTGACTGATGATTGGACAGCACGTGGACCTTCTTTGACAGTATTCTGCAATGCTGTGTTCTAAAAACAAATAATATTAAATTACCCTTCAACAATTTCTTAAACATGTGATTTATTTCAAATGAAAAAACACACTGAATGCTTGACATATTATTCTTATTATTCTTAAAAAGGTAAACCAATTACAGTACTGTGCAAAAGTAAGAGACCACCCTTTTGTTAATTCAGTTTTCAATCAAACGGTCATTCAGTGCTTATTGTTAATTATTTGGTGGTAAACAATAATGATGGGAAAATGTTACAGTACATTCATTTCATTTTCAGCCAAACAGCCATGCAGTAACACATTAGTGGTTTTTTGGTGTCAGACAATAATCCTGGAAATGTGAATTTAATCTACAATTACACAGAAGCCTCCAAACACTAAGTATAATAGTTTTATCACTTATAAGCAAATGAACTCCACTTGCATGAAACAGCTGTAACTTACTGGTCTGATAAATTGGATGAATAAAATTAGTGGAATCCAATATTGAACTAAAGTTCAATATTACAAATGAAATATTTACAGATTTTATTCTGTACTTAGTGTTGAAGACTTTTGTGGGATTTTCTCTTAAATTCATTTTCCCATCATTATTGTTTGCCATCAGATAATTAACAATAAGTACTTAATGGCCATTTGATTGAAAACTGAATAAACAAAAGGGTGCTCTCTGACTTTTGCACAGTACTGTATATTAAGCAGATTTAAGGTTATTACATAAATTTAGACCGTTTCTGTCTTTTGGAAATTCAAGGTCATTCAGAAGACACAGTTTAGTTACTAAGCATACTAAGCATGTTTCTGATGTTTCATCACCCCTTACCCCAACTATGCTTTTCAGTAAACACTTGGCCACTTGGGTTGTTTTTCCAGCTGCTTGAAACATGCATGCCTTCCAGTTCTGGGGAAATGTACTTTAGTGTTACATAGTAATTGCAATTGCAACTGAAATCAGTGTATCTATTTTATCTATAGAGATTTAACATGCGGATTTATGACATAGTCTATAAACAATTAATTGGCATTGTCTTCAACTAGTTCTGCTAACTACAGAACATTACAATTCTTTTTTCTTTTTCTTTTTTTAAATTAAGAATGAATCATATTTCAGGTCTTTACATCCTACTTTTTCTTAAACATGTTAAGCACATTTACAAATGTTACAGACCACCTGACAATAGTAAACACAAAGCTGTTTTTATGCTTTTCTCCTTTTTACTACCTTGGTTAGACTTCCAAACAACTTCGCCGTAGAAGGAAAGACTTCTGCAGCAGATGGAGATGTTCAGCACACAAAACTCTTGTGGGATTCCAGAGGTAGATAGTTTTGAACGGAAGCTACCACCAATTCATTTGGAGCTGTTACTCTCATTCTTACTGGCTTTGTGCCAGTGACATACTAGCGGCAGCTGCCACTCACTAAGGGGGAGATGATGACACAGGTTACCACCCCACTGGGCTCCAGAGGTAGGTCTAGGTGTGTATATGCGGTTTATGTGTATGTAATCCTTTTGTTTGTAGCCTACCTGCAGATACCAGTTCATCACAAACCTGTAATTAGCAGTGAAAACTCCCAGAGAACTTTTGTTGGACACATGCAAGCAACAGATCTGCCAGAAGTAGCTAGATGTATGGAGCACATGCATATGCACACTCAAAAAGACAGCAAGAGGTCACACAATTGACACAGAAAAACTCTATACGAAATCCTCTATTATTTATTACAGGGTCATGATCTAATCTTTCTGAGGATCCTTCAGTGGTGCTGAGTCATGAGTGGTCTTGCTATTGAGTTACTCGTGGTGTTTGACGCAGTAGAGAAGGCAGGAGCAGAGCTGAGATACGGGTGATTACTGAGGTCTCCACCCTCTGTCCCTGCTTGAACCTCTGATAGGGGAAGCACAGAGACTTTATCGGCCTACAATACGTGGGAGCCCTGTCATCCCCTCCCATTCTGTTAAATTGTGATAGGTCAAAACCTCTTGGCTTACATATCATTTCATCCCCTTTTTCCTTCTTGAATATGGTACTAACTGAAACTAACAAAGATCTCGCACACAAATCCGAAGATATGCACAACATAACCCCCAACATTTTTTTCACTGAAAGAATGGACATCTGTTCCTCATGATTTCTTTGGATGGTTAATAGTTCTAGCTTACTAACGGAGTTCTACATGGAACATTTTGTGAAAGCTTCTACATAACACCTTTAAGGGTTCCCCAAGGGAGCAAACTGAAGAACCCTTTAAGGCGCTAGATGCAACCTTTTTTCTAAGAGTGTAATAACAATTTCACTGTAAAGCAGTGAGTCTGCTAAAATGAATTGCCTTAACTCACTTGATTTGTCTTTCAGTTGTCTCTGGTGGCTATACATTTTCCTAGTGTTTAAATGATTTGAGTAACCTGTATGTATGTTTACCATGTTGTATTAAGATTAAAACGTATAATATAAAAAAGCAATGTTATTGGTGTCAGTCTTTTTTTCAATGTTTGCACAGCCCACTTATTACCTTAGTCCTTCGTTTCACCGCCTGAACGTTTGTGTTTCCCATTTCAGCACCTGCCTTTGTTCCCATTAACCCTGAATTGTTTTCTTATTTGCGTGGGTTGTGTAAAAAAAAAAAAAAAAACATTTTCCCCCCTTACTTTTGGTGTTTGTCTTTATTCGGTTTCATATGAATTGTTTCTACAAAAAATCTATTTCAATGTGCAACTGCTGTGTTTACATATTGAAGCTGCAGCTACTCCAACGTCCCATTCTTGCCCAATTCATTTCCAAATAGCCTCGACTTTTGTTTTCGGATTTCCCTGGAAATCCTTAATCAAACAACTTGAATTAAGAGACAGATTTATGCTAATTGCTCGGCCAGATTGGCTGGGCTTTAGGTTGTGCCCCTCGTGGTGACGCAGGTGCCGCGCCGTCACGTGATTAACCGGGCCGTCCGGTTCGCTTTCTAAAGAGCGCGTGCCATTTACACTGGATGCGTGTGTCGAATGGACCTCTCCGTTTGAGGCGCTGTCGACACATTATGCATGTTTTGGTTCTTCTCTCGCATGCCTTCACTGTTCATAATGCTTTCAAAGGTCGAGAAACAAATACTCATAGACCTGTGGTGCAAACTAATACCAGTGGCGGAAGACATTGGGGGTGAAGCTCTTGACAGGTATGACTACACGGCCGAAAGGCACCAGGTTTTGCGCACTACAGAAACCTAGTGCACTGTGCTGTTTTTGAGTGATGCGTTTGTTTTCCCACTCCTTCTCTGCCTCTTGTTTCCTCGCTTTCAGAATGTTTGCGACATTTCCTAAAACCAAGACCTATTTCGGGCACCTGGACCTCAGTGGCCGTTCCGAGCATTTGCGCGCTCTCGGGAAGAAGATCGTGGTGGCCATAGCGGAGGGGACGAGCCACATAAGCACGCCGCGTTTTACCAGCAGTCTGGGCTACCTCAGCAGATATCATGCCTACCAATTGAGAATACATCCGACCAACTTCAAGGTTCAACTCCGATCGTGCATAATTCCTCAAGCGTAGTATATGCTCGTACTGCTGGAGCCTTCTCACGTTGTCTTTGCGAATATTTCGTTCACTTTAGAATTGGCGTATCAAGCAGCACTGAAACCGAATGGGACCTCTTTCCACAGATCTTTAATCACTGCATGCTGGTCACTTTAGCTTGCCATTTGGGGGATGGGTTCTCTGCTCTTGAACACGCAGCGATGGATAAGTATCTCTCAGCTTATGCCGCGGTGCTGGCCGAGAAGTTCAGATAGAGAGCTTTTCAGCATCAGCATCAGCATCAGCATCATCATCATCATCATCATTTCCATTCTATGTTTATTGTTATGCACCAACATACCAAAGCAAATTCCTTGTATGTGAAAACCTACTTGGCAA
>JAOUQW010000049.1:13645080-13664843 GCA_028565825.1 Olivaichthys viedmensis
CTGTCTACTGTCACGCACACACACACACACACACATACACACACACACACGCTGTGCTGTCTACTGTCAAACACACACATACACACCCTGTGCTGTCTACTGTCACGCACACACACACACACACACACACACACACACACTCTGTGCTGTCTACAATCTGATCAAGGACACGAGCTAACAAGGTAAAAAAGGTCCGTTTCGATTTCACCTTGTCTTTAGAGCGTTATGTTCTTCATCCATATTAAAGGCTTTTCCCATGAGAGTCGACAAGCCTGCTTTAAAAACCATGGAAACCTTTAGAGGTTTTTATTATTTCCTGAAGGTTTTGTAATGGAATTGAAATGGAATGATTCTCGACACCTGAAGGAATTTAAAGGCCCTACAGGTGTCAGCTTATAAGCTGTGGTTTAATGGTGATTATTGTTTTCTAATGGACTTCTCAGATATGAGATTCTTAATGACTGTGCACAGAATCAGGATAGAACTATTTAAATTTAGTTTTTTAAATGTTATAGCTAGCTTCAAGCTAGCCAGGATTTCTTGGATTTTACCTGCAGAGACAGAATCAAGTGAGAGCCAAAGTTCTGCAGAAGATCTGTGGCAAGTTCTCCAGGATTCCTGGAACAACCTACCAGCTGATTTCTTTATAAAACTGCACGACAGTGTGTATATTTTTTAATATAAAAAATATTTTTTTTTATATTCAGGACCTTTATATTCACAAGCTGCCTGATACATTTGCACATTATTGTTTTTCAATCAGCCAATCGGGACACAGCAAATATTAGAAAGACAGATTGCATGTTAATATATTAACCATTATGAAAGAGATTTAATAAAGTGATAGGGAAGAAATTGTATACAGCGAATCCATGTCTTTAAAAAAAAACACACCCATAACTAAACCTCAGTGTGTGTCGGGCCGCACATGTCCACTGTATAACCCCTTAAAGCTGACGGTGAGTGCTGTCAGTAATAACGGCTGGGTTTGAGAGAACGAGGGAACCAAGTGTAACTAATCCGGCCTTTACGTCTCAATCTCCCTGTGTCCCGTCTCAGTTCTCCCTCACCGCTCTCTGATCCTCCTCCGCTTTGTTCCTCGTAACACGGCTAAATCTGCTCCCAGACTTCAGTTTAGCATTTCTCAAATCAAACGAGGTTACAGAGAGAACTTTTGTGTGGAGACGAACAGACGTGTTTATCAACCATGTGCTTCCCTGGGCCCTAGAACTAAGAGCTAAATAAGTCATTTCTCTTAAAGGCAGAGGTCCTAAAAGTTAAACTCCACATTGAACTTGTCAAAGTTAGAGGAGACGTTCGCCAAAAATGAAACCTAGACAATGTCCCTCTTCACCCCTGATGTAGCTGATCAGCCGAGACATTTTTGGTGTCTGAAGTTTGTTTCTTTTGTTTTGCACTGGAGCTACAAGTAAAGGAAGCTTATAGCCACCAATTTCCAGTTTAGTTTAAATCATCACACAGAGGACATCGTTTGTCTCAGTAACACCAATTGTACATAAAGAGCTTCATAAAATCGCAGAATCAAATGTGGAATTATTATTATTATCATCTGAATCACTTCTAACTACAACCCCGCCTTCAAACTGTAGGCCACGCCCCCCTACTTGAGTCTGATGCTGGAGGATGTGATGATTTAGTCATGCAGTTTGCACAATGCTAAACTGGAGACTATAAGATTTCACTACTTGTTAGCTACATTAGCCTCGTCGTTTCAGTGTTAAACTAAAGAAACAAACGTGAGACACCAAACATGTCTGATCTGATTGACTACTTTTGGGGTAAAAGGGGACGCTTTCTTTAAAATGTCTGCAAGTTATAAACGTTTTTTGGGGCCTTAAGATTTTTGTTTCTTCATCACAAGTGGACATTATCAATGGTGCATTAGTAGGAAAGGCATAAATTAAAACTACAAAAACTAAAATATTTATTTTATGGGTTTTATGGGTTTTTTTGGTGTGTTTTTTAGGTCGTTTTTAGGGCAGTGATTACTTTCTTTCAGTAATTGTCTGTAATTAAAAGAGTTTGTAATGTTTCAAAGTGTTTCCTAACCTGTAATTATCATATAATTTCAAAAGAACCTTAGAAAAACTGATTTGCAATATTGCCATGAGATGGATCTGGCTAGTTTCTTCATTTCAAGCTTCCGTTTTTACATGGAAATTAGCTCCGCCCCCAGTCCCAACAGAGCTGCTCAGCCACACCACTTTTCCGTTAAAGGCCACTCACAAGGCAGGTAGTTTCAGCAGATGGTTTGGGTGCATTATCAATGATTTTAATACAGTTGCAGTTTGCCTCACAGGCTCCAGAGGGCGCTAAACATTACACACTGCTCCTTTAAAACATGGCAATATTTTGCGAATCACAGTTCTTCCAATGTATCTTTGAAATTGTATGATTAGTATAGGAAACACTTTAAAACTGCACCTTTAAGTCATTTTTTTCTTTATATTTTATTATTTTATTCTTATTCTTTATTTCACTTCGTTTTCTGTAACAGCCCTGCACCCAAATTATTCATTACGATCTCATTCAGTATAATAAAAATAGTAAAAATGTCCTTGCCCAGCATATTTAAAGCTCTCTACATAACCCAGCAAGTCGGGCATGAAGACGAGAGGTCCCCAAGCTCATACGTCCTTCATACGTCCTTCGTGAACAAGTCACCAAGCCATGTCAAGGCCTTCATGAGGACCTGGTGTTTGAAAACACAGGGTAGTGTCGTGTCGTGGTCTTTCAGTACAGACAGAGGAAGAAAAGTGGAGACTGGACTGTGGAGAGGAAGCTCCAGCTCTCATCTCCCGTGTAATTGAGCTTGAAATCAGCCCGTATTCAAAGTGAACGGCCAGGGCTTTTTCTCCTCTCGCCTCTCCTCTTCATCCTCACTCTTTCCCCCTCTTTCCCTGTCCTAATCTCTCGCTCTGCTGCAGATGAAAGCCACGGGCCGGACGACTCCCGGATCATGAATATTTATGAGCGCGGCTCTTGTTTACGCGTGGGCCTTTGAAGACGTGCTCTTGCGTTCCCCACTTTCACCTTTCATCGGTTTAGCATTTTCATCCTTCTCTCCTCCTCTCCATTCTGTTATCCTTTCATCTACATGACACCTAACATGAAAACCCATTTTACCGTTTACACATTACTATCTTTTCTGTTAAGTCCAGAGAATAAGAATAAGACGCACCTCGTAAAAATCAATACATTCTTTACTTTAATGTATCGGGCAGTTTTATTTCATCAGGTTCTATAATATTTGCATTTCTGCGACCACTGCTGCTATGGGCTGGTTTAGTATTTTTCTGCTGTTAGCCTTTGCATCATAAATGTGGAGACACAAGAAAGTATTCAGAGAACAGGGCAAATCTGATTTATTATTCAAATCTGGTTTTTAGACCGAGTGTTCACACTGCAAATCGGACTGTAGTCACATTAGCTCGAGTATTCCACAGTGGTTGTAGTGTAGGACAGGTAAATGTGGTCATTTAAAGTTGAACATGGGATCTTAAACATTCAAATAGGATTTCTTTTAATATAAAAAAATTGTAATAGTATTCAAATAATGAAATTGGTTCTAAGAGCTTTATAGTGGATGATGGTTCTATGAGCTCTATAGTGGATGATGGTGAAAGTTCTACGAGCTCTACAGTGGATGATGGTTCTAAGAGCTCTATAGTGGATGATGGTTAAAGTTCTAAGAGCTCTACAGTGGATGATGGTTAAAGTTCTAAGAGCTCTATAGTGGATGATAGTTAAAGTTCGAAGAACTCTATAGTGGATGATGGTTAACATAACGGTGGTGTGCAGTCACGTGTTCAGTGCAAAAAAAACACATAAAATCGGATTTGATGGATTGAAGGCGGTCAGATTGCAGGAAGATCTTTCCAACCCAAATCGGAATATGCCAAAAAAATGGGATTTGAGCTGCCTCTCTGAACCCAGACGAATAGTCAAACATCAGGCAAGAGATCAGCATACTGATATCAGGCTAATACAGAAATCCAAATGCAAAAAAACGAGTAAACGGGTAAAAGGTCAATCACGAATATAAACTGAGGGATGAAAGGCTTGTTAATGTGTAAAAAGCCCTTAATGTGTACAAAATCTGATTCCCCCCCCCAGTTAATTAGCTAGTAAAAACCAAAGGGCCAGATCTGATTTCATACTAATTAAATAGCCCTGATTTATCATATGGGACTGCAAACTAGCGTAACTGCTGGAATAGCAGGTCTACCGTAAATACACTAAGAAAAGGGCATATTACAATTTGGCTCATGCAAAAATGAATGAATCTGGATTACTCATGAAATCAATTTTTTTTTCCTTTCCTTTTCAATTAAATAAACATGGAACAAGGAACAATACCCAGAAGAACTAACACTCTTCAGCACTACTTCCTGTGATTACTGCTGGCAGTCTGCCAGAGATGTCTATCACAGGAGGGAATTGTGAGAATACCTCATCTTAACACCTCTGATTTACATCCCACTGCAGAGAGGTGTTGTGAAAACTGGCAGACTTTTCCACAGGGATGAAGAAGCAACGTGCCGGCTCTCGGGTTCGGGTTCGGCCCTGCAGCACTGATTATGGAACGATCGGGAAGTAGAATCTGTCTAAAATCCATTGGTGGAGGAACTCCAGCAATTCCCGAATTTCTCATCCGGATCCACATTCAGCCTCGGAATATTGGCATGGAAATGCAAATTCCGTATTCCTGTTTTATTTTCCACGCTGCTTGGTTTATGTCTAATACAATGAGAGGGCTTGTGAAGGACACTTCGGAGTCACCATGGAGACGTCGTGGCCCAACATTTGATATGATTCCAAGCTTATACACCGTTCCTAGGCTAGATTTTTAGCATACATTTAGTTTACTTTTTTTTTAGGAATGTGTACTAATGTGTACTTTTTGCACCCAATCCAATCTTTGCCAACATAATAGGTTATCTAACATAAGGTAGCTTGCTAGCAAACTTGGCTAATGGTTTTACACAAAATAATAGCCTAATGTTAGCTTACTAGCAAACCTGTCTACTGGTCTTAATGACACAATATAGCAGTGAGCAGTTAACATTAGGCAGCTAGTTAGTGAACTGGCTACTAATGTCAAATATCTACTGCAGGACAATAACATTAGCCAAGCTAACCGGTAAGTACTAAATGTGAATCAGGCAGTTGATACGTCTTTACACACCGAGCATGATATAAATAACGGAATCAATAAAATGTCCAACAAAACGAAGTAAATGCCAAATGCGCCAAATTTATCGGCATCATAGAGACGAGGAATTAGCCGATATAAACTCTTGTGTCCTAGAGACTCACACAAAAGCGCACGAGAGACAGGAAAAACATTTGTTATGCCAGTTATTAAATCTACAAGTTAAATCTAATCGTATGTCATTACTAAAAATGTCACTGTGCCGGTGGTGCACTCTTGGTTTTTAAAAGGAATGAGAGGAGCTGATTTGATTGGATATCACATCATCACGCTTAACCACACCTCCTGATAATGTGTTCATTCTAGTCCCGCCACTTTTTTTTGTTTTTTTTACCATTACATCACTTCTAAACAGGTTAATGGACAGATTTTTTTTTTGTCATAGTTACTAATTTATTTACATTTTCTTCTGTTAGAGATATTAACCAAGATTGACAACAAACAATGACAACCACACATATGGACCATAACAAACAAAATCATTTATAACGCTGCAATCTTACGTTTGCGTTACGATCACTAAAATAGGGCTCTGTGTATTCTATATTCAGCATTTCCACTCACCAGGGATTTGACTCGACAGAATTTGTCAAACCCACCTGGTACCTCTCATAACTCTGCAGCCAACCGTTTTTCCCCTGGGGCCGCCATAAACATTGTGCTGAGAAACAAGACTGACAGCTTCCTCCTTCCCTCTTCTACTCGTCCCCAGAGCATCCAGGACATCTTTATTTAAGGCTTGGTCGACCATTCGTCCTCCCGGGATTCCACAGCACAGAGCATGTGGTGGAAGTCAAGTGCTTTCTCAGCACACTGGCTTTCTGAGTGTGTCTGTAAAAGGGAATGGGAGAAGGTGAAGAGAACATGCAGTACATCTCTCTGCTGAAGATAATATCCTGTGTTAACCCGTGCATGTTGGAGGAGACGCAGGGGTGTGTATAAAGGGGAGGTGATAAGGTTGTCTACACACACATCGATATTGGAACGCTGTCCAGTATCAGCTATCGACATGGAGATGATCGAACTACTGAGGGAGTGTGTGAGGGCCAGCGGGGTGTGTCGCACGCTTATGTATACCTGAGAAGTAAGTGTGTGTGTGTGTGTGTAGTCAGGAGAAAAGCGAGATTGCTGTTTACAGTGGACTTCACGGTGGACCCACTTTGGACCGCCTGCGTGAATGCCAAACAGGCCACAGCCGACGCTTCATCCCAGAGAGAGTGTTACACAGAGGTCTGGAAAACGGAAGAGTTGATAAACACACACACACACACGGAGCGCCGATCTGACAGCCGTCCTCGGGGGGGTTGGGGGGTGGGATGAAAGGAATTCTTAAGCAAGTTGCTGTCTGAAGGATCGTTGATGTATATTTTATCGAGAGCACATACTGTTATCAAAGAAAAGCTGATTAATTGGCCAGTTACTCAAACATTAACCCATTTGCAGATTATATCTCTATTTTACTCGCTGCCTCCGTCACTGTCGCTGCTCGTGATGGCCTGGTGTGTCGTGTGAATTCGAGACGTGAACATTTTACCCCAATCTGGCAGCCCGACCGATCCAGTGCCGATGAGAAAGCGAGAAGGAGGGAGGTAAAAGAGGGACGAGGAAATTAAAAGCTATTTATTTGAGCAGCGCAGGAGCAGAGGCTCATTGAGGAGCACACCAGCTGTGGCCCACAAGCCTTTGGTGCACAACACATCAACACCTCTCTCTCCCTCTATCTCTCTCTCCATCTCGCTCTCCCTCCCTTTCTCTCTCTCTCTCTATCTCTCTCCCCCTCTTTCTCTCTTTCCCTCTCTCTCTATCTCTCTCTCTCCCGCTCTCTCTATCTCTCTCCCTCTCTTTCCCTCCCTCTCTCCCTTTCCCTCTCTCTCCTGCTCTCTCTATCTCTCTCCCTCTCTTCCCCTCTCTCTCCCTCTCTCTCATACTGCATAATACACAGCACATACCCTGGAGCAAACACAACAGCACTGTACATCAGTTCTTATCTATTTACTTATATTTTTATTACAGTGTTTGCAAGGACGAGCGCTCTATTGTTATTCCTTATCCTTGTATTTTTTTATTACTCTCCTACAACTAGATTTAATTCAGCTTGATTCACTGAACATAGCGACTCCGTTCAGCGCCTTTTTCATTGAGAAATAATCTGGTTTGGACACAATGTATCATTTGTAAAATATTCAAGTTTAAAATGTTACATTTATCCATTGAAGTACATTGATGGAATGTTCCTGAATTTGAATTCCAACTGCCATCCGGTGATGTCCCAATGGGCTTTTACAGCTGACCAATCAGCAGCTTCGCTTCAACCCACACACATGGTCCAGGTGCACACTGTAGGGCCCCCTTTCTCTCCCTCTATCACACTGAGGCTGGCTGGGAGGATGCTAGTGCAGGCTCTCCACTCGGAGGCACGAGTCAGACAGAATCAGAGGGTTTGGCAATCTCGGGGTCGGGGGACAGGCATGGGGTCGAGCGATCGGCTCACAGGGTTTCAGAGGTTCGGGCAATTCGGAGAGTCGGGGTAACGAGGTCACGCACGGGGAATGGAAAGTCCGATAACATTGGAGCAATACTTCGCGCTGAAGTGACTGTGCAGGAGGTTTATGTAGAGGGAGTGTAAGGGCGTGCAGGTGAGGGTAGTGAAGGTGATTGCAGGTAAGTGCTTGTGACAGGTGACGGTGATCAGAAGTCAGGAGAAGTGGAACCTGGAAGTGCGCGTGCTGCGTGTGTTCTGCCTCAGCGGAGGATCATGAGGATTGTGATCCATGTCCACAGGCGTGGATGTGACACCCTCACTCACTACTTTCTCTTCTTTCTTTCTCTCTTTCTGCTTTTCTCACATTGTCTCCATCTCACTTTTATTTTCCTGCTCCATTCTTTTCTCTCTTTCTTTCTCTTTCTTGTTCCCTACTTTTTCATGTCTTTATTTTTCCTTCTATCTCTTTCTTTCTTCCTCTTTCTCTCTTTCCTTTTCTCTCTATCTCACTTTTATTCTTCCTCTCATCCTCTTATTCCTTTTTTCTTTCTCTTTCTGCTTTTCTTGCATTCTCACTCTCTCTCCCTTTTCTTTCTTTCTTTCTCTTCCTTTTTCTCTTTTTCATGTCTTTATTTCTCCTTCTATCCCTATCACTTTCTTTCTCTCGTTCTCTCTCTTTTTCTTTTGTTCTCCCTCTTTCTCTCTGTTTCCTTTTCTGTCTTTCTGCTTTTCTCACATTCGCTATATCTCTCACTTTTATTCTTCCTCTCCATTCTCTTCTGATTTTTTTCTCTTTCTTTTTTCCCTTTCTGCCTTTCTTGCATTCTTACTCTCTCCCCCCTTCATTCTCTTTCTTTTCCATTTTCTCTTTCTTTTTCCTTCTGTCTCTATTCTGTCCGCCGTTTGTGGATGGTAAAACATCTGGCACGCAGCCTTAGGCCGTGAGACTACCTGAGACTGTGCTGTCCTTGTTTTGAGAACGATGCATGGAGAAGGTCTTTTGCCGGTCGCTAAGCGGTTCTAGCTTAGAATGCTTATAAGTCTGTTATCACGGCTGTTTGTTAGTAAACTCCATGAACATTTGAGAATCCAGGAAACCAAGAAAAGCTAGGGCTTTAAAACATTCTGTAGGCCTTCATCTATTTTTAAGAAGTCTTGTCCTTTTTATCCCTTTGAATAAATCAACTGTCACATCAGCTCACCATAAAAGCCGCTCACCAGAGGACTCTGTCGCCCGACTACTACGTTATCGTAATTACTAATTAATCTCATGTGAGACTCATTAGCCCTCTGCCTATATCTGCTCTACTCACACAGTCAGACTTCATAAAGTCTCGCATTAACTCAGTGAGTCTGTTTTCGTGCACGCCTTCCGTGTTTATTGACCTTGGACTGTTTGCGTTATTCGCTGTTGGATTGTCCTAATTTTCTACAAATTTTCTGATTACTGTTTTGGATTGTGCTTTGTGCACACTCACCTGTCGAACCTGCCTGGACACACACACACACACACTTGATATTCATGTAAGCTTAAAGCAGGAGTGTATATATATCACATCCCCCTTCACCCAGACACAATCTGTAGAGGTGTAATTTCCTGTCTAATTTGGGAAGTCAGTGCATTAAGCAGGATGCAGTGGGCTGAAGGGTGTGTGGAGGGCAACGGTAAGAGAGAAGCCCGGCGCTAATGTTACAGTACAGGAATAATCGCGCAAGGGTCATCTATGACACAGGAGTGTGGAGAGCGTGAGAGGTGTTTTAATGGGATCTGTCAGAGAGAGGAAAGGTGGGATGTGAGAGAGAGAGAGAGTGAGAGAGAGTGACTGAGTACGAGAGAAAGGGGGGGAAATAAATATATTTGTAGTATAACAGAGCGGAAGCGATTACCTGGAAAATAAACTACCTGTGTGTGTGTGTGTGTGTGTGTGTCGCTTGAGTGGGAGGACAAAGGGGAAGAAAGTATATGCCAAAAAGGAAGGAAAAGTGTGTGTGTGTGCTTATAAGTTAGAAAAAGTAGCATGCATGAGGCGACGAAATGAATTGTGCAGAATTCATACACACACTAGAATGCATAATTAATGTATAGAATCCCATAGAGAGAGAAAAGACGAGGAAATGAGAGAGAGAGAGGGAGCGCACACACTGGTAGAGACAAAAGTAGATGTAAAAGAACAGAGAATAGGAAAGAGAGAGGCAAAGATAGAGGTAGAATTATAGGAGGTAGAGACCGAAGGCCAAATACAGTTAGAGGTAAAGATAGAGGATCAATTATTCCCAATTTGGCAGACGGTTTTATCCAAAGCATCTTACAAGTGAGGAAGTGTCGTAATCTCACTGCTGGACTGAGAATGAACCACCACCCAAATAATATCCGCTCAGTGGTGCTTCTATGTGTCAGGCCGGTGGCAGGGTGGACACAGGTGCGGGCCGTGGGTTAGAAGGCAGGCGTTTGACAGGATCAGAGGATTCGGCAGAAGAGTAGTCGAGGGGCAGGCAGAAGGTCGGGTGATGTACAGACAGGGTTTCAGGGGCAAAGGCAAGGTCGGAAGTTCCAGGTCCAAAAACAGGTCGGTTATCAAAAAGGCAGTCCGGGTAATGCGTGGTACGTCAAAGAACATCTGAACGATACTGAGCGTCGAAGCCCTATTTCTGTGGGGCTTATATGGGGGAGTTGTGATTGAACTCAGGTGTTAGTGCTTTTTGTGCAACTCTATTGCTGCTTGAGTCATTAGAGGAAAATTATAGACCGCTCTTCCACAAATGTCCGATTGCATGGCCACTGCACTGCTTTTCTAGCTGATATTGTCATCTGGAACAAGCTTATCGAAGGACTGAATATATAAGGCTTCTGTTTTCCCTTTAATAAAAAGCCAAATTGTATATACAGTAAAACAGCATAATTTGCCAGTCCATCTGTTCAGTCAATATGAAGAATTCTTCTACAAGCGGTAATAAAAAAGCTATAAAATTGAAGCACCATCGCTCTTTTCAGATAATAAAAAATATATATTGATCAAACCATCTCAAAAAATGATATCTGATCACATTCTGAATACAAAACACAAATGTCTTTCTTCCCGATTAACATTTCAAGGTTCTCAGATGGAAAACATACACTCATTTGCTTTTCTGACATTTAAACCAATAAACACAGTTCATTGTACAAGCTAAATGTGCAACAGAATGTGCAAAGCTATTTTTGTTTATGCCATTTAGTGTCTTGCAAATGTGTCTGTTTTACAGGAGCAAGGTGTATTCACAGATAATTCTCTCAGAGAGGTAATAACATTTATCTTACTTATAAATGTTTATCTTATCTTTTAAGTTATAACTGCAGATTTTATTTTTCTTCATCTTGAAGTCAGCTGAATCTGACCAACAGGGATGCAGGTAAAACATTTTTTAAACAACTATTTAAATAGGGACATGGCCTATGGAAATGTACTTTCCATATGCTCCGGACAAGCAGAAAGTGGCATATGGAAATAATCTGTCATATGGGTGTTCGTCATATATCACATATTGCATAAGAAATTGTGTATCTAGGCTACATTTTCCACCATAAAACCCAGATTATGTAATATATTTGCTATTCAGGCATACTGTCTGGCTTTATCACTCCACTGAGTTAAGATATTGTGCAGCTGCAATATTCCATTCAAAATGCTGATCTTTGATCTTGAATATGAGGGCTGATAAATCTTGATCTCACAGTAATTAAAGTACTCACCTACATTTCCCTCAGGGGATCTATCTATCTATCTATCTGTCCGTCCGTCATTTAATTTGCTCCTTTTCTTTTTTTTCTCTCTCCAAAGGCAAATGTCATTGTTCTGACATGTAGCCTAGCTAACAAAATTGTGATGTTCCTATCATTTAGATCACTGTCTTTTATATCACCTTAAACTTTAGTTCATACTCATACCAAAGAAAAAGCAATTTATTTCAATTATTATCAACAAAAGAATTTATTTTTATACATAATAATCTATAATAAAATTGTACATAACTATATAAGAAGAGTTTAAAAAAAGGTAGAAACTTGGAAGAAATACAATACATACAGCTTTACACAGTTATGTGCATTTGTTTGTTACAGTTAGTTCCATAAAAAGAAAAATGAGAACCCCCCCCACAAAAAGAACAAGGTAAAATAAGTGAGAGAAATTTCTACATAGCATCACTACTTAGTAAAAAATGCCCCTCACAAGTTGCAGCCCTATCCTTTAAATACAACACGAGTCTTCTGGTCACCCATCATTAACCTAGAACAGAGAACATGCATACAATTACCTCTTATAAAAATAAAAACAGTATGTAGCCACAGTGGAAACAAAGATTAACTAACTGGAATGCAATACTTTTTTCTAATTATTCTATGAGTAAGAGCAAGTTTTTGAGCCATCATTTAATGACAAATAATCAACTACTTTTGATCTATACAACATCAGGTTATTGGTCATCTGCAGAAATATCTACACATCTGAATAAGAAAGTGTGATGTATAATACCTGACAATGCTGACAGTCAGCAAAGCACCTGCCAAAGGTCCAATCCAATACACCCAGTGGTAGACCCAGTGATGAGCCACCACTGCTGGTCCAAACGCTCGAGCTGGATTCATACAAGCTCCAGAGATCATACCTCTGTAAAATAAATATCACATAGTCTACGGTTCAGAATTATTTCAATAATTTACAGGTCTTGCAATAGGCATTGATTAAAACTCTATCTTGTTTTTCTTATCTGAGACCACATTATTATTATGCG
Organism: Olivaichthys viedmensis; assembly: GCA_028565825.1. Classification (NCBI taxonomy): domain Eukaryota; kingdom Metazoa; phylum Chordata; class Actinopteri; order Siluriformes; family Diplomystidae; genus Olivaichthys; species Olivaichthys viedmensis. The sequence goes on from JAOUQW010000049.1 coordinate 13,657,569, forward strand.
TTAATAAACCAGTACTGTGGATCTACCATTTTGTTAAAGTCCTATGGATTTTACACTCCCCCTAGTGTCCCCCTATTTTAGTGTTTCCCTGCTCCCATCACAGGCGTCAGCAGCTCATTACTGAGCCCTTCATCTGGTTAAAATGGGTGCCATGGAGCCGAGAGAACAGTAACATGTTCAGTAGACAAATACTCCATGAGCAAGTCTGGGAAACACTGATTGATTAAACCAGAGTATATGCCTAAATCCACTAGTGTGTAAAGGGTCTCCTACCCAGCCAGGATGTTGGCAGTCACTGTAAGGCCAATGAGGAAGGGCGCAAACTGACAGCGTGTCCTTCCATTCACAGCCCCCATGCTGACCACCAGGGTCAGGAAGAGAGTCATCACCATCTCAGCCACAGTAGCAGCTCCTACATCAGTACTACTACTGACAGAAGTGAACGCAGCTCCAGATGCATTACTGAACTCAACGGATGGGGAGATTACCTATACAAAACAAAATATCAAAGTTTTATAAAAAACATTAAAAAGCAAGTTCTGTGGATTACTTTAAAGGATATAAAAATAGCCAGTAACAGGTAATTTGTGTATTGTAATACACTATTACGCTAAAGAAGAGTCCTGAAAATGAATATAAATATGTGGTGTTCTACTATTTAGTAAAATGTTTTACATGAATAACTGTTACATTCTAAGGAACAGCCCATTGGCATTGATTAGATTAAAATCACCATTAACCAAAAGACCTTAATAATACCATAATAATAGCATATAGAATTGAATAATAATTGACTTACTTTGGCAAGACCAGCCCCAATCATTCCACCAAACATTTGTGCAAGTACATATGGACAAAGAAGAATCAGCTCCATTCCTCCCACGAGGTACACACACACCGACACAGCTGGGTTAAAATGACCCCCACTGAGGAAATCATAGCTCGATCATAATCATATCTTAATGTTCATAGTAAATCACAGTAATAATTTATCATAACATTGTACATAACTATATAAAGAAGTTTTAAAAAGGTAGAAGATAAAAAATACAACACATACAGCTTTTCACAGTTAATGTGCACTATTAAAAATAACATTATTATAGCATTATTATTATTTATGAATAATATGTTATTCCTAAAATTATTCATTAAATAATGTCAATAAATAGAATAAAATAGAATTTACAAAATTAATTAACAAAAAAAAAGTACCTGATCTCTCCAAACACTGCAATGACGATGGCCAGGGCCAGTCCATGTGCCAGTGCAGGCTGGATACTCCCTGTGATTCCCACATTGCCAATGACTGAGACGCAGCCCACAAAGATGAAGAGAGCGGAGCCAAGGAGCTCGGCCAGGCAGGGCTGCACATAGCGCTCAAAGAAACCCATGGGGCCGGCCTGCTCTTTCTGCACGGTCTCTGCACTGACCACGGTAAAGAGCTCACACTTGGACTCAGTCATGCTCTCTTACAGTCACCAACACACTGTCCACGTGTCACCAGCCCCACGCTGATAAAGGTGCATTTGAGGGAGGGGAGGAGGGAGGACCAGGCAGACGGACTCTTCAGCCCTCCTCCAGTCCCCGTCTCCCACTCAGTAGCAACAGAAACCACCCACTAGCGTAGGGCATTGTAGACTCTGGGGCGATGGGTATGAGGTTATGGATAGATACTGCTTATCTGTGACCACACTTATCTAGGACCATCTTCTCTGTGACCATAAAATGTGTATACAACAGCACAGATGTGAAGCACATGCCGTCCATACGTGCAATATTTGGCACCTATCTATCATTCAGATGATCAGTCAATGACATTGATGAACACCTTTGACAAAGAATAGAAAAATTAGAAATTCAACTGATTAACAGTACTGTACACTGTCCTGTGGGCTGGCACAAGGTCATATTGGGTTAATGTTTCCTTAGAAATACCCACTCACAAACACAAGGCAAACTCTCATGATGTCAGGGTCCACTGTGAATCCTTGTTTGTGCAAAAAAAGCTCTGCCAAAAACAAGTCAAGAAAAAAATAACACATTGCACTAGGTGTATGTTATTTCTTTATTGAACCTGGTTATCAATTCTTTCTCAGGCATTAAACTCAGGCATGTTATATAGTAACACTTGATGTTTACAATACTGAAGGACAATGAAAACAACCTGCCATATAATTTTTATTGCCAATTATATTACTCTTTCAACAAATTAGTGCCTCCTAGCTTACAGTGCAAAATGACAACCTGCCAGTATCCAGCTATTCTCCTCACCCACACTAAGCGATCTGCACATATCAACTCCATTTCTCCATCAGCTACACCGGTTACCGGACTCTTTATATATTAGATTTAAACTTCTGCTTGCTGTCACTCTTTTCCGGGTAACTGGGAAAGGCCACGGACTCAAAGCCGCTCCATAACATTAAATAAATATGTCAAACTAGACACACACGGAGACACAGTATGACAGCGAACATTAACTAACACACTAGACAGTTACACGAGGGCTTAAATACATACACTGATTGCACTGACAAACGACACACAGGTGGGATCACCTGCAGTGTCCGGGAACCGGGCAACAACCTACGCGGCGTCAGGGGCCCGAGGTATGCCTGCCACGGCGGTCATCCTCATCCCCCCCCCCAAAAAAAATTCTTGGGGGATTCTGTCCTCCTCTCCTGGGAGGCTTGTGACCCCGACTGGGTCAGTGCCAAGTGGCCGGCGGGAGAGGCGAGCTTAAACACGAGGGCTTAAATACATACACTGATTGAAACGACACACAGGGGGGATCATTTACCATCACGAGGATAACACACAGCGCGTGGCGCTTGTCGCTGTAGCGACCACACGCGCGGTCACACGCAAGGCGGCTTGCGCATGACACTTGCTACTTTCAAAGCCCTCCGTAGTCTCGCCCCATCTTTCTTAGATTATTTATTCTTTCAGCCATCTTTGTACCCTCATACACTAGACTCTCCTCGATAGGTGGCAGGTTGTGCATGCTTTGGCCCTAAACTTTGGAATGCACTAGAACAATCTCTCTGTGACTGCTCCTCTATTTCATCTTTCAAAACTTACCTGAAAACCTTTCTATTTACTCAGCACTACTCTTCTCCTACCTCAAAGTACATATATGTTCTGTGCATTTTCTTAATCTGTGTAAAAGCGACCCCGAGTTAGAAAGGCACTATAAAGATAAAAATATATATATTATTATTGCTGTTATATTATTATTATTATTATTATACCTAAAGAATTTGCAGTGAGATCATTATAGTTTAAGAGTATAAGACTCTGAGCACAGGGGAGATATAAGGGAAACAAAGGCAAAACAAGACAATACAGTGGTCTCATCTTTTATTGACGTCACAAAGGGAAAATAAGTTGAAAAGACTTCCTCCGATTCATGTTGACCTTGGCACAAAGACTTCCAATCTTCCTAACCAGGTCCCAGTCAAGCTCAAAACCCAATTTGTGAAATGCCTAAGAAAGGGAAAAGGGGCATTGCCAACCATTTCTGGAAAGTTCTAGTCTTTAAAATGTCTAAATTGATGGGGAAAGGAAAAATATATAAACAGGCACATTTTTTCACTAATACTGTGCATTTTGGTGAAAGCAGGAATAGTTAACCTCACCCAAATTGAGCATGTCCTTCATTGCCCAGCAGATACTGTAGTGCTGAAGAAGCTGCTGGAGCAGCTCTATTTCATCTAAAAACTCCAGTTGTTCAATTCTGTGAATGCAATCGCTCTCATGAGTTGTACTGAACGCATATTTCACTGAAGTCAAATGCCAAGCCCAATGTATTTATGGTGCCAGATATCCTAAATGCATTGTTTCTAGTGAATGAATGTAACCATTCAAAACCTGATTCTGTCACGCACAATGTACTTCAAAGGAATTAGTCATAAAATCCCATAGGCACAATACACGGGCTGATTTCTATTTTTTTTCATATCCTGTACCTGCTTATGTCTTCCTGAGGAAGCAGGCTATAGACTGCCATCATATCCAGCGCGTTCACACTCTCCCATCCTGTGGACAGGAAGCGTTCTTTCTGAAACACATTTCATGTAGACAAATCATTAGCACATGTGCCACTTTAAAAGAAAAAACAAGTTGGTTCATGATAGAAACAACAATAAACCACAAAGAATGTGAGGAACATAAGCATGTACATATGCATTTACACACTGATGCACATTATCAGCAGGTAACCTCAAGACAAGCTGCATTTAACCTTCAGGCCTTTTGACTGAAACTGCTTATGTGGGATTCTGTGGCTGCAGCAACAGCTGCGGCACTAAAACAGAACATCTGAGCTTGACAGTTTTGTTTGATTCCCAACCACCCGTTGTACACTGAGCAGTCAGTAACAACGCAAACAACACTACAGTAAAGTAATATATAATGTAATGTTCTTGCATGAAAATCCAAGAATCTTTAACTTTAAGCTCAAGGTTTATATTCACAAGCATGCATTATTAGTTATATCAGAGGTTCCCAAACTTTTTCTACTCTTGGCCAACATAAAGTCAGTCAACATCAAAAGCTTGCATGGCCCACAACAGGTCAGCGAAGAATTTGCTATCAGAGAAAACACAAGCTATACAAGCTACAATGCAGCTACACAAAGACCTCACAGTGATCAGCGGAGGAGCTGCCTGATCAGCTTTTCACAAAACAGAGCCTGTATTTGACTCAAAGATTATCCATGTATATGTGAATAACACTCAACACAGCTAACACAGCTAAAATCAGAAAATCCTAAATCTTTCTGACTATTATTGATCTATTAAAAAAACCCACAAAACGTTTTGCTAATAATATTATTTTAACTGATTATTTTATAGTAAAATAAATATTGATGGCCTTGCCTAGGGTTAGGTGTAGTACCATCATGGCCCCAAGTAAAAATGACTGGTTTATAGATTTTTTGGGTGTTGTAGGTGTCATGATCTCCCGGTCATGAACCCTCTCTCCATGGCTGCACGGCGCGATTCCGAGAGCAACGTGCAGCACTAACTTGTTCTGTGTATGTGTATCGTTTGCCATGTGCTTTTTGTTTACGTTTTCACATGCGTCTTTGTATGGTTCATGCCCCTGTTCTGTCATTGGTTTAGCTGCCTGATTGTACTCAGCTGTTTTGTATTATCCCCCTGATTTGTTTGTCTATGTAAACCCCCTTTTGTTTCTGAGTTTCTTTGCGGACGTGTTTGAGGGTTTGCGTTCAGAGAAAGTTAGGAGCGTGGTTCTTTTTCTTATTTTATTGCTTTTTTTTGTTTTGTTTTTTGAGGGAAACAAAACATAGGAGGAGTGAAATTAGTTGGTGGTTTGACAGCAGCTGTGCTGTGACTGAAGCTGGTTATGGCAGAGTGTGCTACATCTGATGGGGTTAGTGATAAGGAGATGGAGTGGAAGTTAGTAGAGGGAAATCTTCAGAAAAAAAATTAAAAAAAAGCTAAGATGTCCTCAGAGGACCAGCGTTGACAGAGGGAGTAGCAGTAGTGTGGAAAATGGTAAAGCAGCAAATGAAGTTAAATCCAGGGCAAACAAACCCAAGGAAGCTGAGGATAACATACAATACAAAGTAATGATAGTATTTGAAGATGCGTTAGGAAAACATTTGCACCCGGTTAGGCTATCCAAAGCGATTCACAAAAAAGTAGGAACATTAATATTAATATGGGAAATGGAAAGTTTTTGATTGTGGCAAGGAACAGCAGAATAAGCAAATGAAAACATTAAATGGGGGGGGTAGCATGTCATGTGCCAGGTACAAGAGGTAAACTGAGGGGGGTGATTTCCAGTGTCCCACTTTCAGTCTCTATGGAAGAAATTGTGTCCAACATAGTTGGAGGTAAAGTATCAAATGCAAAAAGAATGATGCCAAAAGAAGAAGGTACGAGAACTGAAAGTCTAACTGTGGTACTGCAATTTGATGATAAAACTTTACCAAACAGAGTTAAAATGGGATTCATAAGCTACTCAGTACATGAGTTTGTTCCACAGCCTTTGAGATGCTATAAATGCTAGCGCATGAGTCATGTGGCAGCACAGTGTAAAGGAAAATTAAGATGCGCCAGGTGCGGAGGGGAACATGAATATGGGAAATGTGGGACAGATGTCAAAATCAAGTGTTGTAATTGTGGAGGGGAGCATAGTGCAGCATATGGGAGATGTGAAGTACAACGAAAGGCTAAGGAAGCACAGAGGTAAAAAATGGAAAAAACAGGTATCATATGCAGAAGCTACAAGAGTGATAGCAAGAGAAAGCAAAGTTACAAATACTACTGTGAATTACAGTCCATCAGGTAGAAATGATCATATCTAGAGGTTGGAACAAATGGGAGTAGATGGGATAATGAACCTACAGATGGGATTCAGAGGCAGAGACCATGTGAAGTAACAAAAGAAATCTTTGGCAGTTGATAAAGTAAACTTTATAGCTTTCATCAGTAAAGTTGTAAACTTGACTGCCCCAGAAAATAGCAGAAATATGAGAGTAAAGATTATTGTTGAGGTAGCAACTGAATTTCTAGTAGTGTCGGGAATTACAGTTGATCAAATAATCAGATTATTGAACCCAGGCAATGATGAAGGTGTATTGCAAAATGGTAATGATTAGTTTAATGGTTTTTCTCATTCTACAGTGGAATGCAAGTCTGGTAGCAAATGGACAGGAGTTTAAAAAATATGTATTAGAGTTAAATGTTACACCAGATATTATTTGTGTTTAAGAAACATGGTTTCGGCCTCAGTTAGATTTTGTCATACCAGGATTCAAGTCAATAAGAAATGATCGACCAAATGGTCCAAGAGGAGGATGTGCTACATTTATTAAAGAGGGTTTGGCATACCGAACTTCGTCTAATTCGTCAGATTCTGAATGTGTAATAGTAGAAATAAGTAGGACAGGAGGTAATGTCAGAGTGTGTAACTTTTATAATCCTTGTCGACCCTTAACTTTGATAGAATTTAATGAAATTATGGGAAATACAGGTACTAAAGAGATTTGGTGTGGTGACTTTAATGTTCATAATAGCCTATGGGGTAGTGAACACACTGATGTAAATGGGATGGTAGTCGAGGAATTGATGGATGAAAAGTCATTGATATGTATGAATAACAGACAAGGTACGAGAATAGATGTAACTACAGGTAGGGATTCATGTTTAGATCTTATATTAGTATCTAATAATATGGCGGGTTTATGTGAATGGAATGTACTAAATGAATCAACGGTAGGTAGTGATCACTATCCAATTC
>JAOUQW010000049.1:13676539-13695980 GCA_028565825.1 Olivaichthys viedmensis
CATCATCATCATCATCAGTGTGTCTTTGGGAAGGAGTGAATCCTCCACCACCACCACCATCATCATCATCATCATCATCAGTGTGTCTTTGGGAAGGAGTGAATCCTCCACCACCACCACCATCATCATCATCATCATCAGTGTGTCTTTGGGAAGGAGTGAATCCTCCACCACCACCATCATCATCATCATCATCATCAGTGTGTCTTTGGGAAGGAGTGAATCCTCCACCACCCCCATCATCATCATCATTATCATCATCATCATCAGTGTGTCTTTGGGAAGGAGTGAATCATCATCATCATCATCATCATTGTGTCTTTGGGAAGGAGTGAATCCTCCACCACCACCACCACCATCATCATCATCATCATCATCATCATCATCAGTGTGTCTTTGGGAAGGAGTGAATCCTCCTCCACCATCACCATCATCATCATCATCATCATCATCATCATCAGTGTGTCTTTGGGAAGGAGTGAATCCTCCTCCACCATCATCATCATCATCATTATCATCATCAGTGTGTCTTTGGGAAGGAGTGAATCCTCCACCACCATCATCATCATCATCATCATCAGTGCAGTGCGAGTCAGAGTCAGAGTCAGAGTCAGAGTCAGTCGAGCCACCGAGTCATGTGTCAACTTACTCTTCTTTTATCTCACCGACTAGCACAAAATGGGACCTGCATATCGGTCTTGGTCATGTTAAAGGAGACAGTCGTGTGGTGTCATTGTTTTTTTCTGCTCTTTACTAAATCTAGCTTTTTGATTTATTTATAATCTAATCTACATTTTTTATACCGTGCTGTGCCGTGCCGCTAGCGTATCCAGCTAGCCTGACTGCTACTCCAGCCAGCTAATCATCCGCCCGGTTAAATCACCAGCGACTCCAGTGATGATTCAACGGATCTTCGGCTAATGAAGCATCTCGAAGGACACGGCTTTCTCTTTCCCGAAATCTGGATGTTACGGGCCACGATACAAACATGAAGAAGCAGTTTAATCGGATGAAACAACTCGCCAACCAAACAGTTGGCAGGCAAGTAGCTATGAATTGTTAAACGGTGTTGCGTTGCGTTGCGTTGCCAAGACAGTGGCGAGTCTATGAGCGATTATTCACGCTTAATCTCTTTCTCAAACAAACAGCTACCTTCACTCGACGCTTTCTTTTAGCTAGCTGTCTCAGATTTGGCGAACTTTCCCCCATGTTATACATCGGCGGCGGCCACATTTAGCTCCATGGAGAGACCAGGGAGGCCACAACATCTGCACTTCATGAGCCGGTCGTCGTTCACGGGAGAAGCGCGCATCGCTAGCTAGCTCAAGTTGTGTAAATCATACGACCGTGTCATTTCTATGGATGCTTTATGTTGCTTGGTCTGAGCATAACCGTCGTTATTGTTTTTAAAAATCCGTTACATATGTTGTATAGCTATATTAAAAAACGTGGCACCACAACTGAGAGGGTTCAAGCTGGCACATGGATGTGATTCAGGAATGAGAAGCAGATAAAGGCCAGATCACATATGTTCCTTCACAAGCTTGGTGGATTTTGTGTCCCCCCCACCTCCCCCTTGAGTCCAAGTGTCATTTCTGTACTTGGTATTTGCTTGTTCATCATTTCCAAACTCCTCTGCTGAGAAGCCCAAAGCCTCTGAATGGCTGTGATCTGATCAGTCTGCAGCAGTCTTGTTGCAAAAGCACTGTGGTGTTTCACTTGTACAGCATTTAGCAGACGCCTTTATCCACAGAGACCTACAGAAGTGCTTTGTAGTCTCCATCAAAAAAAAAAAAAAAAAAAAATCATGTCCTCATGCTTGCACAAATGGGCCACGCTCTCCTCTGTTCTCGAGCAGCAAGTATGAGAGTTAGTACAGCAAAGAAAGCACAAGTCAAGCGTTTTTGTGCGTGTGTAGATTAAATGTAGATTAAGTGCTTGCTGTGACAAAGTCACACGGTAAGTCGAATTTCTGTTTTCTAGGCTGCTTTCTTAGTGAAGTTGAAGCCCACAGGGCAGCCAGGTGGCATTCTGCCTTGTGCTATTTCTGGGCTTCATTGTGAACGGGGTTTGTAATTTGGTACAACAGTTGCTCATCTGTAGATGAGCGACTCCTTACATTGAAGAAGTTCACAAGTGTTGTCGGAGAATATAGTGTTTGTGTGTTTTGGGGTTATTGCATACCCTACTATATGCAACTATCCTCTATTTTTTCTTTTTTTCTTCTTCAAGTACAGCATGGGAATTTTTATCTGAGAAACACTGACCAAGTATTTTAATGCTACAATTCACATAAAAAATGTCCTGAGATCCCTGACTTTGACTCCCAAGTTTGGTTTGTCCAGCGATGGTTCATCATCAGATGCAGAGTATTGTCTGCCAAATTATGTGTACTACATTAACACACAAACATAACCATGCACTTTATCTACTAATGGAGCTTTATATGAATGCATAACACAATCTTCCTTGTTCATGTTTTTAGTGATTTGAGATCCCTTGATAAAGGGAGGTGCCTTTCTAGAAGCAGATTCTTTAGCGAGCCTTGACCTTTTTGCAGCTTTGTGCTCATTTTTATTCTGTTTGAATGTCTGCAATCTGATCAGTCTCCCGAGGCCTGTTTGCAAAGCCACTGTGGTGTCATGTTGTGACACACACATGGCAGCCTGCTTTCTGAGTGATTAAGTTCTAGCTCAAATAAACTGATGTCTCCTGCTTTACAAGATAACTCGGACTAGTCATAATTTCATCCAAGGCTTCTTTGGGAAATCAGGCTTCAACACGCCCACTTTCCTACTTAAGTTAAGTCCTAAAACAGATTCTCCCACATCTTATGCAAGGTAGAAGGGATTTTTTTAAAGTATTTGCCTCTCAAAGAAGTAACACCGCTTGTGGTGGGCTGCATTTAAATATATAAGAATAAAACCAATTGCATGTAATTACAATTCTAATTCTTCTACGAACCATAACCAATCGCAACTAGACCCATTGTAACAGTATTAAAACCAGAGGCTGTATCCTTAAGCTGGGGTTTACTTAAAGAACCCAGGCATGTGGCTTTAAATTCAGCTATCTGCCACTGTAGCTCCAAATGACAGATGTGTACAGCTGGAATACTCATTCAGCAAATCATGTATTTTGTTAACAGTAAATCAGAAGTTGGTGATGCAGAAAGCAGACTGGAGTGTTGAAGCATTCAGGGCTGTAGGGAGGGGGTGAGAGCCGGACACACGCCTCAGCTGATCCCATAGTTCCTGTGATTGTGAGGACGCAGTACACTGTGTTCGGCATGCAGCTTCTCAAAGGAAATCTCTCCTTATTCTGTTTTTAAACAGGATGTAGTCATAGGGGAATTAAAATTTCTAAGAATTAACCCTTTTGCAAGCATTAAGGTGTTGTTTTAAGCTAAATGGCAACCCAATAGCTGCAATTTATTTGCATACTTGATGTACTGGCCTTGTTTGATTAGTTTTAAGCATTCTAGAGTAAATGGCAAAAATAATTTACTTGTGCAACAGCCCTAGTACTTGTATAAAACATGAGTGATTGCATGATCATTAATCTTTTGTTTTTGTTTGTGAAATTGAGTGGGTATTATCGTAATTGAGAGAGGCTAAGGGCCCCAGCTGTGTGCTGTTGCTCTACGACTGAGGAATCACTAATTGTCTTCCCCTCTTATCAGTTATCAGTGTCTTTAGTACAATAAGGCAGATGCTCCTCCTATTTAAACACAAGATCAATGCAGGTAATTTAATGTTTTACTGGGGACCATCCACATCCATCAGTCTGTTAGCAATGGGCCATATAACTCAAAACATCCGGCTGCTCTATAGACATATGATGATTTAAAGGTAAAAAATATATATAGAATATTAGAGATCATCTTTGTCCATCAATACTTTGCCGAGTTCATCTGACCCCAAGGCGTAGCACTACTTTACTGCAAAAGGTATCGAAAGCCAACAAACACCATTAGCTCAGTCTGTTAGCTGAGGAGGCAAAACTATTGTTTAGATCTCTGCAGGGGCTTTTCATAGCATGAGACTGGCTTTGCTGCAGCGTTCTGCTCCTTAGTTCAGTTGGTGTTGAGCTTACATTTCATATTAGAATTATTTTTGTTTGATTTTACTCCATGTTTAGTCTTATGATAATTATGCAAGATAATATTACAATTTGAGTATTAGAATAGTTTTGGCACAGTTCTGTTTGTGGGTTTTACATCCTTGGCAGAATTTGTAAGATGTTGATAAAAAAAATCAATGATCACACAACTAAATTATTATTTGATAATCCTACTCCACTGAAGCTATTTGACATTATAGAAATTGACTTGGGCTCTTCCACTGCCCGACATGTACTGATGTTAAGGTGTTTGGACTTTGAGGGACATTCCAGAAACCTTCGCCTTCTTCTGCTGCAGCCACTGCAAGGTCTATCTGGCTTTGTGCGTTGATTTGTTGCCCTGCTAGAAAGTCCAATTTTTTCGCTGTAGTCATCTTGACTTCAGTCTTGACCAAATTTCCTGTGCCACTGGAGCTCGCAAATTTCCACAACAGCAGAGAGCTCTGTGTAGCAGTGGTGTGTTTTGCATCACAGGCCTTGTTGACTCCTTTCCAAACATACTATTTTTGGTTGCGACAATAAAAATTGTTGCACCAAATTACTTTATTCCAGAAATCTTCACATTTCTGTAAACGCTGCTGGGTGTGTAACAATTGGGCTTTTGTTGTGCTGTGGTCTCACAAGTGGCCTTTTCTGGAAACATGCAAATGGAGATTTCTTTTGACTGTTATTTTCTATTAAACAGTTTTCTTTTAAAATGTCGGGGTTTTTTTTAAACAAAAATGCCTTGGGTGTGCATATTTATTTGCTGAACTGAAATGAATTTTCTCAACTTTTTGTTGTGTAAAATGATACTATGGCACTGTATTTCTAAGCTTGTCATGCATTAGTGATTTGAAGTTCTCACCGTACATGGGACAACAGCTTGGCCCAGGCATGATTCCAAAAAGTCTTTTGAATTCTGTCTGGATTTGGTTGCAGGCTTTCAGTCAATTTCTTTGCTCCTCTGTGTTAATTGAAAGCAGCTGTCCACCACTGTCACGAGGTTATTAGAGTGCAGTTTTGCCAGCGTGGGAGACCGTGCTAACTTATGTGTAGCATGGTACAATGAGTCAAGTCCAGAGCTGCAATTGCGAAAGCTTCATACAAATACAGTCTACGTTATTTAAAATAATTATTTGCAAATTATCGATGGTCCACCAGAAGTTAATGCTAATACGGTGTTGGTACTGGACCCGATGGGTTAATATTAGTGATGCGCATGAGTAGCTGCGTCACTAATATTAATTACTGATTGAGTATCTAATTGTGAAAAATAGAGAAAAGGTTGAGTGCAAACTAAGACGATATTAAAATGCACCAAAAATGCAAGTTCGCATTACAAGAGATTCTATCGCTTAGCGGGGGGATATTTTTGCGTGTCTGGCACATCTGTACCGGAGCGCATTTTCTCCACAGCATGGCAAGAAAGAGAAGTCAGCTCTCGCCAGAGCATGTCTATTAGGGCTCTCAAAATAAATTTCACTGTTCTAATACTATTTGAATTTTTGTATTTAAAGGCAAAAAAAAAACCTCTAAAACATTTGGATGTTTAGGATCCCATGTTCTACTTGAAACACGCTTAGAACTATTAAAACGCAAAGTGGATTACCATTTTGTAATAAACATGAACAAAGTGTGTGTTCTAAAAGTGATATTGCATTAAGTAGACCTATTTCCAACAGGCAAAGAAAAAGTATGGAGTCACACTTTTTCTGTGGCCGAATCTTGTTGAACAAGTGGATAAATAACATTTTATCAACTTTAATGTTTCAGATTCCGATTTTGTTGTTTCGGTTATTAAATTGCGTTGTGTTTGAGTACTCCGCTACAAAATTACTCAAAAAATCATGTCACTGCATTTTGTAAGAATGATTTCATTTGTTTCTTCTTGCAGTATTTTATAAAGAATATATCTTAAGGTTAGAGTGTCGCTAGAGTTGTGGAGAAAGTTAACCTAGTCAAGCTATTTACTTTCAGTCTAAAAGTAGCTGTTTGTTATTACAGAGCTAGCCATAGTCTTACACTATTCATTAATGTGTGAAAAATATGTACTGTATAAGATGATAAAATGTTATTAGATGGACTGTATGAGCGTTTGTGTGTAAAAATGCTTATTAGATACAAAGAAAATGTAAATTTGTAACAGTTCAAGTAAGACTTTTTATGTAACTTAAGAGTCAGCCAGAGTGATTTTGATATGAAAATCAAGTTCATCATCTTTTCTATTCATTTATTTAGGAATAAATACAACTTATGTTTGGAAGATGCCATCATGCTGGATACATTTCTTCATGTAGAACCAGTTCATCACATGTATGGTGTTTTCAGATTAGAAGGGAGATAGTTGCTAGTTTGTGGCGAATGTGCCTTTTCATATTAACCCCTCTTCCTTTACAAGTATTACGGGAAAATGTGCAAGCAGTGGTGCTGCCATAACTTTTTAATTTTTTTTTTACAAAATTAAAACAAATCTAATATTGCCATTGGAAGTCACCCAATATATTGTATTTTGGTTTGATTTGCTATTCAGTGAACAATATACACACCCACCAGCACTGTAATCTTTAATGCTGATAATTGAATGGCTGATGGATCAACTGGAAAGGAAAACGGTGTTAAGAGTAAGTTAGAAGCTAGGCTGCTTCATTCTTTTGTAGCAGTAGTTCCTCATGTTTAGAAGGTGTTGATAAGTTGTGTGAACTGAACGGGTGTTTATCCACTCTGTATATGGGTGGTGCTAATCACGGCCAAAGCTCTCTATTAGTTTACTATTAATAGTAGCTAAGCATCTGCACAGAATAGCATTGCAGGGCAGATGGTGGAATGCTGAAATTCTCTGGGAAAATGGAGCATGCCAGCTGCTTTCCTAAAAGCTGCTGCATGTAGACTGTGCTTTCGCTTAAATGTCTGTTGCCAGTTTGTTATCTATTCCTGTGTATGACTATTTTTGCATTGTGCGTTGTATGAAATGAGCCTAATTTATTACTCTTTCAGCTTTATTCTTTAAACGCATAATAATTATTTTTGTTAGTACACCCTTCATTTAATTACATTACAGTATTTATCCTGTTTATTGTTATGTCTGTTGTGTATGCCAAATAGATTTGTTAGGAGTATTGACCAGTTAATCAACCGTGATCATATCACCACCCTTTTCAAACCTGTCCTGCTTTTCTCTTACAGAGCTGAGAAAACAGAAGTCCTCAGCGATGACCTGTTACAGGTGACTACTTCATGCCTAGATTTACAACTTGCATTGTTTGCATTGAACGTCATTCACTGTCTTGCCATATCAGTGGTTTATGAATAGTTCACTAAAGCAATTCAAATAAACACGGCGCATGTCGGGTTGGCTTTAGGAGAGTCTGGGTTGTTGTTGTTTTTTTCCCACTTAGAAGAATGACAATGTGAAGTTAAGTATTCTACATTCATTGCTGAACTTTAAGCAAGTGCATGTCATTCACCACTTTTCGTATTTTACATGCATGTCCTCTGGCATCCACTGCCTTTACCCTGTGGAACAGGTCTGTCTTCAGTTGTGTGGTTTCTGTAATGGAATGACTCATCAGTAAATCCGACTTGCTCTGCAAAGGTTGCAATTCAACATTAGTTACAAGCTTGAAAACCTGTGAGTCACTGTTGCGACAGGTATATAGTCACTGCTGCTAGGTAAATACATTCCAAACACATTTTATTATCACATGGAAGAGCAAACGAAGTGTCAGGTGAATTGCCTGAGATGCCTTAGACAACTGTTGCCCCACCCTGGGAAGCTCTGTGACTGAGCATTGTGTGTAACATTGAAAAATGATGTAGTACTGGTGAGAAAATGTGTTCGTCATACGAATGTGACGAATTAAGAGTTGAATTAAAGAGACAGAATGAAACGATTGTTAGGAACATGGAGGTTTGATCAGTGTTGTGAACAACTGTTAGAACTGCACGTCATTTTGTACAAGGTTTCCCCTTTCTGTGGAACACTCGTAAATGAGATACTAAATTGATTCCATTACAAATAGTGCAGACTGGTGTTTGAGCTTGTTTAGTCTGTTGGTCAGCCAGTGTTTGGCGTGGGATGGAAACGGGGAAGCACTTTAAAAGACCTTTTGCACTAGCTAATCCAAACAGTCCCCAAACAGCAGAAAAAAAAGAATATGACAGGAGTCATTGGATTCCCCTTGTTCCTGTGCCAGGTGGAGGGTTCCTCTCTGTTTATGTGCAGGAGACGCCCATGCGAGCAGAATGTGTGGTTGACCCAGCTTTGTGGGGCTGGAATGACATGGGGAAGTGTTGAATGGCATGAAATGGCGGTTATCTGAAGCGGTCACAGCCTGTGAAATTCCTGAACTCATAGGCTGTTTTGGAACACCAATGCAATTTTGCTGTCATCACTCTCTTTTGTTCATTAATTCCTCCATGTTCACTCAGTGTTGAGCTTCTTGGTATTGTATTAATGGTAGCATATGTTCATGTAGTCACAACCTACATAATACCTCATACTGCAAAATACTGTTTATCATTCATAAGAAACGATACCGTCTAACTCCGTGGACAAGGGTGGTGTCGTATTTTATTTCAAGTAGGGAACATTTTCTGTAAGTAACCACCTTCATAAGTAAGATGGACCTATATCTCAGGATTTACCTGGTTAAATGCAGTCCTTGTCAATTGTAGTAATTATTGTTATTTTTCTGGGGCATGTATTGCTGTTGATTTGATTTGAAACTTCAGAGATTTTTTTTTAAATAAGAAAAAGATCAGAACGGGCAGCCACGTCCTCAGAGCAAAACATTTTACTTGTGCGTCACAGTTTTCAAAAGCATATCTTTTTACGCATCTCATCTGGGTAAGTGCGTAAATCACAATAGAACCCAGCCCCAGTGACGAGAATTAAAAACGTTTATTTTCTGTGTTCTGCGTGAACGCCACTTTGTGTGCGTTTGACTGTAGGAATGTCATACTTATCTTACGTTTTATCTACTTTTAACACGGTATATCAGTTACTTAATCAATACCGGAAACAGTGAGCGCAATGCTTACAGTATACAGCGTCACAAAAGCCTCAGCATGATATTACGTAGTCAGCCTTTGGCATTTTGCTGAGTTTGTTCTCGTTGCTGCTACACAGCCTGGTTCAGTTTTGAGCACTCAGCTGTGGTTTAATATGTATTGTGGTTTGCTATTGATGTTTTGTATTGCTCTGCACAGATCGAACGCCGCATGGAGCTGGTGCGGGCTGTTTCCCACAACACGCACAAGAAACTGGTTACGTGTCTGCAGGGGCAGATAGGCACAGATGCTGAGAAGAGACATGTACGGGTCCTTTACACATTAACAAAACATTAAAAAAAAAACCCTCTTTTAATATTTGTGTTGTCACCAAATATTTTCAGCTCTACATGAGTTTTGTTTCTCTGTCTGCAGAAAAAGCTCCCACTCACAGCTTTGTCACAGGCCATGCAAGATGGTGGGAGCCAACTAGGAGAAGAATCACTTATTGGGTAATTGTGAAGTGTGTTTTATGTTACTTAATTTTTTCAGTGCTTTAAGTGTCAGTGAAGCCAGTCAATAATACGTGTGCGGTCAGTGGACTTCAGCTCGGCCACTAGTTGGACATTTAGTGTTGCATATCCAGTACATGTGGTTGCATGAAAATATCATGATTTTAAAAAGCCTCCTTTTACATAGTTTAACACAGCGTTTAGCAAACCCCAATAAGTATAAAGTGCATTTCAGCATATTTGGGTACTACTCGGTAGGAAAATGATGGAGGTGTGTGGCGAGGCGGAGAACAGACTGGCGTCTGAGCTGATGCATCATGAGATTCAGATTGAGAAGGACATTTTAGACCCACTTAATCAGTTAGCTGAGGTAAGCACTCAAGTCTTTCCCAGTTTCACTTTACCACACACTTTATATGGACTATACGCTATGTAACTGTTTGTGATTTATATACATTCTCTCTCAGGTGGACATTCCCAATATACTCAAACAGAGGAGACAACTCGCCAAGCTGGTGCTAGACTATGATTCTGCTCGAACAAGGTCATTCTTTTTCTATGAGGTGTCAAACCTTAAGACTACTCTCCATTCGCATCAGTGTGCCAGTTATTCATTAATAACCCCTCTTGTCTCGCCCTCAGATGGTTGCAGGCGACCAAATCCATAATCTCGGGAACAAACACACAAGCACTGACAGCCAAGGCAGACTCGCTTAAAGAAGAGATGGATGAAGCAATGAACAAAATGGAGCTGTGCAAGGTACATGCACATTAACAAAAAAAGGCATACCCAGGCTTAGTTTACATCATAGAGTAATTCATCAGCAGTCTGAGACTGTGTTGAGAGTAGATTTCATTTGTCTTTTGTGCCAAAAACTACTGTTTATTTGCAGTCCTCGTACATGCAGTCTTAAAGTGATGTACAAAACAAAAAACTGAAGCGCAATTTCTCTCCAGTAGGACTTCCCTAATTTAGAATTGCCGTCGTCTCTCTTTGCTCAGCTAATTATCAAAACACTTCCCACGCTTTCTCCTATAGCCATGCTACAAAAGAATCATCATACCGCTGAGCAATTCCTCCAGCTGTAAAGTCTGATCTGATCTGTGTGTAAAGCATTAATGCAAGGGTTTCGTTTGGATATAGCGTATTTTTTATTTGTGTCAAATGAAATGGTTTGTTCGGACCAATAACTGTTGCCTTTTGCCTACCTCTGTTTTAGGATCAACTTTCTGCCGACATGTACAATTTCTTTTCAAAGGAGGGAGACTATGCACGCTATTATGTAACGGTGAGAGCATTTTGTGGTTTGTAGCCATAGATTGAGTAATTGTTACTGGTAATTTCATTTTTATTCATGCCATTTCACTTTCACTTTCCAGTGGTCTTTCAATTTGGTCTCTGTTTTCAGTTATTAGAGGCTCAAGCGGATTACCACCGAAAATCTCTCTCCATGCTGGAAAGCGTCCTGCCAACCATTCAGGCACAGCAAGGTGTGACAGCTCCACTGACCGCTGTTAGGTTTTGCTTATTGTGTTAAGTTTTAAACAGTTTGAGCAACTGGGATACAACTGCTGGTGAATATTTTTACACCCACTCCAGTTCCACTTAACAAACAATACGCTTCAGTAATATGAAGTTCTGTTACAGTAATTATTTTCTTTCTTTTATGTATATAAATCTAGTGTTTGTGTCCTATAAATTGTTATTCTGAGCTTCATCTGTGAGCATATGTTGTGTGAGGCTGGTGTACTCAACAACCCTGCATATGAACTATGAGTCACGCCTCTCACATCTTACCCACCTGGTTCATCAACCCTGCTCCAAGCATCAGCAAAGGAAAGGGGGAAAAAAGAATAAGATGCCTTGGTCTGGACTTGATTATTGGTTACAGAACCTGGCCAATACAAAAAAAAAAAGAAATGAAAGTAAAATATTAAGCTGCAGGAATGTAAATGGGAAATTCTATCAACTGTATATAATATCATCCTTATTGTGTGTTTGACCAGACTCATGGACTGAGAAGCCAGCGTTTGGAACAGGCTTGGACGAGCACCTGAAGCGCAGTGGCAGAGAGATAGCGCTGCCTATAGAGGCCTGTGTGATGATGCTGCTGGAGACGGGCATGAAGGAAGAGGTAGGACAGAGATCAGGCCAAATAGAAAAACGTTTTATAACCTACGGTGACTCCCAAATGAAAATCACACTGCTGTTCTGAACTTACTTATTGTGAGATTAGGATGTAGCTGAAATGTAGCTTATAAAATACCAGTGTAATGAGAATTTTTGACAAATTGGACGTTTACACCAAACGATCTAAAATTTAATTATTAATATTTGTATAACGGGTATGAATTCAAATTTTTTACTTTTAGATCTTCTAGATTTTTTTCCCCCTCATGACTTCGCAAATGCACTGTACTGATTATTGCACTGTGTTTTAGTCCTCTTTCACAAACAAATGAACTGTTTATGACTGAAATATTTGAACTCTAATAAAAAATTTTTATGGCTGTGCATTCCTCTCATTTTGCAGGGTCTTTTCCGAATAACTGCGGGAGCCTCTAAACTGAAGAAGCTGAAGGCAGCACTGGACTGCTCCACTTCTCAGCTAGAGGAGTTTTACTCTGACCAACATGCTGTTGCTGGTACGCAAAATTGCCTCTTCTCCTGTATTACTGACATAATGTCATTACAGTTAAATTATGAATTTTCATTTTTATTGTCTGATCAGGAGCTTTGAAGTCCTACCTAAGGGAACTGCCAGAGCCTCTTATGTCTTATCAGCACTATGATGAGTGGATTCAGGCATCCAAGTAAGCCAGTTCATGGTACTGTGTAAAAAAAAAAGGAGGCATTAAAGTATTGTTTTCTTAAAAGCATATTGAAAACAAATGAGGCAACATTTGAGATTAGATGTGCCATTTTTTCTTCTTTTTAATTTTTGACATGATGTATTCAAATTATTTCTAGTATATCTGATCCAGACAAAAGGTTACAAGCTTTGTGGGTGACCTGTGATCAATTACCAAAAAACAACAAAGCTAACTTTAGGTGAGTTTACCTGAACTATTTAAATGTAACATGTAAGTCCAAGTCATTCTGCGATTAAAATCTGAGACTCATTAAGTTTCCATTTCAAAAGGTATCTAGTGAAGTTCCTTGCTAAGCTTGCTCAAGAAAGTGAAATCAACAAGATGACCCCCAGCAACATTGCAATTGTCTTAGGACCGAATCTATTATGGCCCAAGACGGAGGGGTGAGGATTTGTCATATTTATGCTAAATTGTATGTAATAAACTGTGCAGGCCCTAAAGTCTTATGCCTTCAATCACAGAAGCCTAGCAGAGATGGCAGCCGCTACATCTGTCCATGTGGTTACTATTATAGAGCCCATTATTCAACATGCAGACTGGTTTTTCCCTGAAGGTAAGAACTATAAAATGGAATCATTCACCCCAAAAAAGGCTCAAAATTACGTTTAAAATTCTTGTAAGCAAAGACTGAGGTTTAAACATATTATCTATTTAGATGTGGAGTTCAATGTGTCAGGCATGTTTTCAATGCCGGTGCCCATGACAAACCATGTCAACCACCTGACCATTCCTGACTATGACTCGGGCACAACAGAGAGGAAGAGACCTAATAGTATGGTGGGACCCGATGGTGACTTAACCAAACGGGACAGGTACGCTCACTATCATTAAACGATCACGCAAAATATCAATGACCAGGCTGTGCACTGCAAATAAATCAACCAAATAATTTGTTCATGATTTCATAAAGATTTACCTTAACTGGAATCTCCGTCCACTAATTAAACCTATTATCAGACTCCATGCACTGCTGACACATAAGTTAATTCCCCAATGATTTTTCTGTACAACTGATTCTGTTGCTTTCTACTTCACTGTGGGTAGTGAGGGCATCTCTGTGGATGCAAATACCCTTTTCCTGTCCTATTCTGAGTGTGGTGTTGCTCTCTTGGGATCATCTCTGCACTGGTGGTGTCTTCACTGTCTCTTCTCCCTTTAGCTCTGCTAACAAATTAATGGAGCACAATCCCCGTAGAGGCAGTACGCTAACTAGAAAGCAACACGCTTCGCCTGCTTTCCAGCCCCCTCTGCCCCCGGTGGAGGCTGCAAGTACTGCAGGAGGCCAGCCTGTAGCTGAGCTCCTGCTCCAGCAGCCTGCACCAGAGGCCCTGGGCATGGAGGCGTGGCAGCCTAGCTTGGCACTGGGGATGGCGGCCCTAGCAGCAGCACAGCAGCTTCTAGCGCAACAGACTGAGGAAATCAGGTAAGAGCTGGGTATAGCGTTGCTCTGTAGGACCTGCGACCCACATATAAATCATTGCTCACTGTTCTTCCTTTTTCATATGGACTGCTCTGTGTTCATTCTAAACAAGTGGGCAGAAATGTTGAAAGGTTGCGATATTTTGGTCGAGACTTAACACGGTGCCTGTCATGAGTGGACAATGAGTGCTGCATGAGACACTCATGCAGGCTAAAGGCTTTGTAAAGACAACTTGAAATTAAAACTTGACCATTTGTACCTTGGTAGTTTGTGTCCCTGGTCTTTTAAAAAAAATAATAATAATTGTGATCTCCCATCAAAAGATAATTACTTTTGCCCTCCTCTAACGTCTTGCACAACACATTTACAGCATTTAGCAGACGCCCTTATCCAGAGCGACTTGCACAACACAAGGGTTAGGGTTAGGACATGCACGTGCGAGCACGGGGAAAAAAAACAACATTAACCAATAATATCATGTCATGTTTCACCTCCCGTCTTCCCACCACCAGCTATCATCAAGCAAAAACGCTGAGCCCGTATCACTCAGCAATATGTCACATTACGGAAGGGATATGAATTCCTTTTCATGCTGTCTTTAAAGCACTAAATACTGAATTATGTAATAATTCCACGTAAAAACAAATTTTTTTCTGAATCACAATATTTGTTTATTAGCTTTTTATTTGGATCTGTTCTTTTGCATGATAGTGGTTTGTGTTGTCATTTTATGAATAATTTCCACACAGTTCACAGCATAAAAATCTGTTTTTGTTGTCATTGTTTAAATTTTTTTTTATTCGATAAGCAGTTCAAAGTCGAGTGACTCGGCATCCACACCTCCAGCTCAGAGGAGAAATGGCTGTGGCAGTTCATCACAGCTGAGTGTGGCGTCTCCGGTGGCAGGCTCATCAGGACACAGTCCTCACATGGCACGGAGAGGTAAACACACCACCGTATCATTTAACGCACGCTAAAGAATCAGTTTAGCAATTCCCACCTGAAATGTCTTTGATCTGCTTGTCATAGCTATAAAGAAGCCAGCTCCTGCTCCTCCTAAACCAGCCAACCCACCTTCAGGGCAGCCGGGCAGCCAGTCAGCTCCCCAGCCCTCGTGTGGGACTCCTCAATCCCTCTCGCCATCTCCAAGACCTCTTTCCACTCACTCTCCGACCAGTCTGAGCCCCACTCAGTTAACAGTTCAGCCTAGCACGACACCTCGGCGCCACTCAAACAACCAGCCACCCCTCCAGGCCCCCAACCATCCACCCCCAGAGCCTCCCACCCTGGTCACTCCTCCTTCCCAGCCCATAGCTGTAGGTCAGACAGCCGGAGAGCCAGAAGAGGAGCCGTCTCCACCCAGTACTCCCAGTCCCCCTAATACTCCTCCACCTACAGTGGTCTCTGCTGAAAACGCAAGCACCAATGCCCCATCCCCGTTTCAATCTGGCTCTTTGCCTCGGCCTCGACCAGTGCCTAAACCACGCAACAGACCCACTATTCCGCCTCCACCACAGCCTCAGGGTGTGGCCAACGACACTAACGATGCCAACGACATCTGGAGTGCTGCCTACAAAATGATGGGTAAGGTGCCTTCTATTGCAACGTTGTCAATTTAGAGTTGTTTTAGACATTCAAATACTGAATGTTGAACGTCTTGCTAACTAGCAGGCTTGTTTCCAGTGCCTTGAACAGTAGTTAGTAAACACAGACTCACCAAACATATGCTTTTTATATTCTGAGGTTATACTGTATATGACATTTAAAACAGTCGTTTGGAATACAGTGCCTACATTTCTAAAACTTTAATTCTAATTAACTAAAGAACCATCATATATCGGTGATATTCGGACGAACAACAGAAACAAGCCTGCTTTGTTACAAGTAATCAATAAATCTTTTTTCCCCTTTCTAGTACTGTAGTATTACCTAAAACCTGAGTAGAGACTAACTTTATTGTATTTGTGCAGATCCAGGGATGTCATTCAAAGGGTTGGGTCGAGTCCTTCTCCCTGACATTGCTCCAGATCAGCAGGCCGTGACTCAGCTAAAGGACTCGGACCTGGACTCAGAGAGCACCGTCCTGTAAAGAGGAGGATGTGGCTGCCTTAAACCTGCTACCTGTTCCTTCCAACCCAAGGACTCTCTGAAATGTTGCTGCTTCTACCCCTCACCAAGTTCACATCAACTTGGTTGCATTTCCCCAAAGATTTGGACCATCAGTGGCACCAGAGGAACAGTGGCACCAGAGGAACAGTGTCATGGAGTCATTGCATGGTGCCAAACAGGTTTAAAGCTGTCTCTCCAAATTTAATTTTAATGTAAGGAACTAGGAAGTTGGGTTGAGGTACTGGTTGGTGTGTCTTAAGTGGCCTTAGTTTAAAAAAACAAAACGTAGTAGGCTTGGGATGATAGTAAGCAAAACCCATATACTGTGGCTTTAAAGTGTACCTTGTGACTGCAGGTTTCCAGTCAGCTAATATACCCGACTCCTAACTTTATGTATGGAAACTGTCCTACATCTATTTCCATCGACACATTCCCTAAGGCTGAAGTTCATCTCAGTTGTTCTATTTTTCATTTGAAAGTCTTATTATGCCTGTCATGTTTAGCTAAATTACATGCAATATATTATCAATATATTACCTACAGTATAAAACGTACACATGCCACAAGGTTAGTATTCTTCCTTCAACTGCTCGATTTTTTTTCTCCTATTCCTAGGGCATTAATGTGATCAGTCCATGATGACGTATTTCACACCATTAAGTTACCTGTGTATAAGAATTCAATTATCTGTGTAAGAAATATTGAATGAAACATTTAACTGGCAATGTTTTCTTGTTTACCAAATTGTTAGACTGACAAACGAACAAATGACAAAAGAACCCGACAGTCTGTGACTTGTTGGACAAGAACGTTGTTTGTGGCATACAGGATGTTTTCCTGGGTTCCAAAGAAAACGAAACAAAAGATCTTGAATGATACCAAGTGACACAAAAACTTTCCAATCTCAATATCACATACTTGTACACTAAGGACGATCTTTATCCTATATTTGTTCACAGGCCTTGCCTTTACCATGCTGCCTTACCCATTATAAGGTTTGGAAAATGAACTAAAAAAAAACATGTTGATAGTGCATTAGTTGTATAACAAGACACTTTTCAAATGACACATTTAGAAGAAAAGAAAAAAGAAGAAAAAAAATGCTTGCTATTACTGCTTTACCATTAATAAAATAAAATAAAAAGCACAATACCAACTCATGTTATGGTTTTTAATTATGTGCTTTAGTGACTCCTTACTTTTGTAAATATTCCTTGTTGCATTCTGAAGGTCTTTTGTTCTTCATCACTCTTTCTAACAGTAGAGCCGGCGTTGGGCTGGCCACACAATTTCTAATAACACAAACGTGTTTATCAGATTTGATAGAAATCTAACAAATCTGAATCCTTTATCACACACGACGTTTACCTGCGTCCATGAGGATGTCGACTGGTTTTGTGTAGCTATTAAGGAAGGTAGTGGGAGAATGTAACACTTGGCTCTGGCATAGGTGAATGATGGTTTCCTCTTCCAGCAGAAGAGCCGGTTCCTGTGTGTCTTGCCCTTCATAATCACTCTGCAGAGCGTAACAATTGAAATATTACACAGCAGGCTCAATACTACAATACTGAATAAAATTATGAATACTCATTAATATGCACTGTGAGACTGACCGATTAGGGTCCACTTGGTTGTGCTTAAGGGAGTTTTCTTGCAGTGAAGTACACTGTGTTATTTTTTTTTGTTGCAAAATGTAAATAAAGGACAGTTCATAATGTCTTAGAGTTTCTAGACCTTCCATGTTACAATTTCAAAGACTGATTCGCAATTCTTCCATCCAAATCATCTGGCGAGTTTCTTCATTTTATGTTTCTGTTTGCATTTTTTCCAGCCTGGAAATTAGCTCCGCCCCCAGCAAGAAAACCGAGCTGCTCATGTCTGCCCCTTTTATCTAAAAGGCTAACCACAATGCATAAATAGTTTCAACAGTGGGTGGGGTGCAGTTCGCCTTTTTCACGTAGCACATGGCTCTAAAAATTACAAACTGCACCTTTTTTTAAACTCTTGACTTGATGCAAATGAAAACGAATAACGATGCTGAGCCATCCAATTTTTTTTGCTGAGAAGAGAACATGCGCCCTTGGTCATGATACAGGGGCTGAAGAAAACAACAAAAACACTCGATGAGAAACTTTAAAGAAATGAGTCATGAATGCAAATCAGCGGTTGTATGAGCAAAGCATGAGCCCTGTCAGCACTTTATTAGTTGCCCTGATTATTAAAAAAAAAAAAAAAACCTGCAAAAATGTAACGAGTCAAAGAAAGTGGTAGATGGTCTTTCGCTCTTCTCCTTTCATAGCCGTACCAACCTGGTGATTAGGAGACCTCATCACAGATTGATGAAATGTTCTGGAGCTCAGTGTGCAAATATGATTTGCATCTCCTTCGTTCCTTTAAAGATCTGGAGGCTGTTTTATTTATTTATTTATGTTTTGTTTTGTTTTTAGGAGAAGGGTCCAATGTCCCACTATACGCACTTCACAGTGGTATGATAGTATAAGAAAAAGGACTGGAGCGGCTATGAAAGCAAAGACTCTTCCTATTCCTTATGAGGTACATTTTCTTTTCTGTCCAAACCCTCCATTTTGGACTTACTGCAGTGTTGGTATGTAAAAACTGTGCATTTGGTGCAGTATCACTTTAATCCACAGAAAATATAAAGCTGTTACAATGCTATTTAGTGTTGCAGTAAATAGACGATTATTTACCTTGCGTTTCAGCAGATATGTGCAATGTTTGTAAATCATTGCGAGGCTGTCTGGGACGAGCAGCTCTACTGGCTGTGTGTGTCCAGCTGCATCCTTCATGCTCAGGGGATCGTTTAACATTTTGAAGCTCCAAGAGGGGAACATTCGGCCCGGCAGGCAGTGAGAAACCACCAGTATCCTGCAATCCTTTAGTAAAGAACTTTAACATAAAATGAAATTAACGTCAAAACATAACATCAGCCACGTCTTCCTAAGTGGTGGTGGTGTTTGTTTTTCTCCCTCTGCTTCAATGTAAAACAGTTCATGTGTATTTGTCCTGGGCTTTAAATTAAAATGAATCTTTGTCTCTTACTTGGAGCCTTCCTCCATTTCACTCAAATCTTTCAGGATCAGTGTGAGCACTTCAGATGAGGACTGGAAGGAGCAGGAAAAACAGTTCAGCTATATTAGTAATTATATACACAAATACATTTAAAGCATGCTTTATCGGCAGCACACCTGTCGTGAAAAATGACACGTGCCCTCAGGCCCTGAAAAATAAACCAATCATCAACACCAAGAGTAGCAGAAAAACCAATACGTTTATTGAGGATCAAAAAGACACCACAATAAAGCTGGGTTCTCCCCGGAGAGAACTGAGGAACTGAATGAAGGGCTTCTTTTTTTATACACTCCTGCGTATAGGAGGATCAACCGAGACTTCATCCCTCCCCCTTATCTCTTCT
>JAOUQW010000049.1:13721813-13733553 GCA_028565825.1 Olivaichthys viedmensis
ATCATCACATTTCCCTCAAACTGCATGTCAAAATCATCACATTTCCCTCAAACTGCATGTCAAAATCATCACATTTCCCTCAAACTGCATGTCAAAATCATCACATTTCACTCAAAACTGCATGTCAAAATAATCACATTTCCCTCAAACTGCATGTCAAAATCATCACATTTCCCTCAAACTGCATGTCAAAATCATCACATTTCCCCCAAACTGCATGTCAAAATCATCACATTTCCCTCAAACGGCGTGTCAAAATTATCACATTTCACTCAAACTGCGTGTCAAAATCATCACATTTCACTCAAACGGCATGTCAAAATCATCACATTTCCCTC
Source organism: Olivaichthys viedmensis (assembly GCA_028565825.1). Lineage (NCBI taxonomy): Eukaryota > Metazoa > Chordata > Actinopteri > Siluriformes > Diplomystidae > Olivaichthys > Olivaichthys viedmensis. The sequence goes on from JAOUQW010000049.1 coordinate 13,722,152, forward strand.
AAACTGCATGTCAAAATCATCACATTTCCCTCAAACTATGTTGAGTTTTTCAACGTAACTTTTAGACACTACATTTGCACAGTACGTGCCCTGTACACGGTTTTGTGGGGAGATAAAATAGTAAGCGCGTTGACTTGAAACTGACTTGTAATGGAAGTTTAAGGACCGTTGTTGAATTTTCGTTTTATTTTAAACGAATGAAAATATGACTATATAACGCAAACTCAGAACTACTTTACACACTAATAATAAAGGGTCTTGGGATAAGACAGACATAAGAGGATGTCTTACCAAAGCTGTTCTGGAGGGTTTTTTTTTTTAAATCCACCTTTCAAACACTAGAGCTGTACAAGTAAAAAGTAATTCCTACCACTTACGCATTCCCTAAAGTTTTTGGTATCCATGCCCCATCAGGCCGAAACTGAGGCACTACGTGTATACATTGGTAGAGCCTAACTACAGATTCTTTCCTCTGAAAAAAGTAGTCCCATTTGGGAAAGGATGGATTGTACGGATTTAAAGCTGAAAGTGTTCTTCAGAAATGTATTTTGCATGAATGTTTACTGACCGGCCCCAACAACTGCCCTTAGACTTCCGTTATAAGTGATTTTTGAGTAAATGGGTTTTCCACTCTTTTTCTCAGTACAGGGAAATGTCCAAATCATTTTCTGTGGTAATCACACATATGCTACAGATTCAGTAGATAGGGATTGGGTTTGAAAAAGCGCTGAAATATTCCATGAAGTAATCTCAAATAGACCGACCTATGTGACTGATAGTGACATCGTTATCTATAAAAAAAATAAGCGAAAGTATGTTGCACAGATTAAAACTAGCAGCTACTTTAAATCCTGAGTCACTTGATTTATGAATTTAAGGCCTTAAATGCAGACAATTGCTTATGTAGAACTGGTATTATATACATTATATGATGTCATTTGAGGCAAGATGCTAATCTGTTGTCATAAGCGTACGTATGTTAGCCAGATGTTTCCAGTTAAAAACAAAAAAAACACGACTACATTTCAGGTAATTTAGGATTTTGTTTTTTTATTTTGTGTGTGAACCTTCCTTTAAGTCGAATTATTTGTAATGGAAGCTCAAGAATATTTTTCAGGCAGACCTTCAAATATCCTCACCGATCAGAGCGGAGCATTAACCTTGTTGTCAAAGTCAAGCTGCTGAAAAAAGCCTCTTCCTCTCCTAACACTTTTCTGTGTTATCTACTTCACATCACTTATTTAGTCTCTGGCAGAATCAGGGCTCCAGCCCAGCTCACACGTCTCTGATCCAGCTGGACTCTAAACAAACAGATCCACCTACTGAAAGCTACCTTCACCTTGACACATCTATTACTGAAATCCAAATGTGTTTTTTTTTATTTGTATTACTCAGGTTCTTTCTCCTTGGATTCCACAATGCATTCAAAATACTTGCCACAGGATTGTGCACAAACTCTTTCACCAGAGGTGAGAATTTCAACAAAATCTCACATAATTGAGGAAACGGTATGATACGTTTATGGTATGATAACCATGCATGTCCAACCCAATATCATGGTTTTTGGTATGTCACAGTATTTGTCGTTTATCAAAGCATGTTTTTTGGCTGGTATATCTGTTCTTAAAGAAGTAGACTACTGTTTTCAATATTTAAAGTCATGTACCTCACCTGAAAATAGCGTTTTTTTTTTCAGTCCTCATCTATACCAGTACAAATGTAACATTAATAATAACTATTTCAGATTTCCTCATCACTATATATCGTCATACTGGTATACCGTCACACCCCTGCTAGTAATTAACCATTATTTTTTTCATACCGTTTATAATGTTTTTATGCACTTCTTAATAATTTATTAAGTACACAAGAAATTCAACTCTTTGGAATTCATGTTCAATTTAAATTCACTGCAGCTGTAGGGAACTTCCTTTGTATTAGTTTGTGTTGGCCAATTCTCAGCCTCTTGCCAAGACTCAGTTTCACAGCTTGCGTCACGTTGTCTCTTGCAACATACCGGGTTTTTGATGACCTTAAAAGAACTTCCTTACTCTTTTTGATTCACTTATGAAATTTGTGCCATTAAATGTGTATGAACTTTCATTGTCTCACTTGTGGTTGTTCCTGTTTAAAACCAAAATTGTTCAATTGTGCTGATTGAATAATTGCATAATATTGATTAAATGTGGCTTTTTCCTTCTCTGCAACAGAAGCAACTTCTTCATTTACTTGCACCTTACACTTGAGGCTGCTGTGTATGGGGAATTCTCCTATGAGGTCTTTGGGTTCTGTTTGGAAATTGACACCACATTGTTTAATGTGTGTGTTCCATATGTCCTCCTGGCACTAAAGTCCTACATCTTTTACCTCTGCTGTAGCAGAGATCCAGGTAAGCAACATACATAAGTCATACCATTGTGTACTAATGCAAAACTCACGACAGTGCAACTATATTTGTTTTCTTTTTCAGGTACACTGACAAAGAAAAACCATGCAGCTCAACTGAAGGTGTACCAGTATGATGAGAAGTTGTTTCAAGAGGGAATTACTTGCCCAACATGTCAGTTGGTGAAACCTGCCAGATCCAAACACTGTAGTAAGTATTAATTCATTCAAGAAAGTGCAAAAGAGATTTCTGGGCACTCCCAGCACCTCACCCTTCTTAATCAAGTTCCTTTGCCGAAGTCTGACCCTGGTGTCTTTCCCCCTATAGTCCAAAGTATTCTTCTTTTAATTACTGCCTTTTTGCATTTTGTCAGCAGTCTCACTGTTTAACACAAATTTCTCTAACCCTGAACAATTTGTATTAGAATTCCCAAAATTGTTTTATAATATTCAGGGACATGCAACCGATGTGTCCAGAGATTCGACCACCACTGTGTCTGGGTGAATAACTGCATTGGTGCTCAGAACACTAGATTCTTCCTGCTCTACCTGCTGAGTGTGTGCGCCATGGCAGGCGATATCGCACTTCTGACAGCAGACATGTTGTTCCATAATGTCTTGCGATCTGGCCTCATGCATGCGCACTACATCGATGCGGAGGGTCAGCAGCAGCCTGTAGGACCACTTTTTGTCATACAGGTAGGTCACCTTGATGTGTCGCTACAGAATGGGTTCTTACATAATTATATATAATGAATGGAAACGTGTGCACAGTTTTTGTGACCTGGATCTACAACTCTTAAGTTTAGCTAGTTTTGTTCTTGATTGGATTTGTACTGTGTCTTACACTCAGTGTAACTAAACACACCACCAAACACCCTTAAAACTGCAAGAACAGTAGTAGGAACTTTTTTATTTATTCTTAGGGAGTAAGCTTTCCCGATAAACATGCTTATACTGACAATGTTTTTTATACACACACCACACTGCATCTTTTTTTTTTAAAGCAGTCGCTTTATAATAGCCTAATTGTCAATGCTGTGACTGCTAAAAAGAAGGAAAAAAAAGTCTAATTTCAAAAAGTCCAGGAAGCATTTCTAATCCTGAATAATACTGACATTTCCAAGCCCATATGATGCAAACCTCTTGGATTCTCTCCACAGCACCTCTTCATGACCTTCCCCAGGATTGTCTTCATGCTTGGCTTCCTGGTGTTCGTTTTTTTCCTCCTGGCGGGATATTCCATGTTTCACTGTTACCTGGCTCTGGTGAATCAGACTTCTAATGAATGGTTCAAGCGGAAAGGGCATGGCTGCCGGCACTGCCATCCTGTCTCTGGACATCGATGTCCTACTTCCTACAATCCATTTCGTGGTTTCTATCATAAGGGACTCCTCAAAAATCTTGGGGAAGTCTTTTGGCCTTTATGTCCCATTCAGAAAAAAGACAATTAACCCCTGCTTAAAGGAATAGTTTGGCCAAAAAAGACATTTGCACAATTTTCACCTAACCCCAAATGCAGTTGATCAGCTAAGACGTGTTTGTGTGTGGAGCTACAAGGCTAATGTTGTTAACCGGCAAGGGAAGCTTATAGCTACCAGTTTAGCATTGTGCAAACTGCATGTCTAAATAATCACACACTCGCATTAAGTAATCTCAAATAGACTTTATTATACAGTTTCTGACACACTGTTATCTTTAGAAATAGACAAAAGGATGTCACAGACATAAAAACTGTAGTACATTTACAGCATTTAACAGACACCCTTATCCAGAGTGACTTACAACAGAGCATAAGGTCAGCCATGATACAGCGCCCCTGGACCAGGAAAGGTTAAGGGCCTTGCTCAAGGGGCCAACAGTGGCAGCTTGGCAGTCCTGAAGCTTGAACCCACGACCTTTTGATCAGTAACCCAGAGTCCTAACAACTGAGCCACCACTGCCCACTTAGTAGTAGCAATCGTGAAGCTGGAATTACTTTCTTCCTCAGCATATAGTTTGGTATCCCTCCACGCAACCGCCAGACTCGGGTAAGAGGTGTGGCCCAAAGTTTGAAGGCAGAACTGTATGTTAGAAGTGAATCGGATGATGATATAGTTTCACTTTAATATGTCTCTTACTATATCATGAAACTGGTTGTGTACAAGTGGTATCACTGAGCAGGACGACGTCTTTTGGGGTCAATTGTGTGATGATTTAAGCATGACGTTTGCACGACGCTGAGAGTGCTTAGCATTACTTGTAAGCTCCACCACAAATCTAATAAAGAAGCGAGCTTCTGACACCAAACATGCCTTGGCTGCTAGGGGGAAAATTGTGTGACTTTCGTTTTATTCGTGTAATGTCATGTTTTAACCCAAACCACTGTGGGGTTTTTTTTTTAAATATATATATATATATATATATATATATATTGTACTTGATATTGTTTTGTTGGGAGTTGTTGAAATAAAGGTTTTATATGGTGTTTGTTAAACAACTGGCTGTAAATGAGCTGTTTTCCCCCCATAATGATAAACACAGAATGCAGTAGATTACGTTAGACTTGTAAAATGTAAACGTTATTAAACAATAATTGATAAAAACCAGCAGCTACTGTGCGCATAAGCGCCTGGTAAACCCTGCAGTTTTTGGGTTACTGTCCCTTTAAACCGGTGCGGAAGTGTTCTGTGGACGGCTAATGCAATAAGGTCACGTCGGGATGTGTCTAAGACGAGCGAATGCATTACTCAACGCCACATATTCAACTGTTACACTAACTTTTTTTCCAGCACACTGTTTATTAGTTACTATATGCTCGCTACTATTGACGAAGTCGCAGTCTTAACGATAAGCAAACCGGCTGTATTTAAGCATCGGAAAAGGTTTCAGCGACGAGAATAACCGTCGAGCTAACAGTGACAGCAGCTCATTTTTCAATGGCTGCGTCCAAATGTACCCGACTCGCTGGCCCCATGACCAGGCAGGTCCTGGACTCTGTGGACAGCGTGCTGTTTGACTGCGACGGGGTGATCTGGCGAGGGGATCAAGCCGTTCCCGGCGCCCCGGAGGTCATCAACTCGCTGAAAAAGGCAGGTAAGCGCGTGCTTTTCGTGACCAATAACAGCACGAAAACGCGCAAAATGTACGCGGACAAACTGGACAAGCTGGGCTTCGACGCCAGCGAGGACGAGGTGTTCGGCACGGCTTACTGCTCGGCCGTGTACCTTAAAAACGTGTGCCAACTCGAGGGCAAAGTGTACTTGATCGGAAGCAACGCGATGAGACAAGAGCTCGAGGCCATGGGGATCGAGCCGGTCGGTGTGGGACCAGATCCCATTTCAGGAGGGCAGAAGGACTGGGCCGATGTTCCTCTGGACCCGGAGGTCAAGGCTGTACTGGTGGGGTTTGACGAGCATTTCAGCTACATGAAGCTGAACAGAGCTCTACAGTACCTGTGCAATCCCAAGTGCCAGTTCGTGGGCACCAACACGGACACGAGACTTCCTCTTGAGGGGGGCAAAGCAGTCCCAGGTGAGTTCTAACTCTCCTAATGTAAAATAATGAAACTGCACATGTAGAAAGGACGTTCTTAACTGATCTGGTACCCTTTTGGCTCTAGGAACCGGTTGCCTGTTGAAGGCTGTGGAGACGGCGGCGCAGCGCCAAGCCCAAGTGGTTGGGAAGCCCAGCAACTTCATGTTCAAGTGCATGGCCAACCAGTTCGGCCTTGACCCGAGCAAGTGTCTCATGGTTGGTGACAGACTGGACACGGACATCATGTTGGGCTCCACCTGTGGGCTGAAGACTCTGCTGACCCTGACTGGTGTGTCGACAGTAGCTGACGCAGAGGAGCACCAAAGAAGCGGATGCCCCAAGCGTCAGGGGATGGTGCCTGATTACTATGTAAATAGCATTGCAGATATTTTACCAGCCCTCCAAGCATAGGGATCAGTATTGATGAGGATGTAACACGTATCCGGCATTATGGAAGGTTCAGCAGAAGGGAAGTTCATGAAACAAAATGCAGTTTTTAATATTCTTTGCAAAGTCCCGAACACACTTGAACTCTCGTGATTAATAGTCAATGTTAAAAAGAGTGCAGATGGTCTTAATCTAGTCTTCAGGACTCTCCAGTCAGCATATATTTTTATTTTGTGACCCAGGTAATAATCGGTGTATATTCGGCTCAGGTGTGTTAGAAACTGTAACGGAAGAAAACGTACTGGAGGTCCCTGACGACTACATGAGGACCCTCTGCAACAAAGGATTAAAATGGCTGGATATTTCTAACATGAGAGTTCTGAACTCCAGTCCTGGGGACCCACAGCCCTGCAACAGTTTCGAGTTTTCTCCTCGACACCTGAGATCCAGTGTATCAAATCCTTTATGAGTTGGTTTGGGTGTGTTGGAAGCAGGAAAAACTAGAAACAGCAGTGCAGTGGAGCCCCAAGATTTCAGATCCAATATCCAGCATTTCACATTGGACACTGATAGGCAGCACAACATACTCTTCACTGCAAATTTCTATTATAAAGACACAAAAGCGTACTCCTAGCTAATAATCTGCTCCATCAGCAGGGTCTACCTCTGTCTTTGAATATTCCATAATAATGTCCATGTTTATCATTGTGCTTTTTGCCAGGTACAGTGTTAGCGTAATGTAATTTAGTTTTCCTTTATTCAGTAGTCAATAGTTTCTATACAGAATCAACATGTGATGCATTTGTCTGTTCTGTTGTGTATTTTAAAAAACTCAGGTACCTGCACCTGCAATAGACTAATTGATTGATAATGGATCATGCTACAGTTCAGATTTGTCTGTTCATGAGCACTACCACACAATACTATACACAATGTTCTTTACAGAGGTGCTTGTCTTTGCTTCGTTATTTAGGGTAGACTTGCTTGTGGAGTTTGGAGCGCAACAGATATTGTAACTGCAGTTTCATGGTCACTTGTAATGGTTTTGGTTTTTGTCTTACCTTGAACAAAGTGCTCATCACACAAAGATCAAATAAACAAGCATATTTTCAGAATCAGAGACTTGACTGGTGTGCCGTGTGCAATGTCAAGCTATTGCATGTAATTATGTGATGTTTCCATGATCATTACAGTGACTGAAGTTAAAGTCACCTTGGGCAGTCAGCAGCTACAGTAGCTAATCCAGGGCAAGAGCAACAAATTTCTAAAATGACTGCCTCTTTGCGATGACAAGCCCTGTCCACAGAAGAAAAAAAAACCTCTCCCCTTTGTCTATTGTCCAGTGTGAGGTGGCAGCCAGTGGGTTGGACTGTGTGTGGTGTGTGTGTGTGTGTGTGTGTGTGTGTGTGTGTGTTGGGGGGGGTTAAAGACTGGCAGCGAGGACCTGAGCAGGTATACAGCAGGCTCTCTTGGTCAGTCTCGGTCATGAACACTGCCTGATGCAGAGAAGCAAGAGCCAGGGACTGTGAGGAGAAGCAACTAGATGCAGAATGATGAGGTGGTGGAAATTCTCAGAAACCAGTTTGGAGGAGTCAAAATGCACGGTGAGATTCCATGATGCTTTATGAAAACCACTCTAGTTTTCTTTAAATTAATGATGAAATGAATATGTCCAAAATGATGTTTCACTTTGCCAAGTATAATTATAACAGAATACATTAGAAGGTATGTTATCTTTTTAAAGAATAATTATGATTCTTTGGTACCAAGAAAGGATTTTGAATAGAGAAGATGATGTCCACCTGAATCCAGAAACATAAATGTGGGCCACTCGTTTTAAACAGCTCCGGACTGAAGTAGGCTACAGTAGTGTTATGATGTACAGAGTGATTTTTTTCTTCTTCTGTATTTTCTCTGTTTTCAGTATTGTGGGCCCACAGGCTCCTCCAGGCTTCCTCAGCGCGTGTTATGGGGCAGCCTCACTGTCACACTACTCATTGTTATCCTCGCCCTCATCGCCCTCATTGTCACTGGGAAGTTAACACTCCAACCAGACATGCAAGTAAGAAGCAGGGTGTCCACCTCAAACCACTTGTTATCCTTTCAAACCAACAACAATAGAAAAAGAGTACATTTAGTAAATGCTTGTTTTTTAAGAATTTGTGTGGTTAGTAGTTGCCAAAACCTAAAGAATAAAGAAAGCTTCCTGAAACTGTCTTCGTTGCAGGTCGTCCAAATCATAGCTCCCAACCACCCCGCTGATCTGATCAATCAGTCTGCATTAGTGGACAAACACAGCAATGTAGTGACTTACTCGGTGACCTCACCCGCAAACCACACGTCTACAGTACTCTATGACATTAAGCATGTAAGATCCCCTTCTTTCTGGCTGTAATAGGATTTGTAATTGTAATAGAAATCCTTCAAAGCTCATTTCTCATTCCCATTTAGGGGTTGATATGCTACAAGCCCGACAACCAGGATAGCTGCTTCCTTCGCCAAATGGAGACGTCTGATTATGAAAACATGCACATTCTCCTGAATGAGTCAAAGCAACAGGTAGCAATGCTTTTAATTATCAACAGCAGCTCAAAAATCCATGGCAATTTCAACTCCTAATTAGTGAAAAGTCATGCATGATTTATAGATGTGCCTTGATGTCTTTAAAATACATCATTTACTCACAGGCAGAGCAGCATTAACTTATGTGTTAAGTGCCACTATGCTAGTTGGCTGGCAGGTTGACACTTGAACACTGCGCCACCCCCAAGTGCTTCTGAGCTGATTAGAGAGCACTTTTGGCTGCTTTCTTCTTTGCCACTCCAGAAAGGGAGCAATGGACCGCACAGGTTCCGGCGAGCTCGGCTAGCTGGGTCTGAATTCCTTAGCACATCTGATCTGCCTCACACGGATCCCATTACAGGATGGGAGCACCAAGTGCACAATGGCCACTCTGTTGATTTTTTCTCTCTTATAAGTCACTTCTGGGAGGAAAGAGCACCCTTCCGTTAACAGGGCAGAGACTTGTGCTGGACACACTTCTCTCAGCAAATAACAAGCTGTTCCTGTGGCGGGTTATGATCCGCACAGAATGGACGGGTGGTTCCACTTGACTTGATGTGAATCGTTGTCCAGGTAGAAACCACTTAAAATCCTGGAGTGACTTTCGATTTTTCTATCATTGCACCTAATTAAGGCCATTAGAGAACTTTGGGTAATTCAATCGGCTCACCGGCAGAGAACACTCGTCCAACTGAATAGGCATTTGGAGTGAATTTCTCTATTTTTGAGCACAGTAAGCTATTGATCGAGAGATTAACTGCTTTGTACCATGTTCACTGATGCACATGTACATATGACTGACTATCTGATCCTACTGTAGTAATTATTTATATTTTTTGCCCTGGAAAAAACTAATTCTCTTGAACCTTAAGCCTCTAAAGATGCATTTTATGCACCTTTTACTTACACAATGACAATAAATGCATTTATAGGACATTGTGCAGGCCTAATTTACCATGTACTGATATGCATTTAAATATTATGCATGTGGTGATTATTTCAGGTGAATCAAATCTGGCTGGTGGGAAATCAGACTCAGAGACACACTGAGTTTTTAGGTGTGTTGTCAGGCCATCGTGTGGACGCTTCAACACTACAGCAGCCGCTGCAGGCCCTCTGTCAGCACAGACCTGTATACTGGACCAGGAGAGCTGGTGGTGAGCGCTCCCCTACAAACACACAATCCAAAGTTTATTTTATTTTGTTAGTCTAGCAGAATTTAAAAAAAAAAAAAAAAAAAAAAAAGCTGTTCATTTTTTATTATTCTTAATTCATTCTTTGTTGTCCTAAAGACAAATATAGGAGCATTTAGAAGTCTTGTATTGCCTAACAAACCAAGTGCAGGGGCACACAGCGTGAAGCTTTTTAAAGAGCGCAAAATGTGACTGAGAAACATAATCCAGCTCTCAAGTCGTGACCTTTCTGGAGTTTCAGTGACTAACAGAAGCAAGACTTGGAAAGTGCAGTGATTTTGTGATTGATGCAAGTAAGAATTCTACCTACTGTACTGATCAGAGTCTTACTGATCTCCCTACAGGTCCCAAAGAACGATTAATTTACTTCTGCATTGACATCTGCTTCCCCAACAACATTTGTGTGTCTGTGTGTTTCTACTACCTACCAGAATGAACCTCCATTCAGAGTGTGTGAGCACAGCATGGAAGCACACATTCCCTCTGTTATGGAGGCACATTCATGTTGCTGTCACTGAGAGCAACTGGAGGGGCCACACAGACTATTACTCTGACAAGGCAAACAGAAGCATCCTGTCATGTTATCCGCAACGTCAACAACACTTTTTATTTTATTTTATATATATATTATTCAATTTGGAGACTCGTTGCTGCTTGTATTTTTTGCGACCTGATGCAGATGAGTAACTGAAAGCACTGTTAAGCTACAATAAAGCATCATTTTGAGTGAGTCATTTCTCCTGGGTACTGAGTACATAAACATATCATGAGAGCATTAAGGATTTTAAGATGAAATACCAGTGCTTTACAGGGACATTTTAACCATGCAGATTAACCCTATTGGTAAACTGAAAGGAGCAGTTCAAGAATTATAATCAGTGTTTAGTATGATGTTACTAAAGATTACAATTACATCTGATAAATCAATGTGTTTTATTGGCATACGTTGTATTTACAAATGTGTTGTTCTATACAGTGTGTGTAAGGGAATTGCAGAACAGTCATAGTAGAGAAGACAAACAAAATATTAAACCCCAGGCAAAATGTGGCAAGTCGGTATTTAAATAATGGGATACCTATTTAAAGGGGTGGATTTAGTGATTTTGGGGCCCTAAGCAACTCGTGACCTTGGTATTATAAGGTTCTATCTGGGTGAAGAGTCGTTTTGAGATATGGGACTTTAGAGTTTTGCTAGCTGGAATGTCAAAACTTTGAAGTCCTGTAATCTACATTTACAGCTCAACAAGGTCGACACTTTAAGGTTACTTCAAATTTATATTAGCAAAATTCTGAGACAATTATAAAGTGGATTTTTGAACACTGGCCAAACACAGATAGAACCTTATTATTCTGTAAGCT
>JAOUQW010000049.1:13760317-13771310 GCA_028565825.1 Olivaichthys viedmensis
TAAAGGTTCTCCAGAAGGAGAAACCGAAGAACCCTTTAGAGTGCTAGATTTAATCTGTAAACTCACGCTGCACAATAAAAAAGATTATCATTAGCACATGAATACCCCACAAAGTAATATCTTGTATTTCAGAGAGTTCAATGTACAGAAAAGCTGTTGTATGGCTCCCCAGGTAACAGCTTGTCAAACTGCTTTTAAACCTAAGCCTTTACTTTTACTAATTCCAGAGCTTTGGTCCTTGGAGCTTTATTCATTTATAACACAGTGTGCTGCCTCTCATAATATGCAATTAGTGTCTCACTGTCTTTCTGAGCTCTGCCGAAGTTTTCATTAGTGTTGTGCCTTGGGATTCATTCTGTTCACCAATGGTTGATGCAGAGCAGCAGCCACCCACGGCCTGTCAGATTCAGACGCTGCTCTCAGAGTGAAGTGACACCTCTTTAACGTGTCCGCCTCACTGCTTGAATTTTTTTTGAGTCAGGCTCGAAACCCTCTTAATCTTATCTTTTTGAATAAATACATGAGAAGTATATGAAACATCAGTGTAGGGAATGTTGGAGTGGCAACACTGAAGCTCATTCTTATGTTAAGACCATAACAGATTTATTACAGTATTATGCTGAGTTCTTAACAGAGTAAAGAAAACTTTTTTGTATTTCAGGGCTGGTTAAATGAGATGTATGCATATGATCCAGAAATGTGCCACCCAACTCTTATGCACTCTGTGTATGCGATGCTGGAGGGGCCGTGTTTTAGGTTGGACTACCCTCGCAACAACATCCCCCGCTGGGCCACCTTCAATGAGCAATTTCATGATCAAAGCTTCACCCACTCTTGTACGTTCCACCTGAATGGCAGCAAGGTTTGTGCACATCATTATTATTATTAATTTGAATTCTTCTTGAACTCACGAAGTTTCCTATTGAGGCTTGTTTGACTGCATGTCTTTTTACCAGAACAATACATGAGGACACTGTTACTTTGGCAATAGGTGTTCCTGTTGCCCCCGGCTCTTGCACGTAAGAGAGTGTGGAACAGGAAGTATCCCATATGCATCACTCTGGCTAGGGCAGATGAGCGAACGGATGAGGTGGACACACACATCACTAAGAAATCAGTGCTCTCCCCATCTAAAACCAATCACCCCACCACACTCTACCTCTTTGCAAGAACAGGAAGGGAGAAAGAGGAGTGGTTCCATTACCTTCACTCAGCATCTATGGATAGAAACGAGGGTGATTGTGAATCAACATCTGGTAGGAGCATGACGATCTGTGATACTGGAATGATTATAGAAAATGATGTGATTGAATCCCTTAAAATCTTGCTTTGTATTCGGTTATTAAAGCATATTATTCAGTAACTACTATGAATTACTCAGTAACCAAAGTAAAACTAAGAGGAAAAGCCATGTAGTTTGAGGAATGTAAGTCTGGACCTGCCGATGGGAGTTTAAAGGGTTAAATAGCTTAGGGACAAAAGGGTTTTTAAGAGAATTAAGAATTTTATGTTATGTTTTATGTTATAGGCATGTGATGTCAATATAAATCAGAGTGATGAGATATTTTGTGCAGTCTCCTATAGAACTGTGCTGGTACATGGTACAGTCTTGTTAATCATCCCAGTCATTTCTCTCTCTGCATAGATATGTCTGTATTGCAAGAGGAAAGATCCTCATGTCCAATTAAAGTCACCAGCAGCACTGAAAACATATCATCTATGTCCATGTTCCCTGGTGACCTGGTGGGCAGAGTAAGGGAGAACATCCAAATGGACTACACCACGTACATGACCGATCTCATCTCCCCAGGCCATGAGAGATCTCCACCATGCTGCTGCCATAACAGCACACATGGGAGTCCTACTGAAAAAGATCAGGTCTGCAAGAATACACATCATGCCCATTTCCTCTTACAGTCTACATACTGTATTTGAATACAGTTAATAATGTCACGAGCACACCGCCTTGCGGTGTGGTGCGCATGACCGCGTGTGTGGTTGCTATGCGACAGGCACCACGCGCTTTGTGTATGTGTGTGTGTGTGTGTCTGTGTAGCCCCGCCCCTGTCTAATCTCGTGAAGTGTTCTCAGCTGTTTCCCGTTTGTGACCCCTATAAGCATCCCCGTGTTTCTGTCTTCAGGGCTGGTTATTGTTAATGTCATGCTGTGTCTTGTATGTTTTGTAGTTTGTAGATGTTTCGTTCATGTTGAGAATAAATGTTGTTAAGCGGCTGCGCGCTTGTGTCCTTCCCTCACCCCAAACCAACAAATAAACTATTCTGCAGATACAGAACTCTGCAGGGAATATGGGAATTGCTAATAAGCAGCATTAATTCTGAAATCATTCTTGCCCTGCTTATCTTTTAATTAGAGCAGCAAATGCTATCAAGTGGGCAATGACTTAGTCTGACATTTGATTAACTATAATTCACATTGTCTTTTTATTTCTCCTTTTGTTTCTTTACTCCAGAATGTATGTTATTATGGAGAGGGAATGCAGCCTGCCTGGATCAATGCCCTGATTGGCCGACTCTTTTGGGACTTCCTCTGTGAGAAGTACTGGGCTGATCAAGTAGCCCACAAGATTCAGCGAAAGCTGAGCAAAATAAGGGTAGGCCACCAAAACTCACCAAAAAAAAGAACATATTCCCATCTAAATGAATCAAGTTATTAAAGTTTATTTGATGACGTTATAAAAAAATAAGCTTCATAACATCAGTGCTGTGAGTCGGCCCAGACCAATGTAATCATGTTAATGGCAACATGTGTTTTCTTGCGCAATAGAGTCAGGAACTGTATTATGTGGAGCAAGGATAGCTTTATTGCTTCTAAAAGTAATGTTAAAGTAGAATAAAAGATAACCTAGACTGGTTTATTATCCTCTGCAACAAATGTGTTTTAGAACTGGGCGTTTGTGCATCAGATTTCAATGTAATACCAAATGTAGATTTTGATGTAATAACAAATATCGCATGTAATACCAAATAAATGTTCATCCTCTTATGCAATGTAATACCAAATTAAAAGTCAGCTGTTTTACTCTGCTATGTACCTTTCTCTCCTCCCCAGTTGCCTTACTTCATGGATGAGCTGACTGTAACTGAGCTCTCCATGGGCTCCTGCATGCCCCACATCACAGGCACTTTCCAGCCACAGGTCGATGCTAGAGGTGTGTGAACAAGACTCAACACATATTCCTACAAAACATCATTGCTATGTCATTCCCTGTTGTGTGTTTGTGTATCTACTGTGTTTGTGCACGTAGCTGTTAAACACATACATGATGCATTATCTCTGTGATGTGGAGGGGCTGTGTCTGCGTGTGTCTGCGTGTGTGTGTGTGTGTGTGACTTTTGCTGCTCTCTGCCTGATGATCTGCAGCCGTTATGCAATGCTGTGTGTTACAGTCTTGCTATCTTCTAATCACACTTCATACCACTTACAGATTTATCGCACTCATCATCATGTGATGGGCCTCATAATCTGCTGTAATAGTTTGTAATTTGTAGCCTGTGTAATCACAATCCTCTAATCCTCTTTCAATTGAACCTTTTTCAATTTGCTCTTCATGTATTAGTTGTTTTTGGAGGAATATAATGACAGTTTGCTCTGCCATTGCTTCATCATGCAAACAATTATTAACCCCTTAAAGTCCTAGCTTATTATTCAGTTATTCCATTTAAAGCATATTATTTAGGAGCAACTATGGCTTGTTCAGTATCTACAGTGAAACTAATAGGAAAGTCTTTATGTTACAAGAGTGAGGAATGTAAGTCTGGACCCATCTTTTTAAGGGGTTAAAACAAAGTATGATAGAAAAGGCGTGGTAAATAAGGCCATATGTGTAAGTGCTGTGGGAGTGTTATTGCAGGTGATTAGTGTGTTATATGTGTTTTTAATATAAGGTCTGTGGCTGCAGCTGGAGATTGAGTACACAGGAGCCCTGCAGATGACATTAGAGACCAAATTTAACCTGTCCAAACTGGGCAAGGAAGAAGGACCGGAAACAGTCAGAGCAATGGAGACCTACCATTTGCGGTTAGTTTGTGCTGAATACTTTTAAAGGTGCAGTTTGTTCTAGACCTGTACTAATCATAAACTTTCAAAGGTACTTTAGTAAAAATGTGAATCACAATATTGGCAGTCAATGAATTTCTCCAGGTTCTTATTTCCAGGATTTGTTTACATTTTTCTGGCCCAGAAATTAGCTCCGCCCCCAGCCAGTAAAGAGCTGCTCAGTTCTACCTCTTTTCCCTAATAGGCAACTCACAAGGCATACATAGTTTCAACTTGTCATTGTTTTCATTGCAATTGTAATTAGCTTTACAAGCAGCAGAGGGCTCTAAAACTGCATCTTTAACCTATTTCACAGACATCACACCATGGGATTGCATTCTTCATGTTCATTTACAATCCTCTGCCTATCATAGCATAACAGAACAGTTTGGATTGTTACACTGCCTATGTGTGGTTGTGATAAGGCTGTTGATGTCTTTCCTTAGGAGTACCAGGTCCAAACTTGCTCTTCTGGCTGACAGTGATGAGGAGTCCTCAAGTGCTGGATCCTCTGATGAAGAGGAGGCTCCGTCCACTGAGCTTCAAGGAACTCTGGGAGAGAAGGGCACTTTTCCTGGCGCTGAGAGGTGACATGTAATGTCAATGAACATTCTTAGAGTTACAGAATTCAAATAGCTTGTCAAATGCCGATGCATAGAGTATGTCTTTAAACTACTTTCTGCTTTTCAAGAGTGCTTGATGCACACTGCCAAATTAATGATTTTGGCGCTTAACTCAGGCCAGATGTGTGACATCTCTAACTTCTCTTTACAGCGGCGTCGCTGGGGGCAGCACTGGCCGGCGGTTTTTGAGATTTGTTGACAAAATCGCTAAATCCAAATACTTCCAGAAGGCTACGGAAAATGAGTACATCAAAAAGAAGATTGAGGAGATGTCCAACATGCCTCTACTGCTCACTGTTGAGGTTAAAGAACTTTCTGGAACACTTGCTGTCAACATTCCACCTCCCCCTACGGATAGAATATGGTACAGTCCACACTCACAAACACAGTTTGTGGAGATCGTAATGACTTTAAAAAAATTGTGTCACACTTATCACACTTGTCACATCCATAATCCTGTTTTAATTATTCAGGTGTGAATTATGATGTATATGACATATATTAATGTTATACTGTAAACCCCTGCGCAGTATATTTGTCCTACTGATGCATGCTTGATAAAATGTTTTATGAGAGATCTGTTTTTTTCTTTTTCTTTTAGGTACAGTTTCCGTGTGCCGCCAAAGCTTGACCTGCGAGTTCGGCCCAAACTGGGGGAACGGGAGGTGACCTTCTGTCATGTCACTGAATGGATTGAGAAAAAACTGCAGGACGAGTTTCAGGTTAAACATTTGCTGTATTCTGCTACATTTCTTTTTCTTACATCACTTTTTTTTGCACCAGCGTAAATGTGATTGTGATTAATTGATTTATTCATGGTGTCCATAGGAAGAATTTCTTAATCTATTCTTAATATCTTTTACATTATTATTGTAAAGGTCTATTGTAAAGGTGTATTGTAATTGCATTACAGAAAGTGTTTGTGTTGCCAAACATGGATGACATATACCTCCCCCTAATGCACTCTGTCTTGGAGAGTCAGCCTGCACCCGAGCATTCTCCAACACAGCCATCACCAGGTTCATCTCTAGGGTCCAGTGAGACCTGCATCCTGAACCATTCTTCACAATTGGAGTAGTGCCTCTTTGTGGTCATTAAAATACACCATCACCACTGTGCATTTGGTAGGTTAATTCAGTTATAAAAACAACAATAGTGCAACAATAGTGAATATGTTTACATTTCTATTTAAATTATTATAAAACATACCTTAAGCGGAACATGGACTCACTGTTTTACATGTGCTTACTATATGCACCCACTACATTCTGTGAAGTTTCTTTTTTGTTTTTTAATAGATGTTATCATAGAATAGAAAACTCTCGGAGAAAATCAAAAAGCAATCGCAACTACTGTGAAATTGTAGGGAACCAGATTCTCCATAATGTCAACAACAAGTGCTACATAAAAAAATATCTATCTCCATGCCCACTTAGAGTAGCTTTAATCTTTGTGCGACATTATTATGTAATGGTTGCATGTATAGACTAGGATTTTTTAAAAACTTGTTGTCATAATAAAATTCCTGACTTAAATCCTTACTAGATTGTGCATGTTTTTCATCTTAACATATTTGTATTCTTATATGAATAAATAAAAAGAAGAATACATTAATTAATTAATTAATATACTGTAGTTACCCTATATCTTGAGACATATTTGGATATTATTAATGTCAAGACATCTTAAGACTGTGTCTATAGACATGCCTTAAAGACATGTCTTTATTTATAAAGACATGCCTCAAGATGTCTTGATATGTCTATAAGTGTGTCTCAAGCTATGGTGATACCTGGGTATGACACACTGAACAGAGGCCTAAGAAATAAATAGATTATAAAATTACTCAACTTAATTACATGCAATTCCATTCCATTCCATATTCTTTTTCAACTTTATATTAAGGTACACTATATACTATAGTAGACTTTAAACATTGAATAAATTAGAATTAACACCAAAGCTGTCCTGACCTTTGGTAGTGTGCAGAGCTTGATGCTCAATGTCATTCTTAACATTGTTCAGCACATGTAGTATTGCTTCGGTACACTTCCTACTCTCTTGATAAATAAGGATTTGCAACCCAGATGTTAGAGTGCACTCATTTAGCGAGGGGTCTGTTGCTGCTAAACCATTATGCAACAATGACAGTTGCAGCTCCAGAGCACTTTGTACGTGACAAAAACACACAGCTGTGACAAGCAAACTTTACTTGATGTAAAAGTATCGGATTTTATATTTTGATCATAGTTTACACAATTAAACACACGTCTTATA
This sequence comes from Olivaichthys viedmensis, assembly GCA_028565825.1. NCBI lineage: Eukaryota > Metazoa > Chordata > Actinopteri > Siluriformes > Diplomystidae > Olivaichthys > Olivaichthys viedmensis. Next base: position 13,767,274 of record JAOUQW010000049.1, read on the forward strand.
AAACATATAAAGGCCGTGTTTCTCAGGAGCTGCTGGTGGTGGAGCTGCTGGAACTGGTGTGGGTGGTGGAGCTCTGGCCGGTCCTGGAGCTACTCCCAGTGCTGGTTCCCTCACCAGGGCTCTCCTCCTCCTCCAGGCCCTCACTATGCTCCAGGCTTTCGCAGATCAGGCTGATCTGCCTGGTCATGTGGACCATGCTGCTCTGCATGCGCTGTATCTTCCTGCGCAGCGCGGTGGCAATGGTACGCTGTGTCTGCCTCTGGGCCTCATAGCGCTGCTGCAGCTCCCGGTAGCAGTTGTGCTGGGCCTGGGTGGCGCGGCTCAGCAGCGTGCCACAACCCATCGGGCACAGCTGCATCCAGTGGCTGCAGGCCTTGTCATGCACCTGGGCATCTTTTCGCAGCACCCGAGCCCCACAGCCCTGGTGCGGGCACAGTAACCACTCAAACAGGCACACGGAACTGTGGAGGTACTCCTCCGAGAGCGGGAAGGTGGCTGTGCAACCCTGTTGTTCATTTCTACACTGAGAACAAGAATATGTGATATAATCAGAATTCTGGGTTGATATGCAAAGAAATGGCCTAGGTTTAGTTTCCTAAAAACAGCATAATACAAATCGTTTCATTTCGTAAAAATGCCTATGTTACCATTATACTAATCTTGTTCCCATTATACTGATCTCCCCCTAGCGCTCTTACCAAGGTTCTGCTTACCTTGATGGGTAAACGGCCAATGGATTTACTCAGCTTGAACATAACAAACATGAGGCTCTGGCTGGCAGGCTTCCTGCAGCACGGACATGTTTCCTGTCTGGATCAGTTTAGGACACGCTGTTCAGCACATTCACATTGAGCAAGCACCACCTTTTTCTCCATTGTTTTTCAGTAACAAAACAAATTTTGGTAAAACACATGAATGTTAATGTTTTTGTAGTTTTCATACCTCCTCATCCACTGCAAAATGCACTTCTTGCAGAAGACATGGTTACATGCCACACGTACAGGACAGCGAAGGACCCCTCTGCATATGATACAGATCAGGTCATGGTCTGGGGGGTCCACAAACAGCTCTACTTCATAGCCACCACTCTGACATCAAACATAACCAACCAAACAGCATCAGTTTTTGGAGAGTAAGCACAGTGTATGTGAAAATCATGGGAAAGGGTTTGATTTTGCAGTTTTATTCATGTCAGAGACTTTAGGATGAAGAAAGGGAAAACTAAAGCCATGGCAGTGCTTCTAAACCTTATTGAAATATTAATATTAGTAACCCTGATTCTACCTCTGACAATCCTTGAATGATCTTTCAACACACAACAAAATAGACTAATCACAACTAAACTATTATAAGGGTTTTAACTAATTTTGAAATCACTGTTATGTTTTCTTTTCTAGTCAGATCACAAAGTCAATGAACAAGGAAGACAGAACTCACCATATCTCACTATTCCACTGTTGTGCTCCATGAAGTCCAAGCAGATGCTGCCATCCAACAATATGCAGCTTATCCATGCCCTGCGGGGACCATTTGATGCCAGATGATTCAGAACTCTGTTACCTGTTTCCATTTTTCTTTTCTTTTACATTCTAGCACAAGTATGTTAGACATTCTAGACAATTGCGGTTAGCACCTGACAACATTTAAACCAACCAGCAGAGGCCTATTTTAGTACCATCCAGGTTTTACTTAGTGGACAAAGGCAATGCTGTGGAAACCACTGAGCTTTCAATGGCTGTCTGCTCTAGAGACTACAAACTCTATTCTCTTGGCACTGTTGTATCTGAATGGCTGGTGGAACACAGTGGTATTTTCTGCCGGTTGACTCATAACCTAATGTAAAATGTATGAGATGATCATTATGTGGATATGTAATGGTAATACTCCTTTATGTCCTGGCTCTTTAATATAAAATTACCCAAAGTTGTTCCTTAACAGCAACATAATATCTACATAATATTCCTTATCAAAGCAGAGATTTTCACACTGCCCACTTAATGTTTACATTAATAGATAACATTGTTCAGAATTATTTAATTTTCAGTGGAGCAAAACATTTGATCTATTTTACAGAATCATATTTATATTGCATTATACTGGTCGGTCATCAGGGTTTTTGTTTGTCTCATTTCAAGGTGAGTTAATGTTTAACCCCCAGTCCTAAAAAAAACTTTTAGACATCAGCTTTCAATTTAAGAAAGGTAAAGGTGTCTTATGATAAACCATGCAGAAGTGCTTATAGGGTGTTTAAAAGACGTTTTAGACTGAAGATTTTTCTGAGATTGGTATTAGTAAAACCTTCAGATTGACTGCAGATGGCGTCATGGCATTCTTTGTTATTCACATTCATTTGGTTCTAGCCATAGACATCAAACCATATTGTGAACCTGAAGACAACACATGCTGTAATGTGCATGATTGAGCTTATCGTTGATTTTTAGGATGTTTTTAATGAATCACTGCAGATTCATTAAATTCATTAAAAACATATCCTAAAAAGTAATAATAGGCCCAGCATCCTTCATCTACAGACGGCAAGCTGTCGGTAGTTGTTCATTCAAAGTCTCAATTGATGAAAGTTATTACACTCACCGAACACTTTATTAGGAACATGTACTCATTCATGCAATTATCTAATCAGCCAATCGTGTGACAGCAGCGTATGCACAATATGTCGAACCTTGAGGTGGATGGGCTACAAAGGGAGGCCCTACCCAATATTAGTATATTAGCACCTAATAAAGTGCTCGGTGAATGTATATATATACACACACACACACGCAAAGAAAAAAAAGGTAAAATCCCTTAATGGTTTATTCAGTTGTCCCTCTGGAGGAACCCTTAAAGGTTCTATGTAGAACCCTACAACAGTGTGTTTCCCTATCAAAGGGTTTTGAGTAAAAAAGGTTCCCTTTTAGGAAGCTAGGAACCCTTTCCTATACAAGGAACCCTTTGAAGAATATATAAATATGTATATATATATTACATTTATATAAAAAATAGGCAGGGCAATTGCAATCAAATTGAATTATAGTGACAAAAAAATTCTTTCATTTTTAATTTTTTTTTTAAAGAACAAAATGTAAGGATTTCATAGTATTCACCTGAGTCATGGTCGACATCTTTTGTTCGGGGAACATTTGCATATTGATCATCTGTAATAAAATCCATACAGTTGCACATGCCAGTTTTATACTCCACACAAATATTAAGTTTGTAAATATCATCAATGTAAATGATGTGATGCAAAAAACATCCTCGTATTCACTGCCAACTGTATTAAATATGCTATAAAATAGCAGACCACTTTTGGTAGACATGCTGTCTGTACAGTTTGCATTACAAAGTGTGAGCTGATCATCGAGTTTTCAGATGCCGTGGTCTCTCGTGACATTTCGCTCAGCAGCACAGGGGCCAAGCTGAACACTTCCTTTCCCCTCTCGTTTAAATACAACTGACGCAGTGTGTGTGAAAAGTGGACCACATGGCAGCAAAGCAGAGAAAATAAACAGCACTGTTCATCTTACTCACCGTCATCCAGAGCATTGATTGTGCACGGTGGCGTTGAAATCGGGTCTCTAAAAACAGGAGTGAAACGAAAGGAATAAAGTCAGGAACATTTCAAGAAGATTGAAAGCCAATCGTTCGGCTAAACATTAAATGTACACAATTTACCCCTTAGCCCAAATGTAGTCGATCAACCAAAACGTGTTTGGTGTCTAAAGTTTGCTTCTTTAGTTTTGCACTGGAGCTACAAAGTTAATGCAACTAACAGCTAAGTATGTTAAGGTTATAGCCACCAGTTTAGCATTGTACCATATGTCAAAATTATTACACACTCGCCTCAATCTGTGCCAAGTTGTTCAGTATCTCAAATAGACTTATTTTTTGACACTGTTATCTATAAAAAATAGACAAAAGGACGTCATATAGCTAAAAACAGTAACGCCATCTTGAAGCCAGAATCAGAATCAGGTTTATTGCCAAGTAGGTTTTCACATACAAGGAATTTGCCTTGGTATGTTGGTGCATAACAA
>JAOUQW010000049.1:13785275-13798629 GCA_028565825.1 Olivaichthys viedmensis
CTAAAGCACTAAAAGAATCTATAATGATACCCTAAAACTATGTCTCTCTTTCTCTCTGATCACAGGCCTAAGGATGCTATGAGGGCTGTAAAAAAGAGACTTAATGGCAATAAGAATTACAGGGAAGTGATGCTGACCTTGACGGTAAGCAAATATTTCTAATAAATAAAAAAAATTTTTATCTTACTGTTACTTTCCATAATCAGGTGACCCTGTTTTACTTCTCATCCTCTGTCACTAGGTTCTTGAGACATGTGTGAAGAACTGTGGTTATCGTTTCCATGCTCTCGTCACCACCCGGGACTTTATTGATGGAGTTCTGGTTAAGGTCATTTCTCCTAAAAACAACCCCCCAGCCATTGTGCAAGACAAAGTGCTCGCCCTTATACAGGTGCAGTAACGTACTACAAATGTGATAAAAATGAAAATGTGATGCTTTGTGATTTGAAACACGGTAACTGAAATAAAATGTTCGGTTGAAGGATCAGGAGAGCTTCTGGTACTGCTTCGTCATGAGAGGCCCTGTAGTCAAGGGGACCTGGCAGGTGCTTTGTCCCAGGAGCTGCTAATAATCACCAAGTGATCTGGTTACCTCGAGCATCTCCGGTGTCTGAACGTGTCTATAATAGCCTGCTGCTGTTCATAGAACTGCAGTCTGCCGTGAGAGCTATGTAAAGATGCTCACACCATCTAATGCCATAAGTAGTTGTAAGTGAGCGTTATGAAAAAGAGGGTTTTTTTGGGGGGGGGGTTTTCCCCAAAGAGAATTTTCCAAGCTTTTCCAAGCTTTGCAGCCATGCCAGTAGAATGAGGTCTCACATCACATTAAAGCAGTGCTGTACATTGTCAAGTAAGACTACTGACAAAATATAATGCAGTACATTTTTTTTAAAGTACCCCCCCCCTGTCCCTGTCTCTGAGGTTTTGTAATGATAACTTGTTTTATTATGTTAACCTTTTGTTCTTTATGTAATTCTGTTGTAATTATACTGATATGACAGATTTTATCTGTGATCTCATTCCCATTACTGTTGGTAATCTAGATCACAGTATCTAGATAGTATCTTAATCTTCATGGACTTAGGCACTACACCCACTTTATCATATAACCACACTTTAATGTCTTCTATTCTATTTATATATATATATGGGTCATTCTACACAAGTAGAATTCAGGGTTGGTAAAGTGTGAATTTTTACACTTTTGCACTTAAATTTTTTTACCTTTGTGTTGGACAGTAGCTAAAATGTACAAATTGATTAAGCGTACACTAAAATCTTTTGCGGTATTTTAACAATTGTACGTTATTTCAGACAGTTCTCTGAATTTTGTCCATACCGAAACAGATCAGAAAACCAGGAATAAAAAGATAACCAAAGTGTTTTTCAAATCTTGTTAAAGAACAAACTTTTCTCTATTTTTTTGGGATGATTGTACCTGTTGTCATTTTATAATATTTTTTTCTCTCATATTAGGCTTTAATTTATGTAACTAGCATAAAAATTTTACTTATTTTTCTTTAAATGTCTTTAGATGTTGAATGTATAAAAATTACATTCATACAGTGACACAATTGCATATGCCACATTCTAGTCATAACTTAAAATAATCTTATTTTCAATTTGCCTTAAAAAAAAAAAAGTATATGTTTCGGTTGTGACCCAAATATGTGACCCTATCAGTTTTTTTATATATTTAAATATATAGATGGGTGACAAATTAAAGGAAAAACCAACATAAAGTGTCTTCGAACAGCTTCAATGCGCCTTGGCCAGGATTCTACAAGCCTCAGAGACTGTACTGGATGGAGATATTCCCTCAATTGGTGTTTTGATGGTAGTGGTGGAGAGCGCTGTTTAACACGTCGGTCCAAAATCTCCCTTAAGTGATCAATTGGATTGAGTTCTGGTGACTGATTTACATCAATTTCATACTCATCAAACCATTCAGTGTCCCCTCGTGCCCTGGGATTGGGGAGACCACGCCCATCAGGATAGAAATGTTTCATCATAGGATAAAGGTGACCAGTTAGAATAACTTTGTATTGATTTGCTGTGACCCTTTCCTCTAAAGGGGACAAGTGGACCCAAACCGTGCCACCAAAATGCCCCCCACATCATAACAGCGCCACCGGACCCCCTCACTGCAGGGGTCAAGCATTGAGGCTTCTGTCTTGGTGTACGCTACACATGCACTCATGTCGAGAATATGGTGAAGGATGACTCATCTGACCATATCACTTTTTCCCCCCACGTAGTGCTTATTGTTTTTGCACCACTGAACTCTCAAATGTGCATTCATCTTTGTAATGAGGGGTTTATGCACTGCAACCCTAATATAATATCCCTCTGTGTGTAGTTGTCGACGGACCGTTTTTGTTAACGGTCTGATCACGTCCTTCATTGACATTCTCAGTCACCTATAGAACAGTTGCTCTTCTGTTCTTCCCTACATATCGCACTAATGCACGAGCATCAAAGTCATTGAATGTGAGCTTTCAACCACAATTTCCAATCCTATTTACTGATGTGTTTTCCATAGATCTAAATGCAGATGTCACTTTAGTCACTGTTCCTATTGAAACACTAGCCAGTTGAGCAGTCTTTGACTGAAGCTCCTGTTATTCGAGCCCTAATAATGAACCCTCTTTTAAAGTCACTTAGATCTTTTCCTCCTGCCATCTTGAGCCAAAATCGAGGTCAACTGGGCCTGCTCAGGATTTTATACATGCCACAGAGCATTGTAGGATGTTATTTGCTTAATTTTATCATGGACTTATGTTGTGTTTCTCCACTCATTTATTCAGGTTTGTCTATTAATTTGTCACCGGTCTGTATCATATTCTACATTCATACAATCTTTCTGCTTTTTTATGTGGCTCTCTCTTTCTGAATTGCTCTATCAATGTTATATTTTTCACTATGATATTTTAATCTTATGAACAAATCCATACTGGTTTACAAAGAACCTGAATTGACAACTGAAACAAGGACGTCAATAGCAAAAAGTTTTTTCGAACATTGCATTTTCTATTTTGTTTGTTCGGTGGTGACACTTTTTTAAATCACAAAATTTGCAAAAAAAATTAAATAAAATAAATTGTGTGTCTTATTTTTCAATGTATTTTCAAGGGTTCAACTAGGGGCAGTCAATAATGCAATTTTTTTTAAACAAAGGTAACATACTGCAGCTTTAAGGCCAATGTTTAATAACACTCTGTGTGCTGTTTGTCTCAGGCTTGGGCTGATGCTTTTAGGAGTAGTCCGGATTTAACGGGCGTGGTCCATGTCTATGAGGAAATGAAGAGGAAAGGCATAGAGTTCCCAAGGTCAGACATGGAGGCCTTATCACCCATCCACACACCACAGCGGGTAAGACTTCCTGGTGTTCCGCTGATTGGCACGGGTTCAGTGTTTACCACATGGTCTGTTTGCTGAAGATATGATTTAGGGATGTAGGTACAAATACAGTTTTGAAAGTGCTGTGCCCTGTCTGTAGTCACATTCTGGTGTGCTGTTGTGCTCAGTTGCAGAGTGCTTCAGAGGGGGATCATAAACCCAGTGCTCCAGCCCAGCCCAAACCTGTCCACGCCTACTCTGCTCCTCCTGTCCATACCTCACCTCAGGTTCCCAATCTGCAAATGTCTGGACCCATCAACCCCACCCCAGAACAGGTAGCCTGCTTCCCCTAAAGCAGCAATGTGACATTAGTGCATGTGCATGTGTTTACCTTGAAGTTGTTTATCAGATTTGCAGGCTGCGCAGTGAGCTCGATATCGTACGTGGGAACACCAAGGTGATGTCTGAGATGTTAACAGAAATGGTGCCCGGCCAAGAGGATCCATCGGACTATGAGCTTCTGCAGGTCAGTTAGCTTTTCCTTGTCTGCATTATATGAGCAGCTTCTTTCCCAACCAAACAGCAAGCCTAATCTTCAACAATAGGCAACGTCAATCAGAGATACTTTTTTTTTTTTTCTCCTCAAGGCCATGCTGGGCCTGAGAATCTGAGAACGTGACACTGAGAGTGCTGGGGTTATATTGTTATTGTGCATTATGCTTCACACCATTCATAGTCTTGTGTATGTTGGCAAGGAGCTGCATAGGACCTGCAGGGCCATGCAGCAGAGGATAGTGGAGCTCATCTCCCGTGTGTCCAACGAGGAGGTCACAGAGGAGCTGTTGCATGTCAATGACGACCTCAACAACATATTCTTGCGATACGAGAGGTATTTATTACTGACTGTTAAAGCTATATTTCAGTTTATTTCCAACGATTGCATCCTCAATGAGTACTTTGTTATACTTAGATACGAAAGGTTCCGATGTGGTCGGGCTGCTCATGGTGTCAATAATGGGGTAAGTTGTGTTGTTTTATCTCATTTATTCTGTCATGTGAGTTGAACATTGCATCTGTTAAAGTCCCAGGGAACACAGTGTAAAACAGAAGTCCCCCCATTGGTACGAGGCTGCAACAATGCGGCATTAGGCTTCCTGTTGTGGGGCAAAGATTGCCGTTTAACAGATCAGTCGGTGAAGTAAGACGGTCTTGAACACCCACATACCAAAGCATCTCAATATGTCCAAATATGTTCTCACATTGCCTCCCTTTCACACACGTTTCGACCCCGACTCCCTTCCACCGCCTTTTGTCCGGTCTGCGTTGTTAAAAAGGTTGGGGGAACCCCTGGTGTAAATTAGCAGGACACCAGCGATGCCAGACTTGTGATTGGTAGAGACGAAGCTTACGCAAACTTTAACCAAGATTAGGACCATCCAATTTAAATCGAAAGTGGAGAAATTGTGGCGAAGCACATGTAGACATGTGAAGGAAAAAAACCCCAATTATTCATACTTTTTATTGTTCTGTTTACCCTCATTGCTTTCTTGATGTTCTTGTTATCTTCTGTACAGTTGCTGTGGATTACCAACACTTTTTACATGCTGCAAAAGTCATAGACAAAAAAGCATGCTGACTTTATTTATGATGTGTTTCTATTCTGTTTTTTTTTTTATTCCCCTTATTTCGTATTGTCAGTTGGGGGAGGCAAGTATAAAAGTCACCTAATTGTATATAATCTCTTGTTTGACATTAGCAATTTCCCATGCTGCATTTGGCATATGTATATGATGCCTCTGTATGCCCATGTTAGAATGCTCTCCCTTTGCCGTATGTTGGGACCACTGCTTGTCACCCACCTCCCACCTTTCCCATCCCATCTCTGCCTCGGACAGAAAGGAATAAACTTTTCGAGCCTTGCCGTTTAGGTTCTGGCTCTAAAAATATTGTCCTGTTTCTTTGTGTGTTGTTTGGCAGAAGTGACAAGCAGCATGTTTCCTTATCTCACATTCTGCAGTTAAAGTCCAGAAAAGCTCATTTGGAAGCACATGATCAAAATACCCTCAAAATTCCTAATAATCATCATCTTGTTGTTCATGATTGGTCAATTGTGTACCCCTTGGTCAATCATGCCTTTGGTCAATTGCTTGCTGTTATACCTGAGAGATATTGAGATCTGAGATACTCCTGGGTGTTGTTGTTTTTTCTCAATAGCTTTTTAAAATGTATACTATGGGTGATTAAAACATACCTTTTTAAATAAATTATGTGTGCCATCTGCCTGTTCCAAGGGCCCTGTGCGTTTGCTGTCTTGCCTGTTGGTGTGAAATTGTTGTGCGTCTGCAGGTCCTGAGTGAGGCCACAGAGGATAATCTGATTGACCTGGGTCCAGGCTCTCCTGCAGTGGTGAGCCCCAGGATCAGTGGCACTCCTCCCTCCAGCCTGCCAGCCTCTTTAGCCCCTGCTCGCTCTGCCTCACCTGCCACACTATCCTCTAGATTGGCAGGCCTGGGTGAGTCTCCCTCTGCCTGCATTGCTCATCTGTATCTCCTGCATGCTAACCCTAATAATAATAATAGTAGCTTTTGGTGATTTAATGACAGAGGTGTGTGCTTTCAGACGTAGGAGCTGACAGTGTCAGTGGCACTCTGAGTTCTCTAAGTCGCTGTCAGCAGGACGACTTTGACATGTTTGCCCAGACCAGAAGCGGCACGCTGGCTGACCAAAGGAAGAAGTAGGACTACTTAGAATAATGATTTATTATATGTATGTATATACCATATTTTTGCCCTCTAGTAGGTGCAGCAACTTATACAGCAAAGCAATATACACTACAGGCCAAATCTGTGGAAGCAGGTGATTAAAGTTTCAAAAATATTTTACAACTAGGTCAATTTGCAACAACTAACACAACACAAACATGTTCATTTACATCGAGTTTAGCCAAATAAGTTTTTCCAAAATGTTTCATTGGTAAGTGACACTCTTAATCTAATGCGTTATATAGGAAAGGCTTTATAGCAAAGTCTTTGCTGATACATTGACCCATTAAAAAAATAAAAATAAAAATGATTCAAACTCCTTGTTGATAACACATTCATCAACCAATCTGAATAAGAATGAAATGTACATTATCAGGTTTGCTATAAAACTTAGTTGTACAATATTTTTGCAGCAATTTAGGCCACCTCTTTTGTTAATAAAACATATTAATAATATAATAATAATTAATAACATATGTTAATAAAGCATTATTGCCTGGTATAAGGCAGTACAAACATGTAAACTTAATGTCCAGTACATTAATGCAACTTATACAATGAAACAATGTATTATTTTTTATCTAAACATAGGAATGTGGGGTGCATCTTATACTTATTGTCAGGAAAATATAGGTTATGCATATGTGTGTATACAAAGCATATCGTCGCTGTCCAAAGAAAAACATGTATCTCCACTTTGTGCGCTTTTTACTTTTTAGCATATATGGAATGTGGGCAAAAACCTCCATCTACCCCGCAGCAGTTAACATCTAAACGACCAATGAAAAGCTGACAAATCACACCGTCAATTTCAGATTTATTGTGTATGATTAATGATAAGTGTTTTTTTTGTGTTCCTGAAAAATTGGAATTTTGCAGATACATGCTTTTCATTGGACAGCGACGATATATAATATATACACAGGAACATCTTCGGTATACATATATATAAAATAGCATAATTTGTGATTGTAGCCCATTTGTTTCTATACGCAATTCGTCAACCCTTCTCTACCCCATCCATCGATGGAAAGGGTCCACTAATAGAACCACCGCTGACTAGATATTATTTGGGTGGTGGACCATTCTCACCACAGCAGTGACACTGACATAAGTGACATGGAAGTGTGTGTGGCGCTGGTATGCGTGGTATTTTTAAACCCCTCAATTTAACTGCCAGGATGAGAACAGTTTGACAAACAAAACAAAAATCCAGCTGACAGCTGTGTGGTCATTAACTGACACTGATGACAAGATGCTGTAAGTGTGTCTAATAAAGTGGCCAGTAAGAATACATTGTTGAAAAACCTCTGCGCCTTATACACTCGTACCAGTGCCACACACAACCATTTCACTACCTCCCTTTAGTGTCACTGCTGTGCTGAGTATGGGTTACCATCCAAACAATATCTGCTCGGTGGTGGTCCTATGGTGGTCTCTTTTATTTATTTATTTATTTGTTTATTTATTTAACTGATGGTCAGGGTAAAGAAAAGTTAACGATGTCTTAAAAAACATACATCTTACACACCATATGCAACAGTGTGTTGTAATCGTGATATAAATTTAAAAATGTGTAAATGATATAAACATTGCATTGTCTTTCACTGTAGCTCATTGGCCATTCTCGTCTAAATTATAGCACACCTTTTGAAGACACGCAGGCTGCAAGTGGAGTGGCTCCTACTCTTGAGCTGGGGCAACAGAATTCTGGAGGGGTAAGTGTATATAATTAGTTGTGTGTGGGGTGTATCATCTTTTCCCTTTAATGTCACTGTATGGATTGATCATGTTTGGTCTGATTAAATACCAGTATTCGGGTAAAACGTGTTTAGTAAATGTAAATGGAGTTTACTAGGAGGATAATTGTGGTTAGCATTACTATTTTGTTAAGGCACGTAATGTACATTTTGAGTTGATATTTGTTGACGCTTTAAACATGTTGGATGGAGCGATGTTTGCCTTTCATTTTCTTTCAATAGTTTTCTCCTAAATGAGAACATAGTTGGAACTGTACCTAAAACTCCTGACCTGTTGTCTGTATGCAGCGCTGTTTTCCTAAGCACACTTTTCTTAAGGGTGTATTTTGCATTGCACTTGAATTTATTTTAATTGTTTTACATATTTATTTATTTTTTTATGTTTTCTGGCATTTTTTTTGTTTTTTTGTTGTTTGTTTGGTTCTGTCCCATGGTTTGTCCACGACTTGGGCCCAAAGGTCGCTCTTGTCCAGTCCTCTGTCATGGATGACATTGAGGAATGGCTCTGTACTGATGTGGTGAGATTAGTTTTAGTTTGGTTTTTTTTATCCCATCTTTTTGCTGCTTTTTGGGTGCTGCATAACAAGCTTCCTTCAAAAGAAACATGCTCCGTTACCAGCATATTTCTTTCTTGTTTGCTTTTCATTTTTTTAACCAACCACCTCTGCTGTCTTGCACCTTCTTTTTAGGGGGCTTGTGACCCATTAATGACTTTTCTTGGAGGGACTTTATCTTTTTTGCTTTTCTGGGATATTTAAAATTTCTGTCGGGACATGTTGAGATGTTAAATCTCTCTGAAACCGCAATGAACAAATTCCAGCCTCTAGTTTAGTCTTCATTTATACGTTTTTCTGTCGCTATTGTCTTTGCCTTCGTTTTTGCATCCAATGTGGCCTGTGTGGGGACGTTTTCTTAACTGGAAGTGGGTGTCATTTAGACATTTCTTCTTAAAAAATTTTTTTTTTTAAAGATGCCTTGATGTTTTCAACCTGCTTACAGCACACGTCTTGCTATCAATGAGCCATGAGTCATGTTAATGTCCTCAAATTATTCTGTCACTTCTTTTGACCTTATTTTCCTTCTGCTCTTTAACAGAAAGGAGATGAAGGAGAGGAGGGTGTGACGAGTGAAGGTATGATACATTTTATAACAAATTTGTGAGTGAAACTCATTGTCAGTGCATTTTGCGTGGTCTACACAGCTGTCATTTACCGCTTTAGAAATGTGATCCAGCGACAATGTCTAATTACAGTTGTAATAGGTGATTGTGTGACTGTAGATAGATCACCGTATGATGGGTGAGTGTATGTACACACTTTCTCCCAGTGACCCGACCGTTGCTTTGCTCTGGTTCTTCTTTAGAATTTGATAAGTTTTTGGAGGAGAGGGCTAAAGCTGCAGAAATGGTCCCCACACTTCCACTGGCGCCTAGTGCAGACCCGGCCAGTGCAACGGGCTCATCTGTAAGTGCTGGGAAAAAGTCTGATCGACCCGAGGACGCCCTGTTCGCCTTGTAGAAGGAGTCTTGGACTCTTGAGCATGTGCTCAGCCTCCTGGGTGTGGTAAGTAGGTGGTCATGCAGACCCAGCAGCCCCCTCTCTCTCCTCTGCTTCCTGCATTACTACACAATCAACACTACGGCGGCTGCCTCCTATGCAGTTTGTACCAGCCGACTGTTTTTTTTTTTTGAAGGGATCCTAAAGACAGACATTTTCATACGCTACAGACTTCATTCATTTCTTTAAACCCTCCTTCTTTAAAAAACAAAAAACATCACAACTCTACATGAACATAAGAGGTCATTGATATTTTAATAATGTAATGAAGCACATGCCAGGAACTAGCAAATTTTTAAATTCGCATCCTTTGTTATGCGTGTAACAAGAAGATAATTTCAGCAGTTTCTATAAATGCTGGGAAGTAATTTTTATTATTTAATTTTTTATTTAATTTAATTTTTTTCTCTTCTGTCCTAAATTCTTTACAATGATATTCAACAGAAGTCTTTGTGGTGTTTAGCTAGCTACCGCTAGTGATACTCAGAAGTCTCCGGTTGGCAGATGCTGCTAATACAAAAACATATAATCTGATTTGAATTCATTTTAGCTGTTTATATCTCCTGTAATATAACGTACCTGAAGGCGTTGGTAGCACAAGGACCTTATGGTTAAGGGAAGTTAAATCAGTTTCACTGTTTTTCTTACTTCCTAGAAAAGGATTTATTCTAATAACAGTAAATTCAGATTAGTTCACGAGAAATGAAAAGAAACGAGGAACTACACGAGAAATGAAAAGAAAGGTCTAGTGGAGAATATAGAATAGCAAGGAATAGTGAGGTTTTTGACATATGGTATATGTGACATGCAGTACACGAACTTGAGACTGGTTCATTTGATTTTGGATGCGTGAGCTCTGTTTTCGGTCTACCTCACAAAGCAATGATAAAAGGGAAAGGGACAGAGAAGTGATGGTTCAGCAGAAGACATCTCTTAAGTGTAGTTATTGATGGAGTGGGAGATTGCTATAGTGTGCTGCCTCAGAAAGATTGACCATGTGTCATTATTTTAGCTGTAAAACCTATTTGAGAAATCACAAAGGAATAGAGCGTTAATATGTATATTTTAGTACCATTTTGTATCATTGCACTAAAACATTTATCAGCCTTTTAGGCTGTGCAAACGGAGCTTTTGTTCAAATGCAAATCTTAGCTGTCCTTCATTTAAATGCTGCCTGTTATGTGAGACGTATTCCAAGTAAATAGAGTTCAACGCTGATGGTGACTGCAAGGCAGTTTAAATTGGATTTTTCCCTCACACAACTACTGTAGAAATGATGTCAAGCTCAGTGCTGTTACTAGGGAATGAAATGGATCTGCCTTAATGAACAGAAGTCTCTAGTTAAAGAAGGCATAAGTAGCTAACAATGTAGTAAGTGTTTGGTACTCTAATGTTTGCACATAGACATTTTGAAATTCTGTAAGTTGAATATGCTGTATGTGATTTGTTTTAGTGCTTTCGTGATGCGTGACTCTCAGATGGGAGTGTACTGTTTTAATGGACCAAATATTTAACCTGAGAAAACTTTAGTGATTTGCTGAATGACCCAGTCAATACTACATTATATATAGATATATCTGATTATGGGTGTCCAGAAGAATAGCTGTTATCAGGGTTTTTCCTCCATAGGGAATTCAAAGGCGATCACCTGTCTCGAATTGCGTGCCGTCTGTCAGTGCCGGGAAGGCAAAACACAATTTTTGTGCCCATAGACAGTTGTTCTCATCAGTGGAATTCTGTAATATGACTGCAATACCGGTGATTTGCCCTGGGCCTTTAGAAGGGCCTTACCGTGCGCTCAGACTAGCAGGCGATAAACCAGTAGGTGACCGTTCCTTTCGTACGTAAACGTGTGATGCTGAGCCACGATTCCATCAACGACGGCAAGCGCTTAAAACTTAATCAATAAAACTTGCAATTGATATTTGCGCCACTTTCCTCCCATTAACTTTCTAAATTACATTGTGGGGTATTTCAACTTTGCAGACATGACTTGTAGTATCACATTTATTTTAAAAAGAAGACTTTTCCCCTTTAATTTAGTCATAGCACAGAGTACAAATACACTGTACAGAGTACTTCAAACCTGCATACTTCGACAGTCTGCTGCCTTTGCCTTATTTCGAGACAGGAAAAACCCTGAACAATGTTTCTTAAAACTCTAAAATTACTATAGATTACTTGTGTAGAGAGAAGGAAAATGTGTTGTTGCATAGACACTAAAACAATGAATCGTGCACCAGAATGAATCTGCTTTTGCAAGGTGGCAGGTGGCACCTGACCGGTTGTGTTTGTAGTTCTACTGGCCTGCTGGTCAGACACACAATCCTGGAGTTTTATAAGATGCTCGTGTGATTGTCGGTCATTAAATTCTGGAAACCCATATTTTAATGTCCAATAAACAATAAAGGGAATAGTGATGTCACGTCAGAGGAGAACGGGACATGATTTGCATCTATGTTCTGAGTGGTGTTTAACACTCGTCACTTTCAAGCTAGACAAAAAGTGACAAGTTTCTTTTAAGGCGGAAACGCTAATGCCAACTGCTAACATTTGCTTGCAACAGATTAGCAATTGCTGGCCTTTGTAACCTAAATATAATTCAGAATATAGTTCAGAAAGTTACATAGAATTAGTTTGCATAATGTAAGCCTTGGTGCAATTGTACATATTAATAGAACGTCACTGGCAAATGTTTAGTCAGTAGGTGTAAGAAAATCCCGGCAATAGGAAATACATACTACCAGTCAAAAGTTTGAACACACTAGACTGAATATATTTTTTTCATTGTCTTTAAGACATTTTGATAAAGTCTTATGGTTGACATTCGTTTCTAAGACAAATGTAAATAATGAGGTTAATGCCCATGTGTAAATTTATTTCTGAATCAAAATGTGTTATTTTAATTAGTAGTTTTTACTTAAAATTTAATTGGCTCCCCAAACATGTAGTTTACATTTAGAAGCAGAACAGCAAGTCGCTCGGCCTATTTGGGAAGTTTAAGAAAAGCCTCCTGGGTGAAGCTCCCTCATGCAGCTGGTTCAGAAGATGCCGAGAGTGTGTAAAGCTTCATCAGGAACACTGTTAAGATCGTTTTGGATTTGTTAAACACTTTTCTTGGTCACTGCATAATTCCATATTTGTTATTTTATCGTGTTAATGTCTTCATTATTATTCTAAAATAGTAGAAAATAGTAAAAATGAAGAAAACCCTTTATGAGCAGGTGCGTCCAAACTTTTGACTGGTAGTGTAAATCCCCAATAGGCGTAACTTTTATTTGAGTAATTTTAAGTTATTAATTCAGGACTTCAAGGGAAATAAAATTATTATTTATTTTTCACTATTACACACAGCATCACTAATCCTCAACCGTTGATGATGAATTCTGATATACTCGTTTTAAGGTCCCTAATCTCATTAATAAAAGAAAGTTCTTAAATACTGAATTCCTGAACTACATAAGCTTTGAATGTCCTGTAATTTCCTTAGTGATGCTAAAAGCCTGGTATGTGATGACATTCTTTCATGAACATGTATGGTGACACTAATTCAATTTGTTAATTCGAATATGTGCAATTTTTCGTGTATATGGATATTTTTGTGGGTAGAATAACATTCATCAGCTTGTGCACTACATTATTTATCATTTCCATTTGAACGTGGTTGGGAGTGGAAACCGTACTGTGTGATCCACATGTGGAGAATGTATGAATGAATTAAAAAAATTATTATTTTTTTTTTTCTTTCATAATGTCAGTATTGGGACAGTAAAATTGAATGCAGTGCTCGACTTCACAGGTTTTGAGTTGTAATGTGTGATTATCATGCTTGTGTTAATGGAGACCTATGAGGTTTTTTTTTTTTTTTTGGTTTGTGTTGGTTTTAGCTGTTTAGAACTTGTTTTTTTGTTCATGGCTATCAGTTTAAAGATGGATA
>JAOUQW010000049.1:13819304-13837513 GCA_028565825.1 Olivaichthys viedmensis
CCTGTGCACAAAGCGAGCTCCATAAAGACATGGTTTGATGAGTTTGGTGTGGAGGAACTCCAGTGGCCTGCACAGAGTCCTGTAATAGGCTCCATAGACCAGGATAAAGCGGTTACTGAAGAAAAATTTATTTTTAGCAACTACCTGCCACTGCTGATATGGTACAGATATTATCACACATTCTGAATATCAAAGTCTACCAGGAGGGCAGTTGACTTTTGCACTCTGTAAAATTATTCTGTACTAAATATGTTGTTCAATATAAGGAGCATTACAACAGCCAACTAAACATGATCTAAGTGAACTCTGCCTCCACTGGCTGAATCATTAGCACATCTGTGCTTTAGCACTTTCACGCCATTTGAATAATCTGAATTCTAGCATCAGACATCAGATCCACAATGCAAATGGTCCTAACAGGGAAGTGTGGCGTGTGTCTGGCAGGCCCTGATGAGAAGCTGTGGAGGTGAAGATCCTAAAAGCCCGTTCTGCTGTGCTGCCTCCCCAAACATCCTTGTTTAGGCAGGAGCTGGAGGAGCTCATTTCTTCCCATAAAATCTCCAAAAGGATTGAAAAAACAACAACATGCCATTTCACTGCTGGACCAGGAAATGATAACAAAGGAAACCAGATCTAAGTCAGTGTCATAAGATCAAAATCATTCAGCCAATAAATTTGGCATTGCTTACACAGAGGCTCAACAATACACCTTTGATACGTGGACATTTCTCAAACTGTGAGCTACAAAGCCTTATGGCCAAGTGTAAGTAAAAGATTAAAAAATTATTTAAAAAGAAATGTGTGTGTATGCAAGTGTTAAAGAAAGAGAGACTGAGGCACATAATTAAACAGAGAAAGAAGGAGAGTATAAAAGAAGGGAGAGGGGAGGTGGGAGTGGATGGGCTGCAGGCTCCAGGTGCTGTTTTTCCATCCTAATTCTGGCAAGCAGATGCCGGAGACACATCCTGTTCAAAGGAGCAGCTCGGCATCTTGTGGTTCACCATAAAGCATGCCATCTAAACTGGCACCCCACTTGAGAGAAGATAAAGATGGGCCTTTGAGATGTGGGTCTATAGTGCAGCCCTTTTTAAAATTAAAGTCTACTGAGTCAAGGAGGTCTTGAGCAATCAAAATATGCTGAGCAAGCACTTTGCATGGCCCTTCGCTTGGGTGTAAAGACACTGTTTACTCTTACCAGGCAGACAGGTTACTGGCACAATAGCACACACAAGGTGCGCTCAAATGCACACACACACTCACACAAAGGCTTAGAGGACCATGGCAGCAAAAAACGTGGCATGTTTGCTTTGCAAGCAAAAAAGAATAGAAGCAGAAAGCAAAATGTGCGGGTTGGGGGAGGACAAAAGGTGTGCACAATACCAAATCTGATACCACAAGAAAATCAGCAAGAACAGATTAATGGATCGAGAAACAGCTGTGACTGTACCTACTGCCCAAATCCCACGCTGGCCCTTCGCTGGGTAAATACCATTAAACATGTGTCACTAATAATTGCATGGAGAACAGGAACAATACACATGCAAGGCAGCTGTACAGGTTCTAATAGCTTACTCCATCATTCCGGTTAATGTGGTCTCTTACCCTCGATGTGATGCAGAGGAACGACTGTGTGCTGCTGAAACCACACGCTAAACGTCAGTTCATGTGCCCTTTCCACTGGGACTGCTCTGTAACTTTTTGACTTTAGTATGATTAGCAAACGGAACATTGTTTAAACTCTTCTGGAGAGATGACCTTTGGAGCTTATGTCCTGGCGTAGTTTCTCGTAGAGCGGTTCTTGATAGGGAGGGGCGGCGAGGGGCATCTGGGGAAGAATAAAGCCGCTTTCATTGGCGTGCTGGTGATAACAGATAACACGTAATGCCAGGAGGTAGTTCTTTTTACCAGCCTCAGCACTCCACCACACGGAAAAGACGGATTTGAGGAGGAGAAATGTCCTTAAGCACATACAACAGTAGTATAAAACACCACAATTTCTGTTTGTGCAGCTACAAAACATGAGATATGGCACAAAAACAGAGAGGGGATTGGGGAGACGAACCACTGCTTTAATTTCTCCCTCATTCAACATTAAAGCACTTGGTGCAGTTTCACTTGTGAAGGGCGCGAACATGAGCGAGAATCGAGGCCACTGCGCTCGTCTACACATGCGCCGGGCTCAGCTCAGCCCAGATGGCCGCTATTTAGTGCCGTGTCTGACAGTGCTGGCAGAGCTGTTTATTGGGAGAGGCCAGCGACGGCCTTGAGCCTGCTTTATGGGAGCCTGCGAGGATGAATACTCGGCCACGCTGTAAAAATTCCATCGAGCAGCTAAGCGTGTTTTTCTCTTATTTTCTGTCTCTGGATGGTCACAAGATTCTTTTTTACAGCTTTGGAGCCCTATATTCCGAAATTTCTCTGGCCGGGGCGTCTGTGTTTGTGCACGTCTGGGGCCACTGTATATTTTTACCCATGAATGAATGTGTTTGTGTGCTTATGTGTGTTTCAGTAAGATTGGTGTCTCTATGTTGGTACATTTATAAGGTAACATTACTGTTTGGGTAGTAGTACTGTATGTTGAACGCTATATCACCCCCTCAATCATGTCTCCCACTCACTGTCAGCAGTGCTCTAGGGTGTGAAGCACAGATACAGGAGGCCAGCTGTTTGCCTTCAGTCAGCATGTATGGGAAACGGGTTGGTGTGGACATGAGAATATGAGGGGGGGGGGGCTCCAGGAGGACGTGTGTGTTCCAAGTTCAGATTTGTAACTGGCAGTTTTGCCTAAAGCTCAAGGCATGAGCTCATAGAGTTCTGGACACTTTGGATGGATGTGGAAAGCATCAGGTGGGCAAGACTATATTCGATTTCTCCTCGCTATCACAGGATGTGTCAGTTTAAAGAGGCCCTCTCAAGATGACAGAAGGCTGACAGCCCAGCTGCAACACCACTCCCCTCAGAAAACCCATCCTTCCTTCCTTCAAATGTAACCCACCGAGCTGAAAGACCGGCAGGCCTAAGCATCCTGCTGCATCAACCCTCTATGGTCCATCACTCCCATAATGGCATCCTGTAAATATACCAGCCAGATCAACGGACCGTGAAGAGGAATCCATCATCTGCACATAATCTCTGACAGATTTACCAGCCTGGGCTGCCGGGCCTCTCTGTCTGATAATGTATCCAGGTTCTCACAAACGTACACAGCCTGCACTACCCACCCACCTTGACTTTAGGTAGGAGCTGCTGATATCTGATAGGAGGTGGAACATTGGAGCAGTGGATTGTGCCTTTCCACACTCGCTCAGCATAATCAAGGTGTTCACGCACTGACAAGACAAAAGGTTTAAACACATATCAGCTGGTTGTTGGCTCTATACAGGTTAGAATATGTGTGACATTTAAACACAATTATTCAAGTTTAAGTTAAAATAGGACAGCTGCTGTTATTAGAAGCAAAATTAGGTACATAGTGGCAGCTGAAATGAACAATAACAGTGATTTCAGTAACACTTGAATGGGGTGGTCCCTTCAGAAACCAAACGCAGCCAAGGAACTGAACCTCTTATTGGCTCCACAGACATTCTTGGAAATTTGTAATCTTTGCTTCTTATTCCCTTTCTGGCAAATTAGAGCTACCATGGAAATTAAGCCTTGCATTCAATTAAAATGTCTTTGATTAAAAAAATTAGTTGGAGAATGCAATTAAGTATTTCAACACAGCAAAGCATGGTGCTGCAGCAGCTCTCGGTAGGCCTGAGGGTCAGCCTGCTGAGCGGTGTTAGAGCGATGTTAGAGGGCACACGGCTTGTTACTCTGGCCTCCTTGCATCTGCTGCACTCCTCTCATTTCCAGAGTCATACTACTTTCAGTGTTTAGTAGGGCTACGTACTGTTTAGTATTTTTCGATATTGATACGTTGAATTCGAAACCCAGTCACTACAATTGAGGAAACCAATGAGCAACATTCAAATTTATATTTATTATGATTTTTCTGGAAGTCAAGTCAAGACCCTTGGACTTTTGGCTGTTACCAGAACATTTCAAAATGAGTAGTTTTCAAGCTGTTATAGACAGCAGGGTTTCCTGAAGTCATTCTTACTACAAAATGTCAGCAGCTTAGGACACCTAGGCAATGATCACTGTGCCATTTCATCAAATAACTGGAACGTTAACTAAAGTCTAACATGTGTTTGCCAGGTTCACAGCTCTGACAAAATAAGAGAGCTAACGTAGATTAACATTCATTCATGTTTCGTTAGGTTTGATCATATAGTTTGGAAAACTACAGCCAGACCATTTGACATGTCTAGGAACTTTGCTCTCTGTGTTCTGCATGCCACCAGATATCTGAAAAAATAATTTTGTACAAAGTAGCAACTGCACATTGACACACTTTAGTGCTCGTAAAGATATGCTTTGGTCTATGTCTTTAGGGAAATGTATGAGAGTACACAACCCTAAAGTGTAGTGTGGCTCAAAGCAGCATGGCTCATTAAAAAAAGATTTTTTTAAACAGGAGCCATTGAGATAGGAGAGAGGCTTAAGTGGAATTCTCTGAGCATAAATACTGACTAAATACCTCAGATGAGTGAGAGGAACAGATGAGTCATGAGGTGAAATGTGACATTTATTTGTGATTGATTATGACTTCGTTACTGAGACACTGGTATTGAGCTTTTACTGTCGTATGGGATGATGCCTTTTAAGTGTTATACGAGGATATGTTATTACTTGAAATAGACTGTAATCATCTATACAGGCCAATAAAAAGTGGCCAAAGAGGCAGGTGTTATTAAATACAATCAATCACATGAAACAGTGAGCCAATACATGAGCGATTCCTTCCAATCTATGATCATTAAGGATCATGAATTGAACACCAGTCAAGCCTCTGATCAATTGGAGAAGGTGCATAAAGAAAAGTAAGAGGAAATACTGAAGCAGATCACACATTACAGACTGAAATCTTTGCTTCAGCGATTAAATAGGCCAGGACAGTTTTCAGCTGTCGCAATTTGTTGATCCACAAATGAATCTCACAATGCACGCTTTGAAGAACCTGGATTTATGTTGACATTAAAATGACATATGGTATGTGCTGTATTTATGCTTGGGCTGAGATCCAGACATCTCCGTTTAATTGGAATTGATCACTTCATCTCAGCCTGTCTACGAGAGCACAAAGAAAACCAGGCACCATTATCAATTAGATCTGAGGCATGGGACTTGTGGGTATTGTTCTTTTCCATTTTTTATAAATATATGCAGCCTGAATCTATTTTAAATTGCACTAAAAGATAATTCCAGAATTTCCAGACATCTTGGTAGAATAAGCACAAAGCAAAGTTCATGTCATGTAAATGTACTTTTCATAACATAAAGACTTCTACATAAATCTGTGTGTAATTCAGAGTATTCCTATGAAAATACTTTTTTGACAACTGCGGTATAACTGGCTCATGCATTTTTTATTTTATCGGTGATCACTACAGTCAGCATGGTCGCTAAACTCCTAGCTTGACCTTTCATGTACATTGCAGATATATGGGCAGTTTCTCATTCAGAGATCATAACTCATAGTTTAAGAGCAATGCCTTAAAGGTGTACAATTTACATTTCTCAAGAGAAAATAAGCAAAGTGCTTTGCCTATATAGCAATTACCACTAATTAGCGGGGCTGAATCCTCCATTTCAGATTCTGCCCTCAGTGCACGTAGCCTACTTTATTTGTCTCTCCTCATTCTCCACTTCCCCACGGATAGCAAAACAGTATTTATCTAACAGCAGGGGAACATCACAAGCTGAGTGCCACAGAAAGCCAGTACTGGACCACAGTAGAAGGGCATAAAGGGCACGAAGTACCGGCTCTCAAGGGGGGGCAAGCACATCAGCTGATGCCTTTGATACAGGCAGGAATCTTTGCTAGTGCTAAAACAAAGCCTGAATATAGGCCTTTGTGTAGCAGCAGGGGAGGAATGCTGCGGTAAGACTTTTTTTCTGAGGCAAATCTCAAGGTCCAGCATTAAGCTTTATCTTCCGAAGGGAAAACGCAGGAGGATGGTACAGCGCTGTGAGCCGCACGGCAGGATATGACTGACCATCTCGAGAGGAGGCTTTACATAATTTATAACCTCGATTCCTTTATTCCCCCTCCTCTGAGCAGGATTCTTTAAGGGGCATTACCAGGAATCATTCCACCACTGTCTTATGGTCATAGGTTCATAAGAACTTATGTTATGAATGTCTGAAATCTGATTGAGTTGCCTGGAACTTTGTATAAACTGCAGCTTGCAACTGATCGACAGAAATTGCAATCGACAGTTGACAATTGACAGAAAATCTTTCATTATCATTTTGCTTATACAAAATAAATAAACATAATTACTCTCTCTGCAATCCTTCTGGTTAACACTTAAAATCCCCAAACCCATCGGCAGGTCCAGAAATACATTCCTTACTCTCATAACTCTTAGAAAAAAAACCTCAAGGTTTTTTTGGTGAGTTAAGGTGTCATGGACTCCCCGTCGTGGAACTCCCTCACTGGCTGTGAGTGCCAGCTGCCCTGGCGACGAGCGCCATTGGCCATGTGCTTGTGTCTGTCTAGCTCTGCCCTCTCTCGTCATTGAAGTATGTCCAGCTGTGTCTTGTTTGTTCCATAATCAGTCTATGTATTTAAGCCCCTGTGTTTCAGTCCTGATTGTTGTTCATTCGTTTGTCACAGGTGTATTTGTCGTGATTACCTGTTTATGTCTAGAGATAATAAATACTGCTTTGTATGTGTATCCCTTTCCCGTCTCCAGTTGCCCGATCCCGACGTGACATTAGTTTTCTTAGCTTCCTAAAGGGGTTCTACTTGAAACCCTCTCTAAAAGGGAACCACCCGGTTGTAGGGTTCTATATGCATACATATCCCAGAAGGGCAAATCAAAGAGTCCTTAAGAGTTTTGGATTGAACCTTTTTTTTTTTTTTTCTAAGAGTGTAGTTACTGAATAATTCATAGTAGTAACTGAATAATATACTTTAAGATGAGTAACGGAATAATAAGTTTAAGGGGTGAATGAAGAATTTATATGGTGCTCAACTACAGCCTGTTTAAGAAGTGCGAGGATCTAAACACTGTATATCAGCAATACGAGGCATCTGTATGGAAGCAGCCGGAAAAAAATATTTTTGGATCAGTGAGTTTGAGTCCCTGTGAGAAAGCTTGAGGAAAGTGTGCTGTATCTTTTGTAAAGGCAGGGATTAGCTCTATTTGGCATTCAGAGCGCTGCTTTTGTGCTTTACACACAGCTGTGTTCCTCCCCTCTCTACCTTGGCTCTTAAGAGGATAACCCCAGCACATTATTTGTGCCATTCGAGTACCACCGACAGCCATGCAGCAAATGCAGCCCTACATCGGGCAGATACACAGGCAGGCTATTACAGCGGCATGCGTTAACGATGACACAGTCAGAATATCATTGTGCCGGGGGCATGTCATTCCTTCACATTACAGAGCAGCTTGGTGCAACTTAATGGGCAGCATCTGAGACCAGAGTGCACTGTGGGGGCACAAGGGGGGGTGAAGAAAGAGTGAGAGAGAGAGAGAGAGAGAGAGAGAGAGAGAGAGACAGGACTACTGGGAGAAGGAGTTTGTGAATGAATGAGGAAATAAAGGAAGATGACTGGAGGGATGAAGTTAAGTGCCACATTTGGCAAGCAGATTTCACTCCGAACCACAGATCACTGCACTGAGGAGGGCTTTATGCCCTAAGCACACTGCACTCATTAAAGTGCTGCACACTGGGTGTATATACCATTTCACGAGAAAGCCAAAGAAATCATAATGTTGCATATTGATAACAATTTGGCACTTGATAAACAGGATTTTACTGATTTTGTTGGATAGGATTTAAGCTCTTTTCTTTTTCTGCTGTGATTCTACGCTGATTGAAAGGTCACCTACATATGAAACATACAATACATTCACAGGTGCAGACATGCAGAAACCATTTGGCTCGTGAGTCCCTGTGAGTGAAAGGCATTTCCTCTTCACTAGGATGCTGGGATGCATCTATGCACTAGAAGCTGCTTGGCTACAGTGTCCACAGCTGCCCTCTGGGACTTAGTGAGGCCAAGGGAGATGGAAGAAACATCTGCCTGAGGCAAGTATTGTTTCTCTCAATCATGGGTACTCGAAGAAGGGGTTAAGCCGCTCCTGCTGTGAGAAGCTTGTAAGTGAAACCCCTTGCTGGTGCTCTGATGGGGCAAGTGAACATCGTCCTTCACCCTCTAGACTTACAATCATACCACCATGACATATAAGCAGTGACATCTCTGTTACTTCTACCTGTTCCCAAAACATGAATCTACACTTTGCAGAGTAAATGTAAAAAGAATACAGGGCATGGACTATGGCACGCTAAATATTTTACGACAGCTTAAAGTGGTTATTCATGAAAGCCCATTTCCCATAAAGTTCAGGCACTAATAACACCCCCAGGTCAAATACTGTCGGTTCAAAGAAAAATGATGTTCATGAAAGGTCAAAAGAGCAAGTTTATTCAAAATGAAGCATATTTCAAACCTTTAAAAAACAAGCATTTGACACACCTGACACACCTGTATGTGTTATAAATACAACCACTACAACCACTTGTACTCGAGTTCACCTACCTATTTCCATATAACACACTGTTTAAATTTAGTGTATTTTTTTGGTACCCCAAACAAACTGAAATTAATCCATGGCATCATGTTACCACCATGTTACTGATACCCCAGGAAATTATCATTCATATGATTTTATTCCTGGTGTCTTGACGTCTTATATAACTGCACATTAGGCCACATGAATTGTTAATGTTCTCTTATGGTCTGGAACCCATACGGTTGCACTCTGATTAGTGAGACTGAAATCAGAGTAAAACAATGGCATGAGTTTTCTTGTTCAAGGCAAGCAAAAGCTATCAGGGGTTTCATATAAATATGTCGTAATATAAAAATGCAGTTAGCGTATTATTATTTCAAAATACTTTTATATACTTTCCCTAATACAAGCCTGATAAACTCCTCTCTCTCTCGCTCTCTCTCTCTCTCAGATCATAATGTGATTCAGCAGTCAAGCGCTGCATTGCATTTGTAATGAATCTGGTATGTTCAACGAAACTAATTCCCATTGTACAATATACACCCTGAACCTCTCCTATAGTGGGTCAATGTACCTCCTAAAGACCTTCGATTCACTGCTGCTCTTGTAAGCTAATACCCTCTGCCTTTTTCCTCCATGGTATGGATTTCCTACAAATAAAGGGGTGATCAGAGGGCAGACAATAGCCGAGAGTGCAGTACAACGGCAGCACAGAGTCTTCTCTGTCCCATATCAGACAAGCCTGAGGTGCTCTCTGGATAAAAAGAGAGCAGAGATCAAATTTCCAAAGCACCATATAAATACTAGGCTGTTGTGCAACCACGGAAATTCCTGACGACACAAAGATCAGACATGGAGGTGGGTCGCTTTATTTACTCAACTATCTCCTCTCTCCTCTCTTTTTCTGTCTGTGTTAACTGAGAGTGATCTCTGAGCAAGTTTAGTAATGATCAGTGTATTTAGTACCGTGTATAAATGATACACACAGGCAAAGAAATTATAAATACATGAAGAAATGTTATAGTGTCATTTGTGAAGTACAGACAGACCAGGGTACTAAATTCATCAGTTAAATCAGTGTCACAAGTGACTGCTGTTAACACCTGTGTCATATCTGTATTCCCAGCAGGACATTTAAAGCACCAAACTGAATTTTTGAGGTTTGTGCTTTGGCCTCTCGATGAACCCTGTGAATGTTTTCACGCATGTACTGGAGTTTTATCAGTGCAGACCAAAACAGAAAATTACACATTATTGCACTTTACTTCCTGTTTACTTAGAGTTCACATATTTAGCATCGAGCCAAAAGGTGTGAACAAATGTGCCATCTTGTGATGGTCGGACTTTCTGAAGTCAGAAATGTCCACTTTAATTAGAGTGTCACACGAAACATTATAACCATCCTAACATGATAAACATATTAACTGGCTTTTTAATGTTTCCAATTTTTACCATTTTCTCATTTCTGGTCTGTCTCTTGTGGGACACCTTGTCATTTCTCCATGTTTGCCCTCTAACCAATCTTGGCTAAGATCATGTCAACATTCATTGTATTTCCTCAAAAAGGCCTTTTTGGAAGCAGACCAAGACTGACCTTCTCAGGCGGTCTTGGTGCGGTAGTCTGGTTCATGCCAGGGCTCGAATGGCAGTGCTTTCTCCTGTTCCAAGAACTGCACTAAATGAGAAATCGAACCAGCATTCATTTAAATTGAACCAAGTGTGAACACGCCCTGAGACATCATTACTTGCAAGTTCCTACCAGTTGTTTTTTTTAAATCCAGCATTCCTCAGATTACTTCTACATAAAGTTGCTCCCAGTGGTACTGTGCTTATTTGGTCTCTTCTGTGTGCATAATTAAAGATGTTCCCTAAATTCTTTCATGTCTGGATTCAGATTTATTGCAGAAACACTTCAGAGTAATTATACAGCTTGGGTCTGGCCTGGCTGTTGGTGGGAGCCTGTTGGCAAGATTCGACTTGTGGCCAAGATGTTTTCTCATTTTCCTCACGCTTAATTGCAAAATCAGACGTCTCTTGATCTTAAACATTTTTTTTTTTTAATTAAGGAAATACAAAAATATAGACTAGAACCCTCTCACAGGCCTCTAAAGAGTACTAGAGAGGCAATTTGTTTATCACAAACTGATACTTACAGAACACAGCATTACACTGGTTTTAAATAAATCATTAAACACCAACAAAATCTGTAAGCGTTACTTCATATGTTAATCTTCACTGAACTGAGGACCAACATTCCCATGTCTGTGGTCAAAAAATGTATTAAAAGTGTGTGTTAAATGAGCTCAATAGCAGCGTGTATAAACAAAAGGGAGGGCAGAAGAACAACCAAGATTTGTAAACTCCTTGCAGCAAAACTGGGCAAAGTCGCACCTGTACCGTGATCTGAGATTAGTTTGGTGCATTATCCTATACGTGTGAAGGTCAGGATCAGAGTCCCAGATTTTTCATCTCTAACATTTGCATTCATTCATTTGGCTGACGCTTTGATCCAAAGCGACTTACAATTGAGACAGGATACAATTAAGCAGATAAATATTCCTCAAGGACCCAACAGTGGCAGCTTGGTGATGCTAGGATTTGAACTCACGACCTTCCGATCGGTAGCCCAAAGCATTAACCTTAACCAGATCAGCTCACTCCCAACCGAGCCTGGCAGAAAAGTAGCCGATTCCATGAAGGCTTTAGCACTAACTCTGTCCCACAGTGTTTTATTGTGCCTTATGTGCGCTGACAGAGTGTTTTAAACCAAAGTCTAATCTGGAATGCTAGAAGAATCCCAGCCTCACATTCCATCCACAGTCAATGCCAATTACCATGTGGCAAACTGGCCGTGCAGAATTCAGGAGTGAACCATGGCGGAAACAGAAAATATGTCATCTGCTCTAAGGAAAGCAGAAAAGAAATCATTAAACATTTATGAGAACAGTCCGCGGTACTTTAATGGTGACAAAAGAAATTGCAAGCCAAAAAATACAAATCCACTACACCCTTGGCAACAACAACGTTTGAAGTGTTCACATTTTCCAGTTATGTGGAGAAGCTCCTTTCATAATACTCCAAGTAGAAACACAAAGAACAGGAGTGGAAAAAAAAAAAAACTAGCTAGGCTCCAAGCTGTGAGTCTCCCACTAAAGAATAGGTCAAGCTGAAGAGCTTGGAAAGGGATGGATTGCCTTTTCTTATCTTTCACAAGATTATGGAAGGAAGGCTTAGGTAGAGAGGACTGTTGGAAATACCGATTGGAATGCCATACCGCTAGAGCTCATGAAATGGCAGCACAACCATCTAACCCATTTCACTACTCAGGTTGACTGCACAATGTCTGCACAGCCATTAATCCCTCATCCTAAGATTTACTCGGTCGCCTCCCAGCACATGGTCTGTTTTCTAGCAAACAGCACTTTGTGTCTTCATAGAGAACAGCACAGACGTTCGCCACTCGCAACCCTCCAAAACGTGGAACATGCATAATAAATTCCTCATCTGGGGGAACGATACACAGTGTTATTACATTATTATATTACATTATACATGTTGTGATATACAGTGTTGTTTGAATGTGAATCAGACTTCTATGAATGTCTTTTTTGAAAGCAACTCTCATTATTTTCCTGCCAATCACGTTGCAACATTTTGCCGTCCAGGCTATCATCAGGTTAAAGTAGTAACAGCAGTTATATTCATTGTGTGGTGTTTTCAGTATAAAAGCAATGTCAGAAAGCTTTTTTTTTTTAACAAAACCTTCAGCATTCGGCATTTCAAAACTTGAATACACAAACATAACAGCGTCCATGTTAAACAGACAAGATTCTTATCTTTACCCTTCCTGAGATGGCAGTCAACTGAAAAACAGTTATGCTGTTTGAATAGCTGCATTCATGCCGCAAAATGTTTATAACTTAGTCTGCAGTGTTGCGACATACTGCCTGTGGTTAACAGATGCGCACTTTCCGACATACGTACAAACTTCCACCACGACTCTTCCACTGTAAACAATTCACCCATCTTAATTAAAACAGCTCAATAACAAAACTGATGACAAGCTCACTCTTAGAAAGTATAATGCTTTTTAAAACATAAAAAAAGAAGTCCTTTAAATGATTCAGCAGCAAAAGCTTATATAATTTCACTAGAATGGGCTGTTTTTATTGGAGGATTAAAGAAGCGAACCCTAAGACTCTTCTTCACCGAGAGATTCTTGGATTCAGGCCATTTTGAAGGTGCGCCTGGTGGAGAACACTGGAATGTTGTGAAACTCGCGTTCCACAAATAAGTGCCTCCTCCGCGCTCTGCTGTCTAGCAGCACTATTGTTGTGCCTGAAATAATACATGCACATTATTTTGCATGATTTGAGATTAACTCCCAAACGCAGGCCCTGCTTTAACCACAAATTAGATTCCAAAGCTCATATTTGCATATGCTGTAAAACAAACAGGCAATGTTTTTTGTTTTTTTTCATTTCTGCTCATCTCTGCAGTCCCGAGTAAACAGATCAATGGTTTCCTGCGATCCCGTTTTGCTCTCGTGCTTTTAGTCCTCAGCTCCAGTTTTAACACCCCGTAAGAACTAGTTTAAGCTTGCAGAATACAGACTTGGGGATGTTTTTTTGCTCAGCTTTACCACATGTTAATCTCTCTTTTATGTCCACAAAAGGGCCACGTGTTTTTTTTTTTTCTTGGTTGTCGCTATCCTTTCATTCCGACACAAAAGATTTTGATTAATCATCGGTATAAGAGGCTTGGAAACAGAAACAGGAAGGCAGACGGCCGTTAGCACCGAGCTTCTTCTGTAATGACTGCGGCACTGACCACAACACAACTAAATGCAATGAACTTGTCAGACTCGCACAGGGACGAGAGAACAGTGAGGGTGAGAGAGAAACAAATATACAGAGAAACAGCGAGACAGAAATACACAGATCAACTTTAGAAAGAGGGAGAAAAGTTGCGATGGAACACCAGTGGGCATCTGAATCCAAGGCCAGATACATAACTTGGTTCGACTACACAACTTTGCAGTAACACAAATGAGAACGGCCAGTACAGAAAATTGGATGGCATACAGATGAGCACTTCATCCCCCTGCTTAAATCTGGCGAGTGTGTGATCCAGCCTTGGGTTCCACAGAAAGACCAGGGCAGTGCTCGTTTAAAGTTAAGATGTACAACAGATGTCTTCGAAGCCTTGTTCGTGGCCATGAGCTGCTCCACACACTGACAGAGTTATGGTGCTGCACTTTCCGCCGTCCTCCAATTATCTGTCTTATTCAGCGCCATGTTTCAGATAGTCTAGTGCATGAGTGCCAATCAGAGAGTTTGCACTACTGTGAAATCAGATAAAAAGCTCAGAGCTTACGCCTGTGCCGTCATAATTAATACTGACAATCAAGAATTTTAACAACTCATTATTGGCTAATTATTTCTCAGGAAAGCTGACTGTAACTACAGGTTATGCAATGGATTCATTTCCACTAGGGCCAGCTTTTAGAAGCTCCTTTTAATGCAAGGCCACACTAATGCACACCAATTTTCCCGTCTTTGTGTGAAGCTACATGCATTTCTTATATTTATAGGACAGGTACATGACTCAATATGTCTCCCAAAAATCAGACAAGGGTAAGTATTAAGGAAAGCCAATACAGATGGGACTTAGAACTTAGTCATACATCATGTGACATTTAAGGGAGTCCTAAGATTCGCCCTTAAGGTCATATCTTGTTAATGGATAGATCTATAGTCACTGTGCAGACGGGATGCACACCATTAACCTTTGGAATGCACAAAACTCTGTAGTTCATCAGACATTCCCTACCCTGATTCATCATGAAGGACTTTACAAAAGCACATGTCTCTAAGACCACGTCTAATCATTCTGCTCACTATTCAGTTCATTCCTTCATCTCCTAAAGCTAGTCGTGCAATAAACAAACCTACGTTTCGCCTGCAGGTTTGGATATCTATATGCTTGTTACATTTTACACGGCAAACAAGCCTGTTGTACTTGGCATAGGTCGAGTCAGTACGAAGTCAATGAGTTCGCTTGCTGGCCTGGAGGTATTTTTATACTTCTGGCTTAATGCAACATGTCACATACAATCAAAGCTCAGAGTGAAATAACTGCTTGGAAGGCAGCTACACCAAAATTGCCAGTGGTCTGCTACGCTAAAGCAGAGCCAATGATCAACCCTGGCTCGAGTCATCCGGGCACAACGTTTTTAAATGCTGTTTGTTTGTTTTTGTTATTCCAGGATACATCAAATGGCTTTGCCTTTGTTTGATACCACATCCTTCCAGATAACCAAATCCATAGGCCTGTCATTTGCAAACTGCAATCACCTGAGTATAATACATGCCTGTGGAAGTCTTTTATTAGAGCTCTTCATCTGTCATCAGCGCAACACTACACTGAGATAAACTCATTCAAACATTGTAATCAATGGCAGCATGTTTGTCCAAAATTTGTTGTTGTGTGACTGTGGAAGTAATAATTATGTATGAATCATGTCAGTGCCGGTAAAGCAGTCTGGCTCCTCTGAGAGCTGGCAGAGCTGCTATAGTCAGCCACATAAAGGATCAACATCAAGGCCTCTCCCACTGGAGACAGATAGCAGGCAAACATTCACCGCCTGTCACTGTCACTACAGTTAACACTTAACATACTGCAACGTGCAACTCCATGAAAAAATTATATTTATAATATCGATCATCCAGACCAGAAAGTGATTTAGCAAACCAAGGACGTGCATTAACGGTCATGTGCCATCTAGAAGATGATGTCAAGCAACTGGGGCACAGAGAACAATTGTATTAATGAACCTTTGTCTCCCTGTTTCACACAAGAGGAAGAGATCTATTCTGCAGCTTTTTGTGTTGCAGAAAGTTTTTCAGACTGGCCTGTTACTTTTAAAATGTTGCAACACAGTATGACTCATTCCTGCATTGAGAGACTCTGTATATTATTGGGCCTGTCTTACTTTAACTATTGAGGAGGAGATTTGACCAAAAGTAGCCCGCTTTTATTACCTTCATATCCTATTAGTCCAACCATCAATGGGTTTAATTCATCTGTGCAATCTTGTGCATTATGTGGCTTTACTCCTATTATTCAGGTGCTTGAAAGCTGTTTGTGAAGAGAAGATCCTAGCGGAAACTTTTCCACAAAATAACATAGTAGCTTAAAAAGCTTCCAGGGGATTTCAGCCCATTATGCAACCACTTGAGGTTAAATTGATATGATTGCATACCTAACATGAGCAGACAGACATATGACTGGATGGCAAACATGGGCAGACAGACATGAATCAACTTCAGGAACCTGATTCACTAGACCACATTTGTTGCGACTAGGAACAATTCCAGAAATGGGTTAAGTTTGATGTAAATAGAAAAGGAGAAGGGTGTGCAGGGAGGACTGTGGCTCTGCCTGGTTATCCCTATAGATCATTTCAAAAATAAAAAAAAGACGATCTAAGGCATTGCTTAAGCGTGGCGTAATCTAATGCAATTCAGAACCCAGCCATCGCCTTTTTTCCACAAAACTACAAGCCAGATCAAAAACTAGAGTTGCACTCTAACCCCTGAATAAAAGCAAACGATTTTGACCTTTTAAACCAAGCAAGGAAAGAATATAGAGCTGTATTTTGAGAGGTTTTTACTTTGAAATTACTGATCTGAAAAGTAAAGTACAGGAATGAGGTACAGGAAGTAAGAGTAGTTTGTTTGCTTTGTGCTAATTATAGAAGGAACAGACTGTATACCGATCCCTGCTCTCTAATAACATTTATCTGTGTAGCTTCTCACCAAAGGCACATTGTTCCCATCTGTCCTAAATACTCCCTAAGCAGAAACCAAACACACTGCCAATGAAACTACTCCTGTGGGAGACTTATTTCTGTACCAAAAATTGCTGCATGCCATGTAACCTGCTATATATCTTTACCCAAATGAAGGTGTATTAACCCAAATATGGATGACCATTATTAAAAGCTATGTTTAGACGGCGGCCTGTAAGTTGTTTTTCACGTCCAAATTGATCATGTGAAAAGGAGCCAAACATAGTCCAAACCACGGTCTGAGCTGAAAATATCGGAATCCAAGACCACGTCGAATGCATGTGTGTGAACCACAAATCTGCCTTCATAAAGAGATCTACAGTACTTCTGAAGGATTCGTACACATAAAGCAGGAACTAAAAAAAAGCCACCAGCCAGTCTTAATTATTCGGAAGTGTTCATGTCCACCAACATATAAGTACAGCAGTTTAAGAAAAAGAACATATGAAGAACACCGCCCGCAGTCACACAGGTCTACATTCTGCACATAATGGTTGAACAATTCATTGTATTTTTATTGTGATCATAATCCACTGGGATACGGGTGAGCTTAGCTAAAGTTAGCTAATCGGCCAAAGTAAAATAGTGTCGTTAATGACGAGCTCACCGTCTATATGATTTAACTATACAGTATATACACTATGGTGGCATATTTATATATTTATTTTGAGTTCAATTAAAAGATACGCTTAATTCATGTGATTATACATTTAAAGGAATATAGGCTTATAATGTACAATGTTAAAGAAAATACTGTTTTCTGTTTATTTAAAATGATAAAAATGATGAAGTATAATCAAACTATTTTGTTCCTAAATTGGCTGAATAATTGTTTTCAATTTTCTTGATTTTTATACAATCATTGTAATGATCATTTCAGCCATTATAATGCAGTCCTACTGCACATATTACTGTTGAGCACTCTGGAACCAACCATAACCGTGGGTCGGCATAATGCAGTAAAGCCACACCGGTGTGAGCCAAAAGAATTTCACCAGCCAGGCCACCTGCACTCAGATAGCACCATGGCTGTGGATCGACAGTGAAGTGTTTCAGTTGCTGCCATTTATAGCGTCAGAAAATTATAGGGAGGCCATTATTATTGCAGAGAGGGGCATGTCAAATCCACACACAGCAACCCTGCCATTGTAGCCTATATTTATGACAGAAGATGAACCACCTTCTGTAACCCACTGTGATGGCAACTATAAATCCTCCATCAACGGCCCAGATCCAAGCCCATTATTTAATGGTTATAATGAAAGATGCTTCCAAATTAAATAAAGCAGCGGTACTAAAATTGTACTGCCCAAAACAGCAAGGACGCCGATTTTACAGGTTAGAAATAATCCAAAGTGTCAGGATAAAGCAGACGGAGATAGCTTGCCAAAACAATTCTACGCAGTGCAGTTCTGAGTCCAGCACTTATTTGTACCTAATGTTACAATCCCACTAATATATTCAGGCATTCTGTTCTGGGCCAACAGACCTTAAGTGTTTCAGTGCTCCTGGAGCAAATCCAAGTGAAAATATGAGTCTGGGTTGCTCGGCTCAAACTGAAAACAAATAAGAAAGGAATAAAAAATCAAATATAGGACTGTCTGAATGTATTTTTATGGCTAAACAGATATAACAGATATACATCCACCCATTTCTCACTTTCATACCCCCCCCCCCCATTGTCCACACTTCTCTTTTCATTGGCTTTTTATTCTTTTTCTTTC
>JAOUQW010000049.1:13837613-13850516 GCA_028565825.1 Olivaichthys viedmensis
TTCCCTTTCTTCCTCCTTTTCTCTTTTCTTTCCTTCCTCTTGTACCTTTTATCTAACCCTCACTTCTCTCTTTCCTTGGCTTTTTATTCTTTTTCTTTCACACTTTGTCTCTCACATTTCTTTTTCATGAACTCACACATTTAGTTTATTCATGCAAGCGTGGCAGAGATTCTCCATCTGAAATATCGGCCGACAGAGCTGCAAAAACAACACTGTTTTTAAAAGCTGTGACCAACAATCAACAGCTGCACACACTAACAAGCCTAAAGCATCGAGGCCTTGAGGTCACCTCGGCCTCCATCAGGGACGGAGAAAACAGCACTAAGAACTAATAAATTAACATTCCCATTGATTCTCATGACATAGATTAACACACTGACATTAAACACCACTTGCAGGCGCACACACTCCCTGCAATAGGCATTTACACGGCATTTACTTACTTCATAGGTTTGAAAAGCGCCTGCCCGTAGTTCTGGAATGTCATGATGAGCTTCAGCTGCGTGCCTCCAGATTTCATGGCTGTAGAGAAAACAAGGGTGAGACCATCGTAAAAACTCATCAGTGGCACACACTTCACGTAGCAACTGTGAAATACGCATTCAGTGCAGAGAGTTTGCTTATTAAAGTCAAAAAGAGTCAATTGGCCTTCTTTCATGGCAGATAGTGCACAACACGTATTTGATGAGCTTGAAGACAGAAAGTCAACAAGTGTGTTTTGAGAATTGCTGATAAGGTCTCTGCCTACAGAATGAGCAATCACAATAAATAAAAAAAACACACACACACACAAAGACACTGATTTAAAACCAACAAACAGGCGTTTGACTTTAACAGGTTTTGATTTTCTCTTGCACACTATAAACTACGTACTGTTCTAGTCAATAGTGTGTGTGGGCGCCAACACAACTGCATCCCACCAATCACTGCTTGATTTCTATAAGACACCATTGGTTGCCTACAGGCAATGTGTTCGTAAGGATTTAAACAGTGTATTCTTCCTGATTCACTTCCCCAGGTGTCCACTGTACATAAAGTTCTGGTAGAATTCACCTAATTATTCTGCATTTGAAATAAATGCTGTGTGGTTGGCTTTGATTATTAGACTAAAGGAACCCAATAGTCAAAGTACACCTACACAAAGTGAGAGAAGCACAAAATGCCATCACATCCGTTTAACCCTTGTGTAGTCTTAACATTCTGTATACTCCCATTGTTCTAAGGCTCAAAAATGACCCTAAGACAATCTTTATACCCTGGTGCTGTACAGCTTTCATGGAAATATAAATAATAAGGCAATGTTTCACTTTTTCTCATGTTAGGGTCACTCTAGGAAGAGTCACCAAATTTCAAGTTGAAAAGATATCATTTAGGGGGTTATCTCTGCTGTTAAATATAGTGGCGGCTCATTTTTGACCCTTAAGACAACACAAGGGTTAAAGAAAAGTAAATAAATAAAAAATTGTCATCTGTGTCACCCTTAAAGCTCCAACAAAGCTGCTGAAAACATCACGGCATGCATGAAATTACACACATACATTACCCAGCTGCTGTGACTTACCGACACTGCTGATTCTCTGTGTAACCAGGTCCTTGAGCATTGCATCGATGACGGGGTTGTGGCGGGAGTATAGCTCGTATCGGTTGATGCCAATGTGGAAGCGCAGCCAGTTTGGGTAGGAGTCTGAGGAGAGTTCACCTGTAGGAGTGTACTCCCCATCCTTCTCTTGCCTGTGCCTGTGGAGACAGCCCGAGTACACACACACACACACACACACACACACACACAATGTTTGATGGGTGCCATACAGCATTACTGAACTCACAAGTCAAGTGATGGTCCTTCAAAATCAAGGACTTACAATTTAGCAAGTGATAATGTAATCCTTTCTGTCTAATGCCTTGTGCTGTTATTACTTTATCGGTTCTTCAGTTTGATCATATTTCAGATAAGGTCATGGTAGCAGCCTATTTAACCTAATATCTTTATTTTGGTTTGTTTCACGGTGATTTATTTAGAATGTTATACAAACTGTATAATACGTGGTGTAAAAAGGGTAACTACAAAATCAGTCACTATTTTATATTTTTGTATGTTAGCTATAGGAAATATCTTAAAGAAATGTTTATATTCTTGAATTTAAATATGACATTTTGCATTAACCAGCAAACAAGGCGTCACTGGCACCTAGAGCAATGCATTGCTTTCGAAATCCTTGACGCTTGTTTGCTGTCAGAACATTTCGGAAGAACACAGAAGAAGAAACTGACCATTCTTGGTTGTCCGCCGCTTTGGGGTCAAACCTGATGTCTGTATTGACGTTGAACAGCGTGTCTTGTTCAGTCAGAGCAGGTAAAGGTCTCTTGTAGAGCGGGTGCTCGAACAGCGCTGCGAGTCTGGAGCGTTGAGCGGCTGCGCTCTTCCTGAGTCCTGCTACCTGCGCCTCCTGCTTCCGCTCCTGTCCCGGGTGCTCAGCTGTCCTCAGCGCCTCCGTCTTCTCCGCGGCCGGACTGAGCTTCTCCAGCGAGTGAGAGGACACGTTGGAGCCGGGCTCGTTGCTGAAGTCCTGCAGTATTCGCAGAGTGTGTTTGTGAGGCGAGCGAGGCTCTGGCGCGGCGGCGCGGCCCAGAGGCTGGGCCCAGTTGCGCGGCTCCTCGCTGGGTGTGTGCGAGCAGGAGCAGCCGCCGGCGCCTCGCCTCTCCAGCCGCGGCAACAAGTCGATCATGATGTGCATGGAGCATGCGATCAGGAACACGGTCAGGATCAAGACGCGGAACTTGCGGAAGAGGATCATCTTCAGGCCCTCCTGTTCAGTAAAGCCCCAAGATTTGTTGGGAATGAGAAAGACGAAAGTGAGAAGGCGCGCTACATCGCACACGGTGCACACGACGCGAGCGGCCAGTTTGAGCAGGACGCGCGAGACAGCGTGGCTTTCATTCGCCAGCTTAAAACGGGAAGGTGGCGATGTGTGGCTGTGAATGCGGTTCTTTCTCAATACGACGTGTGCTTCAAGTGTAATCCAGCCCACTGACAAGTCAATTCCTGTGAAGCAGTCGAGTCAGATGAGGCACGGCACGCTCCGATGGCTTTAAGCTTCAGTTATTTTTCACTTATTGACAAGTTTAGCGCCATCACAAGAGGTCATGAAATGCTCCAGAGACGCGACGGCACATCATTGCCGTCTGTTCTACAAGGTGCCACTCACCGGTTCCCATAAATAAAATTAAAAAAAAGGGGGTGACGGAGGGCAGCATTTGTGGTTCGCAGTCAGGGTGTGGAGCCCCTCATCCCCGCTGACTCTCCAGCAGTCGCGCGCGCGCGCTATCTAACGTGCGACCGTTCGCTCGTGCGTTTTTATCCCAGACTGCGCGAATTCGTTCAAGCAGCGCGTGACGCGAGGCGAAAACAAAAAAACAAAAACCCCGGGCAGGTTATATGAACGCGCTGCGCCCCTCCTCGACCATGACGCGAAATTCTTCGAGGAAGTTTCACATGTCACATTCGATGTGCTGCCGACGAGAAAGCCGCGTTGACAAGCGGGAAAGATTGATTTCTTTTTTTTAGTCCGTTGACAAGCCAGCCGTCGCCGCGCGCCCGCTGTAACGGTCTCCCGCTCTGCTCTGTTGCGTTGCGGTGCTTTGTGTGTGTGTGTGTGAGTGTGTGTGTGTTGTGTGTGTGTGTGTGTGTGTTGTGTGTGAGTGTGTGTGTGTGTGTGTGTGTGTTAAAGCGGCGCTCCTCACTCCGACCTGCTCCAGCGTCACTCACACAGACACGGGATTGGCTAAAGCCGCGCAGTCACTCACCGGAGCTTTAACAACAGCCATCAGACCCCAGACTGAGTCTCTGCTGTCTGCAACTCCAGATTGTGCAAGAAGAGGGCGTCTCACCCCGTTCACTGCTTTCTTCACCTGCATATGGAATGGAGCTGGCTATACACTGAGCTCACCCACCTTGTATGTACCCTCATTGGCCATTTTATCAGGTACCTTAAAGATGCATATTGTAGGTAGGCTATGCAATTACTGACTGTAGCCCATCTGCTGCTATGGATCATTTGTCAACCCCTTTCTACCCCAGCCATCAGCGGAAAGGGACCATCGCTGACCAGATATTATTTGGGTGGTGGATCATTCTCAGCACAGCAATGATAATGACATGATAGTGTGTGGCGCTGGTATGAGTGTGTCAGGCGCATCTGGTGTCACTGCCAGGTTGAGAATAATGCACGAAGCAAAAATATCCAGCCAACAATGGTGGTGTGGTCAGAAACTGACACTGATTAACACTAATTGTGCTTGGAAAAAGATGAGCTGTAGTCTCTAACTGTACACCTACAAGGTGGACCAACAAGGTAGGTGTGTTGTCTAATAAAGTGGCCAGTAAGTGAACACCCTAACAAACGCTTCGTACCAGCGCAACACACACTACCATGTCATGTCAGTGTCACTGCTTTGCTGAGAATGGTCCACCAAAAAATAATATCTGTGGTGGTCCCTTTTTACTGATGGACAGGGTAGAGGGGGGCTGGTAAACTGTGCATAGCAACAGATGGGCTACAGTCAGTATTTATATACCTACAAAGCACACCTATATAGTAGGTGTACCTGATAAAATGGCCAATGAGCATAGATACAAGATACATTTACCTAATAAACTGGCAACTGAGAGGCATGTTTGTGTCTAAATAAGATTCAGAGATTCAGAGTCAGTGCCTCATAGGCCCCTATATAACACGATACTTAGTCCCAGGCGGACACTTTAATGAGCAGGAGCTAGAACTGTGAAAGGGGTCAGATGTATATATACATACGCAGGCGCATGTGCGTGTGGTTTTATTGTGGTATGGGAAAAAAAATTAAATAAATGAAAATGTCCTGTTCTGGTCACTCACCATCATCTGTCCCAGTTTTTTCTCTCTCTGACATGCGCTGCCCACACTGACGAGCAAATTCCTCTAAAGCAGTCAAATAAAATCAGTTACAATACGCTCTGATTTTAATTAAAAAGTAACATAGCTGTGTCCAGAACCATGTGGATGAACTTTTTTATCGCCAGAATGTGTATCCCACATTGCTGATAAGAACAACAGAAACAAGTAGCACTGCACTGGCACTAACTGGATGACAACAGTTGATTAGTCGTGATGTGTAAAAAACAAACAAAAAAACCCTCAAGACATGCATAGTTAAAGATTGAGTCGAGAAAGCTCATAAAACAAGTCCCAACTGTTGTGGAAACAGCAGAGCAACAGAAAATTACTGAACAGTGAAAAACAGATTACATCATTTACAATGTTTACAAGACTGCAATTTACAAGAAACGATGAAAAGCAGTTAATGCTTTAATACTTAAAATATAAATATGTCTATACATGCACATTATTATGATCATACAGTAGATCTGCAGCATGCGATGTCGTTTATGTTATTTACATTATAATATTATTGCTTTTAGTTTCAGAGAAAGGGCTGCTCAATACACGACACTACAGACAATATTCTGATGTTTAACTAAGATGGCAGTGTGCTGAGGCCCTTTGTCGTTAGACCACACCAACACAATGTCATGCTTGTTTGTGGTCTACACATTTCATTCATGAAGGATCCATTGAGGTAGGGTGTGCACCTGAGGTCAGCCTTGATAAACCAGCATTGATCTAAAATAGTGTTGGGTTTCACTTCCCAAAAAAAAGCTCCTCTGTTTCCTACCCAGCATCAGTAAACCTTCTATTTATTCTTACTGCTTGAGAAATCTTGGATGCGGCTCTCGTCTTTACAACAACCATAACTACCACCTTTCTCTGGAAACGGTCGTAACCCAACCAGAACTACTCCTAACAAGCCCTCTCTTATGTCCTTTGCCTAAGAGCACAGCTTTGTGTTGGCGGAGACAATAGACATAGGACAAATCACTGAACGCCTGTCATAAAGTCCTGAGCAGCTCAGCAGCAGAAGCTCTTCTGTTTTAGGTTTCCCAGCACTGACCGGCAGCATGGCATCAGCTAGAGAGCCCTGCAGATGGCAAAGGCACTTGAGGATTTGCTCCTTTCAAAGCGCTGATTGCAGCAGCGGCTGTAAATAAGCCAGAATAGATTTATGAACAGGTACCGTATGTCTTGCAAGGTATCAGTCAGGACCATTAGATACAGTTCAGTGGACAGAGAAAGCGGATTATACTGTAGATATAAACAGAGATATAGATACAGATAGGGTGAGAGTGTGAAAGTATTGGTTGACGTGTCTATTTATTATTGAGTCAGAGATTTATACAGCACTTTGCATGAATGGTGATGGAGTGTCGATGGTTTGGTGAGTGAATTAAACCTAGAAATTAAGTTACAGCGTTCCACTGTTACTGTTTAAGTGCTCCTTTTACTATCTAAAACGACTAACTGGGTGGTGCAGTGAAGAGGTTTCTAGCTTAAAATTAAACTGGCATCAAATTGGTCTGAAAAATTGCAGTTGAAAAATTTCTGTCTCTCATATGTTCACTATGGATATTCACGCTTCAAGAATCTTTAGACATTGTAGCAATGCATAGCTAACAGAGTTGCACGTGTATAGATTTTCCCCGCCCTACGCTATTATTAAGCATGCAAAATTAGCATATAACATGGAGCATATATCAAAACTGTCATATGCAGCAGTTTTTACAGTAGATTATGCACTGTTTTTAACTGTGCATGAATGTTTAAAGAGGTAAATACAGTGTACCTAACATTTCATCAGATTGATAAAAACAGGTAAATATTCATAGCTAGATGAGAGGAGATAGTGCTCTTGGCCCAGCAGATATGAGCAACACACACACACACACACACACACACACACACACAGCTGTAACTAAAATAAGCCTCAGCAGCTGCATTGTGAAAGATCTGTTTTGCCTGACTCTCTTTCTGTCCCTCTCTCTTGCTCTTTCTCCCTTCCTCTTCAACTCTTGCACTTACTTATACTTTTGTATTATTTTTACCTAGGCTTTGGCAGCTACTCTTCTGCACAACACACTATATGTTTGTTTAAGTGTCAAAAAGCGAGGGGCCGTGCAAGCCTGGGTGCCATGTTTGTGTCTAGATAAGATGATGCAGAGCCAGTGCCCCATAGGCCCCATATAACACTATAATTAGCCCTAGGCGGACAGCTTTAATGAGCAGGAGCTAGAACTGTGGAAAGGCTCTGGTTCAGATCATTGCGTTAGGCTTATGTTTATTTCAGTATGTGGGTTTTAATGCGCGTCTCCGAGGATGACTGGTCAGCACTGATTATAGTAACGACCCCCTTACCCTGCCTAAATAACAGTCATCTATGCCACAGTTTGTTATTTTACTCAATGGCTATATATACACAAAGCTGAAAATGACAGCCAAGGCGTTATGATGTGTTTTTAACGGAAGAGTGCAGCTGATGAAGCTCAGGGTGATGAGAGTGATTTTTTTCCCCCACAAAGGAATCTGCTTATCAAGCCAGCGAAAACAGTGGTCCAGTTTCTATGAAGATTTAAGGATAATTGATGGAAGCATCTTGTGTATGGTCTTTTAACACACTTGCTATACACCTTTTTTGTATAAGTGATGGTTACTGAAAAACAAAACATGCAGGGCAGTAATAATCAAAAGCAGTAGAGGACTATAATATATATCAGTAAATATTGCTGTGTGGATTCCTGTCTGACAAAAGTTCCTCACCTTCTTATCTGCTACCACTGGCTATTTCAGCACACTGAACAGTCAGTAATCAGTTGTGGGCAAAAGGTCACTCCCTCAGAGTGTATTGCATTTAATATGCTGCAGTAATGGTTTTCACTCTCCTCCCTAACAAAAGCAAAACTACAGGTGTGGAACACTTCCAAGGAAATGTGTTTATAGGTAACTGAAGGGTATCATGGAAGAGAAAAGGTGGAGGCAATGGGAAATTAAATATTATTTATTAAAGGTATAGTCAGTGATTTTGGCAGAAGTTAACTGAAAGTAGTTGTTTTGAAACTCAAAATTCAAACAAATACAGCCCCTTCGTTCAGTGTTCCCTCTAAAGCCATGACCCTAAAACCCTGCCTAGGCTAGAACTCCTGAATGCTAGTCCAAGAGGGGGAGCTTTCTGCGTCTGGATGTTCGGCCATTGTGCGCAGACGTTCACGTAGGTGTCGGCCAAAATACATGTAACTTGAACGTGTGCACTAGGGAGCAGTGTCGCATGTCACGAAAACAGAATATACACAAATGGGAAAAAAAGATTAAAAAGTCTTGCGTTTCGCTGCAGTGGAGAGAATGGATAGAAGCAAACTACTGGATGCAATAAAGAAGAAATTTTTTGTTTACACTGTACCTCAGGATTTGTGACAATATTACACTGAAATTGGTCTCATGTTGCCTTCCAATTTTTCATGCACACCTCTGGATCTTCGTCCAAGGTCTTTCCTATCTCGCTCTAAGAATTCAATTTCACTTCTGTTTTTTTGGGGGTTTTTTTTAAAGATGGGTCGTATAATTGCTTCATTTTTCTGCTCCATTTTGCTTTTGAACTAGTGTTGTTTGGGGCTGGTCCCAACCCCAATGTTCCCGAATATACTTCAATGCTCAACCAATCAGCGTTTGCTGATGCACAGCACTGACGCCTACTTGAGATTTTGAAGGTTGGCTCCTTTACGAGCTTCTGCGAGCTACGCTTACACAGAAACCCCTTCTCTGCATGCAAATACATTTATGTGCAAGTATAAATCAGCCCTGAATTAAAAGGCAACATGACTGACAAGCAAGTAGAGACGCTTCCTTGCCTCGATATTGGTGGTCCACATCTGTTTTTTTCTTGTCTTGAGCTGTGCCTCTAACAAATGCTTCTTCATGTTTTTACTATAAGGTGCATATTGATAGTAACATCATGTAGACATATAATGGTGCACAATAAAGTCGAGTTTGATCCAGAACTCCCCAGAATGATTTTAAGCTTTGTCAGATTCTCAGTTCCTGAAGTTGGCTCGGCTGTCGGGTTCTTCGCTCGG
Organism: Olivaichthys viedmensis; assembly: GCA_028565825.1. Classification (NCBI taxonomy): domain Eukaryota; kingdom Metazoa; phylum Chordata; class Actinopteri; order Siluriformes; family Diplomystidae; genus Olivaichthys; species Olivaichthys viedmensis. The sequence continues at coordinate 13,846,609 of JAOUQW010000049.1, forward strand.
CTCCTAAGTCACTCACCACTCCCCCACACTGCAATTATTCGAGCGCTGACTTAGCAGGTTATCTACTTGCAGCCTCTCTTGGTTGTAAGTTAAAAGACACTTGGCTGTGACAGGTAACGCTGCTTGCTAAGGCCTTTATTACCAGAGCTGTTTGCCTGCTTAAATTGCAGGGCTGGATCCATGTGACTGCCTGCACTTGAGCTTGTGGAGTTGTGGCAGTTGTTTGGTGTGGGCACTGAGTTATGCTGGAGGGTGCTGACACGGCACACTGACTAAGAGCAGAGCTCCATCCCTCACCCCAATACATAACCATGTGACAAACACAGGCAAAGAAAACCACGGTCAACAAAATATCATGCCTTTTAAAGACCATAATAGTAACAGTTTCAGTAAAACAGCTGGACTCAGCATCTCTATGACCTTTTTGTCACTTTAAGACTGCTCTTTTCATCATAAGGTTTTATTTTCCAGTTCTAAAGGGATACTACTATATGAGAGGTCTGTGATTAAATATGTGGTGCATAATGGTTTCTTTTTAAGTCTACAATGTGCCTTACTTGGCCTCTGTTGTTGCTGGAGAAAAAAACATTTATTTTTTCCTTTTGATTGCAAATGTAATTGTTTTGCACATTTGTAATTAGTCATTTTTAGCTGCTAAGTACATAAAGTGGTGCTTGAAGTAGTTTGAAGTCAGAATGTTAAAGCAGATGATGAAGGGCCAGTAATGTGAGGTGGTTGGTGCATATCTGTTACTGAAGTGCTAATAGTTTATACATTTAGTCTACAAATTATTTGACCAACTCTGATTGTCTTAGGTAACAAAGCAGATTTGTTTCCAGAGACTGATAATTGGATTTTCTATAGTTTTCTAGGCTGATGACCTTTCTGGCTTCACTGGTAGGTGCTTTCCATGAAACTATACAAAGAGGCATTACTAGTTTCTCCCAACACAAAAGCTTTATTGAACACAAGCCTCAGCTCTGTCTCATTGCCCTCCCTTATCAGGTGTCATGAGAAATGCTAGGAAAGCCTGAGTCATGTCATTCTGTTTCCAAAGAGGAACATTACTAAGTCTTGGGGAAAGAATAATAAAAAACGCCCATTTATGTGATGATGAAATAGTTATATGTGTAACTTCAGACAGTGACAACAACTTCAGGCTCACACAGATTTTTATTTTTTTTTATGAACATGAAACAAAATGTCTTTAAGCAAGCAACAAAATAAATTAATTCCTATCAATAACCCATTTAATTCAGACTTCAGCTAGGATGTTTAATATATTGTGATGATAGGTAGGTATGTATAATTTGGTGTTTTACTTGTGCCAGGGTTTGAGATATTTAGAAGACTGTAATTAAATGTATCAAGTCTTGAAAACAGAAGCTCTTAACTAGAACAATTCAATTTTCTTTGAAAACCCTTTGTTGTGCCACAGCTGTGTAATTGATGAACAGTAGTGATTATGATGGTGATTGATGGCTCTTTTCTGTAAACAAACAGCAGTGAGCTAAACCAGCTGAAAAATATGGCACATCAGGAGAGAGTAGAGAATAGGGCCAATCTGACTAATGACCTTCTGGATCATGCAAAGCCAAGCATTCCTCCTGATGGCACCTTTTACTTTACACAAACCATATTTCTAAGGTCTAATATTCTCCATTTGAAATATCCTATAAAATTAAAGGACTGCAAAAGAAAGCATAACGTCTATTTCATATCCATTTGCATGAATCGGATAGCTTCTGTCTTTAATAAAACTACAATGTAAGTGACTACAGGTTGATACCATAAAGGTCATACCGACTGCACAGGCAACCCGAGACAGAAATTTCCCTGCTGAAATCCGATTAGCGCATTAGCTCATAGGGCAGCAACACAGTCACAGCATTCTTTGCCCATTTTCCTGAGTTTAGTAGTCGCCAGCGGAGTGTAGAAATGAGCCTTTAAAAACTCCAATAAGGCCACACCCTTTCTGTCTGAGCTCTTTTGCCTTGTCTTGCCATGCCTCAACAAGACCTTCATTATGCTCCGCACCTAGAAGTGTGCTTTTTATTTTCTGCTGAAGGGGAGAAAAGATCAGAGCCCAAATATTGCAGCAGTGGCAGAGACACACACCCACACGCTATGTGTATGTATCTCTATGGGGACCTATATATTAACCCTAACCATTACAACAACTCTAAAATGATCTATAACCAATACTTAATATTAAACCTCAATCGTAACCCTAGAAAATATTCCCATTAGATTAATATTCTACATTTTATATTTTACATCCATGTGGGACACTGAGGGCCCATTAGAAATAAAAATGTACAACACATAAATGCAGCGATCAGTCTTAAATGCAAAGGGGAACTGGGCCTTTCTGGCTCTACTCGTACTTCCTCTCTCTACCACATCAATCGATCAGTAATCAAAGCATGTAGCCCTGGTTGCTCAACAAAAGCACAGCCAAATAGCATGGAGTCACTGTTTCCTCTTAGACAGCTTAGAACACTGTGTAGAACCAAAATGTGAGTGAAGTGTAAATGTATTTCTTTTACAAAAGCACACGGCAAACAAGAGGTCACACTGACATGCACTGTAAAATGGGATTAGGTGTTTATTGGTAAACTAAGCTATAGGCAAGTCATGGAAAAGTACCATCTGAAATGCAATTACTTTACTTGACAGCATAGTGCAAGTTGCCTTGATTAAATCAATCATATATTATTTTCTCAATTCACATTTAGTATCATATCTGTGTCATAACATTTTTTAGACACATTTAATGTTATGATTTATTTATTCTATGTTTTCAGCCTCATGATTGCAGGCTTCTCAGATTTACAGGAACAGACTCGAGATACAAAAGCCGAATCAACTCTGCACCTTTTATTAACTATCATGCACAAACTAATGACGCAACAACACAGTTGACCCAGAACCAACTAAGCTATGTATATGAATACTGTGATTCCTGTATTGTTCTCTAATGTAGATGTAAAGTGAACACAATCAAATTAAAGCTGACATTCGGTATTTTAACTTCATAGCCATTATTTTATTTCAAATCCAATGTGCTGATTACTGAGCCAAAACTACTCAAACTACCAAAACTACTAAAATTGTCCAATTACTTATGGCACTCTTAGAAAAAAATTTCCTCAAGGTTTCTTTGGATGGTTAATGGTTCTAGCTTTCTAAAGGGGAAATTCTCTGTTGTAGGGTTTTACATAATTCCCCCTAGAGAGACAAACCGTAGAACACTTTAGGGTGCTAGATGGAGCCTTTTTGCTCCCATTTAATAAAGCAATTTATTTTTGTATTTTCAAGTGCAGATGCTTTTTAGAGTTTAATATCCTGCCCCCAGCAATTTTTATGGAAGGCATGTTACTGTAAAATACAAAAGTGATATTATGGTATTATCCTCTCACTTTCTCAATAGACATTTTATTCTCAGCCTTCCACTGCATTTGCTAAATTATAGCTGGATCATATGTTAGGCTGAGCCTAATGGATGAGGGAGAGACACAATAGCTATTGCTGCAGCACTACACAGTATTGCAGTGGGCACTAGGAGCACTGAATGCTCTGGAGATATCTCTCTTCCTCATCCATCAGAGGAGGCGGACAGTGGAAGTTATGATCATGCTTCCCGCTGGCCCTGGGTCGCTCTGAGGCTCGGATAAGGCCCCTAACCTCCCACCCCCCTTCACGTAGAGCCTACAGCCTAGTCTGGCCAGTAATTGTAGACATCAATAAAGCTTTCACATCATATCTTTTCCCCTCTCTCTCACCCAGCCAGGCTGGGTCGAGGACATCATAATTTAATTGAGGAGAAAATGGGACTGGGGCTGAAATAATATCTATATTATGAGGGGGGGTGGAGGGAGAAGCTCTCCAGTTTGCAAGAGCCAATG
>JAOUQW010000049.1:13866476-13888869 GCA_028565825.1 Olivaichthys viedmensis
TTAATCAAAGCATCTTTGAATTTATCAAATCAGTTTATCACATTGTTTCATTAACGTGCATTTTTGATAACACATGCGAAGTAAAAATTGAGTTGATCAAAAATGCACGTTAATGAAACAATGTGATAAACTGATTTGATAAATTCAAAGATGCTTTGATTAAAAATAGCACAGATTTTACAAAACACGAGCCATGTTTATCATTTATCATTCATTCTACAAAACTACCATTAACATGCAGGTTGGACATTTATAAGAGGCGAAGGAACAGTTTAGTAATTTGGTCTTTAAAAAGGTGATATAAAAAACATGCATAATTTTATTGAGTTGTTGTTTGTTATGCTTCATGTCAATTTATAAATTAAGCATGCATTTTTCTTGTTAGTTCCGGTTTGTTTATCGTTTGGAGTGGGTGATTTTTCTAAACTTACACCTAAAGCTGACTATTTTAGCCTTGAGAGTTAGAAGTAACAAAAAATAACCATCTCAAACAGTAGGCAGAAAAAGCAAAAGATCTAAAAAAAAAAAAAGATCTAATCATGAGTTGTCTTTCATCATGCACTCATTTAAACACAATTTTACAATGCGAGCATTCCTGTAGTGTGTCCATGTTGGCTAATGCTCACTTTCACCAATCGTAATATGTGTTAAGAAAATTATGGACCTCATGCATCTAATGCAAAGAAAACTATTACAGTAAAACACACTTTGTGAGGATTTATTTTGTAGGCCACTTGATTTATTTGTTTACAGAGCATTGCAGGGTAAACCTAAATTTCGTGCTCTAAGGTGTAATAACAGAAATAACAAAAATGACCTGCACCAAATGATAAACGAGGCAAAGGTAACAAACAACGCTTGTTTCAATGATACAAAAGTAGCCAAAACGACTCACAAAAAGATAATAAATTATAATCAAATCAATTTTCTGATGATCAAAGGACTTTTTAATTCACATGCTTTTTCATCATCTTTGTTTTTATCATGTATTTATTTGTATTTGTTACTTCCACCCTTATGGCCACCCTGCATGTTAATGATAGTTTTGTGGTATGGATGGTGAATGATGAACGACAAAACATGATGATAAATAATAAACATGGCCCATGTTTTATAAATTCTGCATTGTTTTAATACTATGAGCTTGGATTTTATCAAATAAAATGACTACATATCCCTCGCTTTTTTATTTATTCATTTACTTGCATTTTAATCAACTCAGTGTCACGCGCGCGGCTGTGTGGCCATGGCGACGGCCTCCACACGTGCAACCACGCTCTTTTGTTTTGTTGGGTTAAGTGGCCCTTGTTCTGTGATGTTATCCTGTCCACCTGTATGTCGTTTGTGTGTAATCAGTGTCCCTACTTCAGCCCTCATGTTCCCCGTCCAGTTTGTCCTTGATTGTCTTATGTTCGATGTTTTGTGTTTGAATGTTCGATGTTTGACGTTTGGAGTGACAAATAAATGTTATATGTTTGAAGAGGCTTCGCGATTGTGTCCTATCTCCGCCACGTTTGTGACACTCAGTCTTTACTTGTTTTTGCAAGTTTGCATTTTACCAAATTAATTTATGCTTTTACATCTCATACACAATCAACAGCACTGCCGTATTATTACAGAATATCTGTGCTAAGTTTCAGTTAATGGCAACAATTTACTTCACACGATTTAAACTTTACACCTGCGGCACCATAAGGGTGGGAAAGCCCTGATGATTCAGGGAGCCCAGATGTAGATCATGGGTCTTAAAGAAGTGTCTGTTAAAGGTGGGTGGCGTGGGCGGATTTTGAGCCTCCCCTTAACACCTTTTACAGGGCAAAACATTCAAAACATGAACTTTTAGGGCAGCTAAAAGGACAGTCTACAGAACACTCGGGAAGGCTGTTGTAAGGACAGATGTGTGTGTCTGCATGTAGATTCTGTAAAGCCCTCCGAGACGTTTCCTTCCCCTCTGGTCTCCCGTTGCTCCAGCACTACAGCGGCGTCATGAGTTGGCAACATGCACATGCTTCAGTTGAGTGTGTTTGCTTTTACAGAGGACATTTAGACAGTTCTGGTTAATTGAAGCGACTCGGTTCCCTGAATGATTCCTATTAAGCTGGTCATTAAGCTAAAAACTGCCTTGGACAAGATGTTTGTACACAGGAGGCCCATCCCTTGCTTACTGTTGCAGGAAAACAGGCTATTGCGAAAGATTAGGGGCTCTTTTAAGTTCACTTGAGCGATAAAAATCCCAGCATTGCTATTTCTGTTTCCACTCCTGTCTGCTTGTGAGTAGACCATGCAGAGCTCAGCTTTAATCACTCAGTTCCTCTGCAAAGTTTATCTGTGAATTATTCTACTACACAATCTAAACATGAGAGAATGGTAAAGAGACATGAAGCTTGTTCTTAAATAACGGCCATCGTGTGAAAAATGTGCACCTGACAATGGGAACACATCTTGCTCAGACTGTCTCCTGAGATAGGGGAAAGACAGTAGGGACAAATTCAGCACAGGAAAGAGAGCGAGAAGGTGTGAGGGTTGTGGTTGAATAGCTATCACTGCTGCGGGAAAGCACTGCTGAGCAACATCCCCTTTGAGAGCATTAAGAAATAAACTGAGTCTTTTACGTCAATAGGGATAATATTAGACGTGACATTACATAAGACTGCTGATGAAAAAAGAAACATGCATACACTGCCAGTTCAAAACCTGCTCAGTAACTGATGCATAAATGTGTGAAGAGGTGAAGAACACTGGAATTTGGTAGAGCAATCTAATTAGGAAATGTTCTCATCATGTGCATATTTGAACATGATTACTCACATCAGTGCAATCTGCTACTAAGGATATGGACCACATGCATCTAATGTTACAAAAATAATTCAAGAAAAGGCGTTTTGAGAGGACTCATTTTGTAGGCCAATTTAGCTGATGTGTTTAAATAAAGAGCAACAGAAGGTGATGCTGAATTTCATTCTCTTAGGCGTCTGTTCAGTAGGAGACCTGCATCTGTGATGGATGGCAGAAAAGGCCTGAGCTATGGTAGGATGAGGCCTTACTATGCTGTAAACTAGCTTGAGTGGATTTTCCTGTTCCAGCTGATCTCCAGGGAAAGATGTTTTGCTCATTAGTTTGAACACATTGTTTGTAATGGAAGCTAATGGTTTATGCATATGGAGGGAGCAGTATTTGCTCGTGATGTAGTGTGATGTTTATTTTATGGAAATCAAATGGCAAGATGAAGTGAGTTCAGCTTTCCGTACATGGATACAGTATGTCAACACAAATGTACATTGTGCGTATACGCTGAACATCTGTCGATAATATGTACATATATGATGAAGTCATGCATCACCTGTAACTGATGCGTGTGAAGAGACTGTGTAGGCTACTGTACAATGCATGCCACACAACATAAACACTGTTAACTCAGTCAACCTACATGTCAGTAACGCTAGCGAATACCTGAACGGAGGACAACAAAAACCTATGGAAAAATGTTTATCGTGCTGTAAGATGAAAGCTGTAATTAAAGATGTAATCACTGATTCCCATGGAGGAAGTCTTGGTTGTTTTGATGAAGCTCGCATAAACCACTGGCCACATCATTAGGTCTTATTGTGCTTTCTGATAGCACTGTGGCTGGGTTTAATAATCATTATAGGCCATAAAGAGAAATGGAGCGAGGAATGTGTTTCATTAAGAATGTAATTCCAGGAACCAGTAGCTTCAGTGAGGAGACTCTGAACATGCAGCCTCCCTGCTGATACAGCAGCTTGGCCGATCTGAGCCATTTGGCTTTGTTCTGAACTGCTCTGCAGCTTAGCACAAAACATTAAAGTCACCCAAAACTTGTTTTGAAGACCGTATTTGTATATATATATTGAATAATAAATTACTTAATGAAGAGGTTCCACTAAAAATATCATTAGACAACTAAAAAGGGGACAAAAGCCCCTACGCTATTACTCTCATCAAGAAATCCAGATTTTATAAATATGCAACTTGGAAAGACCCCCCCAACATGCCCACCCCCATCCCCTAGTATATTAGCAGACAAGTCACATTTTGCATTGGCGAGAGGCAACACTGGGGGGGATACAGCCCAATATGTTTGATGAGGTGTCAAATGGGGGCCAATGGTTCAATGACGGCTACTGGGAAATGGTAAAGTTGGTTATTGACCTACATTTGTCATATATGAATTGCTATTAACTGACCAGTAGCTAGTCACCAAGCAACCTAGTTAACAAACATCAGCTTCATGGTTAGCTACACAGCATCAGACATCTGACTGGGATTTTCTTGTATGATCCAAGCTTTAAACTCCACGCCTTATGGGTCGTCAATTTCAAGGAATCACTTTGTGGAGTCTATAACGTATATAACATGCAAGTTGCTGGTCTTACCCTGTGTCAGCGCGAATCCTGGCACAAAACATTTTGACAGGGAACATCTGCCGATTGTGAAGCTAATGCGCTGGCTCCCTTCATAAAAGACTAATTGAAACCATACAAGCCATTGGCTAAATGCCACATAGATCATTATTGGGCATACATTGCACTACATATGGTGTAAAAGCCATTTTTGACATGCTACAAAAATTACTCTTTTTAATTTTGATGCTAACCTGAAAATGGTATATGAAAAATTGGCAATAACTGCTTGAGAACTGGAATGAGAATTATATTTACCCACCAACAAACCCCCCCCCAGAGTATCACACTGCGGAGGTGGCCATCAGCAATGCAAAATCAAATAAAGTGAAACAGTTTTTCTCAAGAGACAGCACATTTAGCTAAAGCAGACTACTTTGCGGGAGATTTTATTAATTGTGACGTGACCTTCCATGAATTTACTTGAATTTTGAACATGTGGTAAAGCTGTCTTCAGTTTCAGCAACATTAGGCTCCTCAGAGAGTCTGATAAATTTGACCACAATGTTCGTTATTTGAACAATAATGCCCTTAGGTGGCGGAAATACGCAAATTGAGAAGAACTATGAAATACTATTGAAAAACAAGGCAACATTAACTCCAGAGACTTTCCACTGAAAAAAATCCCAACCAATAGGTTCAAGGTACTGACTGCCCCCGACTACATCGTCTCCATCTGCCATGTGGTGTGATTGGCCGTGATCACTTATCTCTCCTGAGGGCTAAGACTCGCAGCAGCCTAAAGGAGCCGTCTCCCTCCACTGGAGGTGGAAATGAGCTGGACTTAAGATGCTCAGAGTGTCCTACATTGGAGATGCAGTGCCACACCAGCAGCTCCTATACAGAACAGCTTTCATATGTTTGAGATGGACACCCCAACGAGTGCAACTGATGGAACTGACTGAAATTAAACAGCACAGTTTGTAAATCATTTAGAAAAATCCCACGATTCAAAATGCCTTATTTTGCTATTTCCTTTCCAGTGCAAAAAAAAAAAAAGAGTGCAGAAGTTGGAGACTGTTGAAAAGTACATTTACATTTTTTTTTTTTCTGCAGACACCTTTATGCAAAGTGACTTACAAGTGAGGTAGTGAGCACAGAGCTGTTAAAGGAGCTGACAGCAATATAAGTGCCAGAAAACTAGATATCCACCAACTGAACAGAAATAAGTGCAAGATAGTTTTAGGAGTTTTTAGGAAGAATGGCATAAAGTAAGAGCCAGTACTTGGCAGATATGATTTTATGAATCTAGAAGGCTAACTTGCAAGAAAAATAGAAATACACAACAATGCCTAGAATAATAGAGTAATTCAAGTTACTGCTAGCTATACGGGTCATCGATCACCTCATGATATAATAGCAAGATAGTTGTAGGCAAAGAACACACCTAGGTAGGCATATACAGGAGTGCTGGAGAGTGAGAGCTCAGGGAGTTGAAGTGTTTTTAAACTAAGTGATCAGGCATTTCTTGAAGGTTGTGAAGGAATCCGCAGAATGAATCAAGCTGGGCAATTCATCCCACCATTGTGGATCCACAAGTGAACAGAGTTTAAAGAAAATCAGGGATCACAGTAAAATCACTACTTAGTAAGCTGTACACTGAGTTTTAGGTTTGAGCCCCAGCTCTGCTATATCCCGCAGAAAGATCTGCTTATATTGGAGCATGCCTGCTTTACCAGGGAGGAAACACTGTTGTGTAATAGGGGGGAACTAACTGGGACTGAATTGGGAGGTGACACACAAAAAGTATAAAACTGCATGAGAAGATAACATGCATTACTGAGCTCATCCACTATGCTACTTCTTATATTGTTTTATCTTATTAAATAGAAAACACTCAGCAAAAAAAAAAAAAAAGTGTACAATTTCAAAATACGTGTCATTGTCACTCAAGGCACTTTGATCCATGACGGGAGCCGTTGGCCTTGACAAGCTGAAATAAAGCCAATGGGGTTAAGTAACAAGCCAAAAGTAACCCAATTATCTACTCTGCCTGCTGTATCAGCACCTCTAGATTCATGTTGCTGAAGAGAGGGCCTGAAAAGTATAAATTATGGTTCTGAGGCAACCATAATTCTCACCTGCTCCACCCATACAACATAAACAGTACTGCCCGTAATATTACTATAGTATAGCGTTTTAGAAAAAGGTCACAGCCAAATTGTCGGGAGTCAAATTGTTCCAGGACTTTGCAACTTGTGCTCGTCTTCTCTCCTTCACCCACTGTGGATTTGCCCACTTACCTCCATCTTCATAACGCCAACTTCAGACTTGAATCCCTCCGGCATGGGCCTAAATGAATTGGTGTGTGCCGTCCGTTCAGGTGCTCTTCGCAGGCAATCCTCAGCCCAATCAGCCAGCTGTCAAGGTGAGACAGTTTTACATGGTGAAGCTCCAATGCCCTTGTCCAATTTCACTTTGGAGTGAACCTGGGCTGAACGTGCCAATCCTCATATTACCAAACAAATTAAATCAGGGCATTGGGAGGGGGGCTGGGGAGAGTTGTCCTGTCAGACACACACTAAACCCCCCTCCCCCGCTAAGAGATCAGGACACTCGGAGAGGAGAGTGGTTAATTGATTTAGGATGTTAGAGGTGTGTCTGACAAGCACCCAAAGACAGGCTTTAATGAGGGAAACCAGCAGGCCAGAAAATGTTCCCATTCCAGCACAATGTGGGGGAAGAAAAGACTGCACCGCTAAGATGCAGTATATAATCAGGTGGAAAACGAAGTAGTCCAGCTCCACAAAGCAGCGTGATCCTACACATTCCATCAGTTCTCTCAGATGTAATGTGATAGTAATCAGAAAATCAGTGGATTATGACAACTAAATAGAACAGCAGGTCGACTTGCGGCAAGTAAAACTCCGCTACAGAACATACAGTAAAGGGTCATCTTTGGGTTCAGTTTAAACCACAAATTTAAAATGTTTTTAATCATAATACGGCACGGTTTTATAACGAAATTCTAAGTTAATAATTTACTTTGTTCTCTGTTAATGTGACACGTGGACCGGGTTGATGGCTAGAGGGTTAGTGAATGAAATGAAGTGTCTGGCTGGTGTTCTGTCACTATCCTGCAGTAACAAAATAAATCCCTTATAGAATAAAAGTAGAGAGTAAAACCCTCATAGGAGTACTGTACAGCCAATGGCAGCACCATGAGAAGACAGAGCTTCAGACTTTGAGGTTTTTCCTCACAACACGCTGGGAAAAAGTGTTTCTCAAGGGTTCTTTGAATACTTAAGGATTCTTAGCTTCCTAAAAGGGTTTTACTTGGAATCCCTCTTGAATATAAAAACACCCTGTTGGAAGTTTCTACATAGAACCCTTTAAGGGTTTCCCCAGAGGAACAAATCAAAGAACTAGATCTAACCTTTTTTTCTAGGTGTGTATAAGTTGATTCTTCTTCTTGGAATATTAAATAATACTAATACTACACTTTAAGAAAAAAATGTAAGGGTTCTTTGGATGGTTAAGGGTTTAAGCTTCTTAAAGGGGTTCTTTAATAATAATAATAATAATTATTATTATTATTATTGCAGAATGTCTTGTAGAATAATTACCTTTTCTAATTTTAATAAAACACTTGGTTCTTTCCTTTGGGAGGGTCTAGATTAGTTTATGGAAGGTTATGGTTCCCTTTTATGTATTTATCATATAACATTTAAAGAATCTCTAATAAATTTACCCTGGAGATCAAAATACACTTAACACCACAGAAGCAGTGAAAAAAAGTGCATCTGTTTCAAATGCCAGCATATTCGAATTCAGACAGCCAAATATGTTTTCTTCAGGACAAGCTATATGCAGACATTTAGTGCCTGTCTGTGTATCTCCAGTGAGCCAGCCACAGCAAACATATTGTAGTGAACGGTTCAGTGGAGAAAGCGGTGAGCCATTTCTGATTTCGAAACGGTGGCACTGAATCAGCTCAGCCTCGCACTCCACACGCCTTCAAATGACTTTCAGCATATGACGCATCGCAAAGTGTCACCTTGGAAACGACACGCTGCAGTGGAGCTGTGGTTTCACAGTATTTAGGTCGATACTGTAGGTACCATGTGATTCATAACTAAAGCAATACATTTTATCTCCCATCTTCTGAGTGTATGAGTGACCATCAACGACCATCATGTTTTGGGTTCAGGCTGTAATGCTTTAGGTTGTGGGTTAGAGTCAGGAAGGATGTGCTGTAACTGAACAGCTGTGGGAAAGACGGGGGAGAAAAGCCCCATGTCCTGCGATCAGTGCTAACGCTTCCATCAGACACGTCCACAGTCCGTGTGTCAGAAATTTAGCCGGCAGACATCTGCTCAGCGGTAGAACAAACAACACTGCAATCTGTTAAAAAAATGCAGGAGGAGAGATGGGTCAATTAGTCTAATGTACATCATTGGCTGAAAAACTGTGAGGATTACTACTTGCCTCCCAAAATGTGCTTTAGCAATACTGTAAATAAAATGTTGGCCCAAATTGCGAAAAGCCTACTATGTTAATGTGCAGCAACACTTTGCTTAATAGCGATGTTCATAGGGCTTCATGACAACTGACACAAAACTATATAAACATTTATAAAGGCTTATTCCAACATACATTAGATTTCAAAAGATTGCTTTTGCTAATTTTGATGTCATGTGATAGATTTTATTGTCACATTATTGTGATGTCACATGCTAAAGATCAAAACTTATCACTATTGCACCTTCCTGCCACTGCCATGTAATGGTTCATGACATTATCACACGCCCAACTGACACCTCACTCATCTTTTTATTGTGTATTGTATCGTACAGTGTTAACTCAGGGTTTATGTATATTGGATATCGTCTATACTGTGTATTTTTCTTACCGGCAGTATTTTTCCCATATTTATACTGTTTATTTTTTTTACTGCTTTGAAGAGGGGCTAGGCACCCAAGATTTTCACTCACCTTCACACCTGTGTAGGCGTAATTTGACAATAAACGGGATATGATTTGAAAACCAAACTCTCTAATTTAGGCTCAGAGAAAATATACAAGTATGTAAGTGCTCATAAAAATCTTATACATAGTACAATTAACCTCACTTTACCTAAGAGCCAGAAAAAATATACATAACTCTGTTGCTGTCAAAACCGTCACTATAACAGTGCTACACAGCAGGTTTTCATGCGGCATGCCAGAAGTACACAAAGCTACAAAGTCAATTGTCATGACATGTCGACAAAAATCAAAACCAGCTTGACATCAAAATTGATGTCCTTATGACAGCTAAAGCCTGTTGAAATGACTTTAGTGTTTATGTAGCCCTATGAACACCACCCTTAAGTAAAGTGTTACCTAATTTTCAAAGACAGCGTTCAAAGTGATCCTCAATAATTTAGAACTGTTGTGCTACGACTTGGGGAAACTTTCCCTCAGAAAAATGTCATATACTTGAAAACTGCACTTAATTCACCCATTAGGCACTAGACCTATAATCCTTCACCCCAAACCACTTTCAATCACCACCAAAAGCTTTCATTAGAATGAATTAAAACACCTCCATGTAATTGTAGGCTGCAGACAGATGATATCATGAAGGGTGTATTTGCTCTTGACAGTCTCTCAGGCAGAGTGAGTGATTCTTCCTTGGCGCTTGGAGTGTGTGCCAATCACAGGGCCCACTCTCCCTGAGGGGCTCCATCAATCAGCCTCATCTCCTCCCGCTATCAGTCTAGACATCTACAGGCCAGAGAGAGGTACCCACGCCACTAACGAGACCCACCCTATCTCTTCCGCGCCCTTCCCCTCCCCGTCCTCAATCCACCCGCAGCCGTTTGAAGCAAAACCCAGCGTGGCTATAAATACATTGCAGGAGGCAAAAGCAAACATTTTATTGCTTTGGATTAATTGTGTGTTTGGGTGCCTTTCTGATGCAAGTGTGTGGTGCATTTCCCCAGCTCTGATCTTGAGAGAGCCACAGTACTGCACAGGTTAGTGCTAAAACACACTAAAAGTGATGAGCTGAATAAGGTATTAACGCTGGGAAAACACTAACCTGGGCCATAATGTTTACCAGATTTAGGAGAACCCAGGTGCTGTGTATCTTCAATGATGAAGTTTCCATGCTGAAGCAGTGGTTTATGGATCAGTAGGGTGTATGTAGGTGTTGACAGATTAGCACAAGGCCGAGGAGACCCAATGTGATGTATTGGTAGAGCAATCAGGCCGGAGGCAGCAGAGTTGTGAGCTAATTCACTGTAGATGACCCTCTTCCCCACGGCAAGCCATCTTCCTTCAGCTCAGTTACAGAGTGCATACAGATGCTTTGAAATGTAATTCCAGAACTTTCAAGGATTCATTCTTGTATTTAATGCTACATCAGAGATGTTGCTTGACGAACAGCGCAGTTGCTGTCAGGGACGAGTGTTAGGTCTGTGTGGGCGCAAGTACTTATCGGAGAGGGGCTTTACTGTAGTATTTGCAGTAGATGATTAAACAATTAAAGGATTTTTTATTACTTAGTCAACAGTCAATCCAGAATTATTGGCACCCTTCATAAAGACGAGCAAAAATGTATATATAAAATGAACATGCAGTGAGTGATACTTTGAGCTTAAACACTTTATTTTATTTTATTTTGTGTTTATTATGCTAATTACTTGCATTTTTACCTGCTTAAGGTTTTTTTTTTTTTTATAGCCCGACTTGTTCAGGTCAATATCCATCTCTGTCTTTCGTGTTGAAAGGCCATTGGTTTTCCCCATGGTGGTGGATGACAAAAGGGATTTTACATGTGTGCAACCTCATATTTATACCCCAGGAAAACAGGTAATGGGCAAATATTCTCGAGAGCTGCTAATAATTTTGCCACATGTTTTTGAGAGAAAATGCTATTATTAAAATAAAAACTTCAAATGAGTTTTTGTTAGAACAAAACTGGGTTTTGTCCAGTTCCTCAAATGAAATGTTTGTAATTGTAGGTTTAAAAAATAAATAAAATAAATAAAAATGTTTCCACATTTTCTTGAAGGGCACCAATAATTCTGAAGCTGACTGATCTGTGATGACTTGTTACCCTTCAGTTTCTGTGTCTGTAAACTCCAACCAAGCAACAAGCCAGCAGCACTCACTAAACTCAGCTCACACATCCAAGCCAGTGGTAGCATTTACATTCTCAATTATTCATTTTCTAAAAAGAGCATTTTATTAAAACAAAATGCCTATTTACAGTGTACAGTAACAGTCCTTGGATTGGCACAATGTATGTACCATTAGAAAATGCCGGGACATGTACAAACTTGAGTCTAGGCCTATCAGTGACAGTTGAGGACAATGAACCTAAAAGGCAGAGTTCGGTAGCTTAAAAGTAGCAAAAGGCAGCTTCATACTTAGCTTTCTGTACAGCTTGTATGGCTGGTTTTTTAAAGGACACATTTTGCCCATACGTCTGGGTAAAATGAAAACTCAGTCCCGACACTATTGCTTGTTTCTTAATGGTAACAGGTAAATGTGCTTTGCCTTTACAGAATAGTGTATAAATACTGCTTCTGACAACAGTCTGCCAAACAGCAGACAAGATGGCAGAACTAAGAATTTGGGGTTTGACAGTAGTGCAGACAACGGGAGTATTCAGCAAAAAATAATCACAACAGGATTAACAAAAACAGGTACAAAATAAAACAAATTTCATTATGCCGTTATTCACATGATATACATAACAAAAACCAAATAATCCTTAATTTATAAGAATCTTAAGTCACAAACTATGAACTACAATGAAGCTGAACATTGCTTAACATGTGGCTGACGGGCAGATTCAAAACAATAAGCCCTTAGACCTGAGACTGGGAAATAGGTGGGCTAACATCATGGAGTATTAAATCTTTTGGGACAATTTCACACCGTCCCTGGCTGAGAAAACACAAAAAGCCAGCAGAAATCAAACACTTTTTTGCAGGGCTGTTTTGTTTGCTGGCAACTTTATGCCAAAAACCATGGGTGTCTCAACAAAACCATGTTGCTAAGCACATCAGGTGAACAACAGACTTGATCAGCTCAAGCACAAAGCTGCATTTAATGGCTGCAGGAATCACTCAGCCAGAAGCCCTCTATTGACAGGAATAACACAACACACAATAAAGCTCATCTAAAGTAACAGTTCATTTTTTCCCCCAATTACAGTTTACACATTATTTCATCATACTCGCCAGAAAAGCCCGACATGTTTAGTAAGACCCAGTGCTTTTTACCAGAGATGCCAATGAAGACACATTTAAGCCGGTCAGTCAACCAAACTTCTTCACAGTGACGCTTCTCTCTCCATTAGAGATATGAAAGTGGGTCAAGGCCTTCTTCCATGGTGTTTCTATAGCCAGGGGTGCCAGGCTGGGTCCATGCGACACAGGTTGTCCAGACTGTTAGCAGCTGCAACCAGTGTGTTCACTTTACTTTCTCCACCCTCAAACTGAGCCAGGTTGTGCAGGCGCGTCATGATGGCCGTCACAGCCTTCTGGACCAGTGACACCAGCTGCTGGCTATCCATGTTCTCTGGTTGTCCAGCAGAGGACAGCGGCATGGACGTGTCCTCCTGAGTCTTCTTGTGCCAGGCGATGATCTCGTCTCTTAGGACGGCCTTCAGAATGCCGTCAACCTGAAAGAATGAACATAAGTGATGGAGGATCAGCCAAAAGCTAGATGCAAATACAAACAATAGGTACTACTTTTCTTTCTTTTTTTTTCAGGAATGGCATTCAGCAGGGAGCAAGTACTACCTTGAAGTTGGGCTGGGCAAAGCAGCGAGCGACAGCAATCATGGAGGCTGTGAGGGGGCCGGACACGCCGATGGTGGTCAGAAACTCTGAGATGTTGGGGGTTAGGCGGAAGGGAACGGGTCGGTTGGCATCCAGATCACCGGTGGCATCGTTGATGTCGAAGCGGAAGTAGGAGACGTTAAGCTTTCCCGTGTCCTGTAAAGAACAGAAAACTTTAATAATGCAGCCATCCCACCGGTGGGAGGAAAAAAATGTCTTTAGAAAATTGCTGCTTCTCAGTTCTTTGAGTGAGCGAGATGCAGTTCAAGTCACGTAAATATTGGGCTAACTAGCGAGCACCAGCTTGTCAATGGGGACCGTTTGCCTTAATCAGTAAACTGCAGCGTAAATTTGTATAATATGGATTGTTCGTCCTGATTGCCAGGTGTTTTGTGTATAGATCAGTTTTTGGCTGCCATCTTTATTAGCGATATACAGAATTATGTTTCGGGTACTTAAAAAAAAAACAACCTTTTGGCTCTGGTAGAAGCATGACAGCCAATCGAAGCGCATTATATCGAAGCGCATTATTTAGAAATGCAGGTGCATTTTATCGGTAGGGGCAACACAGTGAATCGAAGTGTCTTCTGAGTGACAGGAGGAACTCAGTCTGGTTTGGTTCGGTGATGATACAGTCTGCCTGCAACTTACAAGTTTCAAGGCCTTAATGTAGGGATTAAGGGGTTAAGATGAGTTGTTCCTGTGATCTCTTAGAATAATTGCAGCCTGGAAATAGCACACTAACATTTACATCCTAAACCTCAGCTAGATTTTGAACAGGAAACTTTCAAACTTTCAGCAATATAATAAATGCATTATAATGCATGTTAAAAGCATACTGACATGCAACCAAAATAATTGAATAAAGAGAGAAAGAAAGAATGCGCACATCTCCAAAAGTCACTGAACGCTGTATAAGCCTACAGACTTCATTCTCCTCGAAGCCAGTACTTAAATGTTCACGTCTTGGTGAAGCAGTTTAGAAAGGTGCTTATTTAAGAACTGCAAAATGAGTGGATGTTTTTCTGCCTTACATCCAATTCAGCCTGTAATTCCAAGGTTAGTAAAGATGCAGAGATAATGGGCCTTGAGGGACCACGTTCCAATAAATGCATTTATATGAAGTGCAATAATAACAGTTGACTCCTAAACGGAAAAAAGCTCAAGATGACCAAAGTAAGGAAGTACACGGAAAACGTTCTATACACGGGCCGACCTCAAGCACAAACAGTGAGAGAAGCTCTCCAGATGGTAATGAACCATAGATGTGTGTGCGCGCACTTGTGAGCCTGGCTTTGTAATCTCACTATGCCTAATAAGATCTGTAGAGAGGAACACGCAGTGAGGGGACTTAATACTGCCGCTTAGCTGCCTGCTCCTCCGCCTGTCACAAAAAGGCAGATTAGGATCAGAGAAAGGAGCACCTGTTTGACAATCATTTCTAATAAAGACTTTCAAATGTGCTCTGTGCCCCCAAATCAACTGTCTGAGGCCCCTTCCCAGCGCTGCTTGAAGGATGCAGGGCCAATCATCTACACTAAGCCTTTTAACTGAATCAAGGCTGACAGCTGGAGAGTGACCGAATAATCAGGCCATCTGAAACACTCCTCACATCCGAGCAGCACACCACCGCTCTGCAATATGTGCTCGGTGACATGGGAGAGTGTCAGCTCTTCATCTGCTGTGTGATCCAGCACGGCATCCGAGACCACAGCCTTATTGGAGTCACGCATTTAAAACGGATCCCTGGTGCTAATTAAGCCTGACTGGACTGTGAGCCTCTATAACCACCAGCCTTTAAAGAGTGTAAAAGAATAGCTCCTTAAAAGAATAGCTCCTTATACAGCTGCAATCAGAAATAGCAGTGCTACAAAGCTGTAAGTTCATCAGTAAATCAAAAACAGGCGTTCCCAAACCTTTTGCCGCTCACGGCCCACACAACCGGCCACAAAAGCTTCCGTGGCCCACAAGATTTAACAAATCTGATTGTATTTTTAAAATCCAGTTACAAATATACCATAATAATCGATGTAGCCTATATTTGACGCAGAGCTTTTGCTTGAATTACTCAACATGGCTGATAAACACCCCGAAGACATCTGAAATCTTTCTGACTCACCTAATGAGAGGCTGAGGTTGTTTGGCAGCTACCAAGTGCTGGATGTCAGGCTGAAGAGAGGAAAGTTGCAAACAGAGGTCTGGCTCAACATTAAGCCGATTCCTGTATTTGGTCTTGAGCCACCAACATAGAAAAATCCGATTTCACAAAGATACGTTGTGGCTTTCCAGACTTTGCTATAAGCTGCGCAACACGATAGGATGCATTTTTGGGATGCATTTTTTTTAGCATTTTTGCTTTAAGTTCTTGTTTTAAGTAAGGTATTCTTTAAGTTTGTTCCCAAAAAATCCTATAGGCTCAGATGCATACTCGCTATGTTTAGTCTCCAAGTGACGAACCTAATTAATTTGGCTTTAAAGCTTCATTAGATAAGACTTCTGAGCACACAACACAGAGCGGGAGCTGGTCGTTTTCCGTTCCTACGCACGTGAAACCTAGCGTCAGGTGCTCACTGCTGCATTTTCTTCGTTACGCTTTACTTTTGTTTTTCTCGGCATAAGACACGGTACCCGTTTCACTTGTAGATGGACCAGCTTCTGGATCTTTCCTTTTTAAAGACGGCGTTTGTAACCACGTATCCGTCATGGATGAATTCCATACAATCAAAAAGAGAAATGTTTTACACCGACTTGCATTAAAAATGTAAACAATGCTATACGAAAAATGGCGGTTACGTCAATCACGCATTTTGCCAGACCAATCAACGATTTTGCCCCAAATATAATGCTTTATTTTTGCAAATGATAATTAAAATACACAAAAATAATATTTGTTATAATTAAAATTACGTTTGGCTAATTGTGCATATGTAAGTAACGAGTTTTTGCAGTTAAAAAAAATAAAAATAAAAATGATGGCCCCCCCTGCAGTACCACCGCAGTCCCCACAGGTTGAAATCCACTGATCTAAATTTCTCCTTGACGTGAGGCACTTTGTAAGCTGGGGGTGTAACTGTGTAGCTGAGCAGCTGTTACCTGGGCAATCTGCAGCATCTCGGGGTTGAGGCGATTGAGGTGCAGCATGAACTCGGCCAGGCCGATGAGGGCCAGCTGGATGGTGAACATCTTGCGGAAGGTCCAGTAGTCAGTGGCGTTGGGGAAGGTGTGCAGGGCCCATTCCTTCAGCATGCTGCGAGGAACCATGTTTCCCTGTACCTCCTTCAGAATGTCCCGCAACACCTGTGCACACACACAAGGAAGAGGAATTAGTACTGTAGAGCTATCCAATTCCTTTATAAAAAAATGCATCCAAGTGTTAATTATTTAAAAGAGTTGGCATTCGAATAGTAATGAGCCTGTCATTTTATGATGCCACAGACAGAATGAACGTTAGCAGTAGTGCTACACTGCGTTTGCGTTGCATAATTCACGGAAGCTAAAAATTTGAGTCAATATCAATTTTATCATAATATTTTACTTTTATGTTGACGCGTAGCTACGTTTTAAATTTCTAATGCGACTCAAGATCCGATTAAAAAGCCACCATTTTCAACTTGCCTTTACACAGTTGGGCCGAATCCCAAACGGCTTCTTATTCACTACATGCTCACTACATAAGGTATAACATACTGGCAGTGTAGAACCTACATAGTGCACTATATGCCCAATAAAAACAATTTGATTGCCTGTTAGAAATAGTTAACTACTTGCATGTAATAGCGCATTTAAGACACTGGTTTTTTTACATTAAATTATTTTTTTTTATATACACATTTAGAAATGCCAGTGACGCATTTATTCAGAGTCGTTTTCAAGGGTCATGAACAAGGCCTAGTTCATGAAAAGCTACTGGTGTGTACCATCAGACAGTGCACGAAGTGATAGCCTCATCCTGGTGGAGAAGTTTAAGGCTCCTGCATAACAGATCTGTTTTACCTGATGGCTGGCCTGCGTTCCTCTGGCCTGTACCGTAGCCAATCTGTCGTAGTAGCGGGAGATGGGGTTGTCATGCTCGATGCCTTTCTTAGCACAGCGCTGTTTGTAGATCTCCACCAGAGAGAGTGATGAGGGATTATCCTCCACCAAACGCATCTGAGGAGACACGGCCACCACCCTGGGCACTGCAGAACACAATCACACTTAATGGAGCCAGACAAAGACAGGCTTAGTAGATATAAGGCTTCCTTTCAAGACAGACAGTGGTAGGTTATAAGAATCAAACTGAATTACACACCACCAAAACAAAAAACAAAAAAAACAGCACAATGCATTAGCAAGAGTGGCCACATATTTAAAATCCTATAGAACCTTGGATTATGAAGAAACCTAAGCTTATCCATTAAGCCTCTTCTAAACATTTCCACAGACCCGACACTGTCGATACAATCGTTCCATTTACACAGTGAGTGAACTGAGACTGCAATTCCCCAGTCATATCATTTTTAAACAAAAGCAATCCACGACTGAGAGCGCCTGTGAGAAAACACCTGCAAGGAGAGAGCTCTCGGGAAAACGCCCACGAGCTCCGGCCGCAGGAAACGACTAATATGCTGCAGGTTTGCACTGCAAGTTATTTATTGGCTTATAAAGGACAAGCAAACTGATGGCATATACTAAGAAAGGCGACTCAAACTAAGAGAAATTGAGACTGCAAAGCTCCTGGATCTATCTGTACACGCGGCACACTTCAATTACCTGGTAAAAAAAAGAAAAAGAAAAATAGAGACAATACAAAAATGTAAAAATTAAAACCAGTAAAGGGACACTAATGCAAAGCATTCTTGATATCCATCATGAGAAAATTATTTGGACCGGGCTCCGTCTATTCCCATAGGGAGAAAGGCAAAATCATTTCTTATTATTTCTGCTACTCATGCGGCAGAGAGAGGTTGAGCCATTGTAGCCTCGCCCTACATCACTGCTCCACCCTGCCACACTTTTTACTCCGATAGCGCACTCCTCTGCTCATCTGACTAGCAACAACTAGGCCATATAGCAGAGCTCTGAATAGGGGTCCAAGTACAAAATATACAGACCTCAAATGTTAGTTACTAACGGAGATCAAATGTATACTGCACAAGTAGGGCTGGGACGAAAAGCTATTTAATAAATAAGTAAATAATTAAAAAATTTTTTTTACAACCACAGGCATTTTAGAGCTCAATATTCTAGGACAGTTTCCAGAGGGGGCGTCAAAGTCTTACTTACGATGACGAAAGTGTAATAAAGAAATATTCTTAAAAGTACAATAAGCAATACATATCTGGACCTTCTTGCTTAAGTTTTACATAGTCGTTACTAACACAATTCTTTTTATCAGGACATGCACAAGTTTTTACAACTAAAACTGCTCAAGTAGAAACGAAACAGCGTCATCATTTTGGCTGTAACATTTGAACTCCGCGAACACGGCTTTCCTACTTCAGATTATTAACTTGGTTGACAGTGCGTCACATTTCAATTTAAAAGGTTTCTTGCATCGGTTTGATGGGTGTTGCATGAAAGCTGAAATTTCTTTTGATAATGTTTGCATAAAGCATATGTCTTCCGACTTCTCAAAATACTGCCACAAGCACACCAGTGTTAAATGAAAAAAAAATATATATATATTTTATTACATTAAATTAATTAACATTTTTACAAAAGCTTTTTGAGCCTGGCTTAAAAAGAAATCTATTTTCAATGTGGACCTGTGTGTGATTTTACATTAATGTTTACTTTTGTTCAGACAAGCGCCTGAATATGTGACACGCTATTAATAAAGAACATCTTAAATTCAACTGTTCTGAATTTAATCAGATAAATGCTTCAACATCTCCCTCCAAAAAAAAATCTGATTTTATCCTGGCATGACCAGCAACCTACAATTTCGATATATTGCTACGGTCCTCTGTAAAATGAGATGTAGGTGGATGGTACCTGTAAAGAAGAGGTGTCTCTTGGTGGTCTCCTTCCTCTTCTCCAGGCAGGGGTTGAGCAGGCGTAGGAGCTGCAGTACCCGCTCCTCTCTGCGTGATTCCGTCAGACAGGCATCGTTCATCACCAGGTACGGATAGATCTTTCCGTTGTGGCCACGGATATAGAGACGACGGGCAGCAGTGTTATGCTTTTGAACAATCTCCACTCTGGGCATGAACCTGAGGAGGAGAACAGCACAGCACGGGTTAATCACGGCATGGGGCATTTTTATAGCTACAGTGAAAAAGAGCTGCATCAAAACATAACCTTTCGACAGTGAGTAGGTAGGTGTGCGTGTGTGTGTGTGTGATGTACATTTTTCTTCACCTTGCTATCTTGATGTAATAATGTGTGGGCTTGGGCATGAGGAATTCTCCTGGGATCTCCACCTCGGCTGTCTGGGCAGAGAAGTTGCTAAGGAAACGGCATTTCTCCTCAATCAAGAAGAACTTTGGCAGCTGCTTGGTCTTGGCTTCCAGAATCTTGATCCATTTCTTCAGCTTGGAGATGAGATTGTGCAGCTTCATAGAGCCGGGAACGCTGAAGTCAAAATCTGCACCAGCAGACAGAGACATGACAGAACGACAGATAGAGACAGCAATGAGATGAGGGAGAGATGGGTAGTTCAGAAAAGATGAATAGAGACAGGCGAGAAACGGCAAAAGAGAAAGAGAGAGACATGTTATCTAGTGATCAGGAAAGAAGTGCTGTGCTGTGCTCTCTCCCATGTTCCTCTTGTGATGCGAGTCTGCAGATAACATCAGGGGGCATCGAGAGGGGAGAAAAGGGATTAAATGCTCAGTTCGACTTTTAAATGACATTGGCTGAGAAAGAAGGCACAAAAAGGTGCCAGCTTAACACAAGCCATGTCCCCAATTTTAGAGACAACCTCAGGGCACAACTTTATCAAATAGGCTAAAACCTGTTCCACTTTCATAAATGTTGTTGTTCTGCCCTTTAGAACTGTGAAACCTTGTCATAGCTTTGAAAGAATGGCCAAGACTGTCAACATCTCACAAAGATGTGAGAATCCCCACACTCTTCACATGTCCTTAAATATTTGACTGAAGTGCATATAATTTAAAAGCCTGTCAAACTGAGCTGTCAGTCATGTCAGAGTAAAGCAGTAGGATGCGTCTGCCATGCATACTGATGGGCCACTTAAAGAACCCTCACTGCCTTCATGACACTTGTAATAATGGCAGTGTTTTGATTGGAAGCAAATTGCCATAAGCAACACCACCAACTCCTATTTTAGCGTTCGTCAAATTAGAAATTTTTCACAATCAGACACAGCCTATAATCTTTGTTTTTTCATGAGAGAACCTATGCAACTGTTTAGGTACTTACAGAACAGGGAGAAATAAGATAAAAACAAATAAAAAACCCCACCACTCAAAGGTATAGTCAGTGATTTTGTCGGATGTTAACTGAAGTTAGTCGTTTTGAAACTCAAAATCGGTCCGATTTTTTTTGCTTCAAATCCACGCCCCTAAAACACATGCATGAGTGCTAGAACGCCTGAAGGCCAGTACATGAGGGGGATCTTTCTGAATTGACAGGCAACTTGATTGGTTGGATGTTGGTGGTCCACATCATTTGTTTTCTCTGCCGTTTAGACAGCTTGGGGCGCCACAGAGACTGGAGTTTTTCCTCTGAGAAGATATTTTATTGACAGCTGACAGAATTTGAGGAGAAATATTACCAAAAAAAAGTGTCCTGACTTTATAAAAAATAAAATAAATAAAAAAATAAAACAAATCGCTGACCAAAACTTTACCTACAAATGGATTATAAAAAGCAGACATCAAGTCTATTTAATCAAACGTGCCGCCCTTGAGAGGCTTGCTGGAGCGTTTGTGTATGTGTGTGCGTGCGTGTCTCGAGACACAGTGTGGCCCTGGATCTGCTCTGCTCCCGAAGGGGAATGCAGCTCCCAGCATTTCCTCCTTTCAGAGCCTCTGCAATGTTATGACTTGACTACAGTGATACATATTTCATAACCTCAGACTTACAACATTACTTTTCCCACAATGCAAGGGAAGGGGAATCTTAAAAAGCAACAGCGGCTGGTAACGACCAGACCGTGTTTTTATCGGCATGTGATGGATTGGATTGAAAAACAGAGAAGACAAGGGGATTCTAGAGGAAGAGACAAGACAAAGCAATAGAAATGCATCAGACATCTAGCTACGGCATACAGTCACAATAAAACATGCAAATGGTGTGGTTGTGATTGGATTAAATGGCTTTTGCCTGCCAAATTGTGTGTGGTGAGAGCGAGTGTGTGCGCTCATGTGAATAAAGTGATATTTTCTAGCCTCCATCTCACTTTTAAGAACAATAGAATGGTGCACAGAGGGGTGGGAGGGGACAGACAGAGACAGAGAGAGAGAGACAGAGAGAGAGAGTTATGTTGCTCGCATGGCTGCCTCTTTGTCTTAACTGGCTTTCAGCAGCAGGGCAGTGTCAGGCGGGAATAGTGTGCTCAGGGAACTGGTTCCGCCTCACTACATAGAAACAGCTGGCACCACCACATCTGCTTTACACCCTCTCATAGTCCCTCGGGGCCCTGTGCCCATACACAGACACACACTTTGGAATAGCACTCCCCGTTGGCTGGAGCTGGCATTACCACAACTACACAGACCTGAGGAGCTGTCCAAAGGAGAGTGAACTGGAAGAGATGAGCCGTGTCCTCCAAAACAAAGGCCTTCTAGCAGACCGGGAGTTTGTGTGGACATTTTACACATTTCTCACCATGCTTTTCCTGATGCCAGGTGAAACAGGGGGACTGGGTGGTTGCTTTTGTGTAATATGTACAATAAATTATATTAAGAAATTCTCTGCCAGGTGGCCTGACTCCAGGAAAAATATCCAAAACACATTTAAGTAACATCATCTAACCAGCCGTAAACCAATGCCACTTATACAGGTTTGTTTATAATGCTCACTACTTTGGTAAGTATGAACATAACGCCAACATAACGCCGCACAATCCTCAGCTCTCTCAAAAGCAATTTTATAGGCATTCCATAAGTGAAAATGAAAAATAAATAAATCATCTTCCGAGCATTGAGGCACTGATGCTTTTTTTTTTTTTTTCATTTCCATTCTATGTTTATTGTTATGCACCAACATACCAAAACAAATTCCTTGTATGTGAAAACCTACTTGG
>JAOUQW010000049.1:13892571-13912470 GCA_028565825.1 Olivaichthys viedmensis
GTGAACAGAACCAAAACAAGACACGTGAATAAAACAAAACAAAACACATGATCTACAACACAAACACGGAAGTGCGCTGGAAACTGCGGCGCGCACTAGAAGCAAGAGTCCGTGGCAGGGAGACCATGACACTGTGTGAACAAAGCCTAAGCACCAGCAGGAATCTGCTATCGGGCACATCCATCCAAACACACCCTTGTTTCAGTCAATCCCTCTAGTCTTAACTGTGTACATGCACACACACACAAACAAACACACAGATTAGAAGAGCAAGTCAGGGCAGGTAGTTGCATATGTTGAGAAAGCAAGAGTGAATTTTATATCAGGCATGCATGAACTAGAGCTTTTAATTGTTATTGCTATATTGTCCTCGGTCATAATTAAATCAAAGAAAAAGCTGCTACAGTATATGCAATTCTGGAAATAGGACGGATTACTAAAAGTTTGTGTGTTTCGACTTTCCAGATGATTGTGGTCCAATCACAGGACCATACCAAGTGTAAATTGTGGTCAACAAAACCCAGGCCAATTTTAATTTTTTTCCCAACGTTTAGATAGTGTACTAAAGCACTAGGGGTATCGCAATATCAACACCGCAAAATAATTCCACAACGATAATTTAACACAGACACATTCTTAGATAAGGTACATAACTGACCACAGCCATGACCTTTACATAAACACAAACATTAAAAACAGGCGGAGAATTCTAACTGAATTCAGCTGCGGTTAATCTAATATCAACCAAAAATCCAGAGCGACAGAGAGAGAGAGAGACAGAGAGAAATAGACAGAGAGACAGAGGCATAAAGGAAAACGTTTTGGCTCCAGACGTAATCTAGATCAGGAAGTTATTTGGAGACAAATCTACACACAGCCGTATGCGCACCCAAACAAAGACACGCTAATACAAACACAGCATGGGGAGAGTTTCTCCACAAAATTGCAAAAACTCGTCACAACAACAGTTTTGCTACATGCAGTGTAAACAACATGCTACATTCTACAGCACTGCATAACACCTAGATATACAGCATAATTGAATAACTGGACGACAATTCTGTCAAAATAACACGATGGATGTGAAACATGGGGCACAAAACACACACACACACACAGAGCGCATTTTCTGTGGGTCTGTTTCACACAAACACAGCCTTCACAGACAATAGGTAAATCGCAATGATGTTTATAGACACCAAACAGAGATTTAAAGAGCATAGCAGTGCCTCATTACTGCACGCGCGCACACACACACACACACACACACACACCCTGCAGCACTCTTACTACGTACAGTTAGTGTGGTGAAGCATACAAATAAAATGAAAGAAAAGTTAAGAGTAGGAAGGGAGGAAAAGAGAAAAGTCGTAAAAGAACAGCTGATGAACAGTGTTTAATGTTGTGGATGAACCGATTTTTCCCCAACAGAACACCGATATTACAGCTCTCGGTATCAGTTGATATCCGATACCGACGTCCTCGCAGTAACCGCAAGCTTCTGTTGCCATGTTATGTGAAACATCACAAGCGTTATGGCAGCAGGCTTTAAGATCGTTTGTGTCCTATGTGTCCGTCAACATTACACATTCGTATTTAAAATAATACCCCAGCGTTTTTCACCCTTACCTGTGTCTACCGGATCTGTAGCACATGTGCGTTACCACAAACTCACATTTCCCTGTACTGAGAAAACAATGGGCCCATTTACTTACAATTCACGTATAAGAGAAGTCTAAGGGCAGTTGTTGTGGTAGTCAGTAAACGTTTATGAGAAACACATATTTTTGTAGAATTCTTCAAGGTTTAAAAAAAGATTAAAAACAAACAAACAAAAAAAAACTGTGGATATGCATGACCAACGAAGCCAACATAGACATGTAAACACAGAAGTGCTTTTAGTGTCCTCATAATAGTGCATGGATACTACAAAACCTTAAGGAAAGCGTCAATAACCTGAATTTCTTTTTACTGTATCGTCCAAGTGTTTGAAAGTTGGATGAAACCTCATGAGAACAGCTTTGGTAAGACTTTCTCTCTCTAAGACTTAAGGCCAATCCCCACCCTACGCGTTTTCGAAGCGTTTTTTCGACGAGCGTCACACTCTGCAGTTACGCTTCCATTTTAACAAGCGTGTCGGTCCACACCGGCCGCGTCAGAGGAGCGTTAGCGGCGCGTCAAACTCGAGCCCTCGCATCGCGCTGCCCTCATCTTACGCGTTGTGGCAAATTTTTGTTTTGTTTTGAAGCGTAAACTTCATTGTAATCCATTAAAAATCATAAAAATCACACTTTCAATACGCTGTGAACTTTATTTTAAATCATAATCTGCAACGATGTCATGATTGTGCAACCTGTAGTTGCATAGCAACGTGTTTGTGTGGTATGATACTCATTTTACAACGACATGAGGAAACAAAATGAGCACAAATCTGCTGGTTGTTCACTGTTCGACTGTCTCATGTCGTTTTTAGGTTAAATGTTTTGTAATTACAGCCGGCCCGATCTTCCGTATCGGTATTAATGCTGTATAAAAAGGATTCTCGTTCTCCCACGTGCTCACTGGCTGGTGAAACGTTGCCCTGGAGACGACCCCGTCCGCTGAGGTCCTGAGCGAGACCAAAACAAACAGCCCGTTATATTTCGTGGCACAACCGTAGACGACGTCCGCCTGATTGTCGAAGTGGAAAAATATTCTGCGCTTTATGACCCGCGTCACCATTTATACAGCTCTCCAACCAGGGGAATTTTATTAATTATTAAACATTAAACAGTTCATATCTCTCTCAAAACTAAAAACTAAAATCGCCAGAGGTGTAAATTCACTTACTCATAACTGATAATCGAATGCTGGAGTTGCCAAAAGAGATTAAAATCGAAGTGAGCTGTTGTTCTTTCTCCTGCCAGTAGCCTTGTGACTTTGGTCTTGATGCAACGTGTCCGGTGTGGATTCAGGGTTAGTCACATTTAAACCAAAAATCTTAAAAATACTTGGGTGCACTAGAGAAAAAAAAGATTGTACAGCCTTAATCGTAGGCGGATCTCCACAGATTCACATATCCCCCCAGGCATTATATGTAGAAAATGCTTTGTGCATTTGATGCATCAATCACGTATCCGCACCAAATCTTGCATCACTCAACTCAAACACAGCCATCAAGCTCTCTTGGGACTGAGCGCATCGCGCAGTTGGCGGTGTAGCTTACCTCCTCGTGCCAGTTCTCTCGGAACCAGACCATCTGGTCCACGATGCCCTCCAGAGATGAGAGCAGTGTGGGGTGCAGCTCGCGCTGCATGTGCATGATGCGGCTGCAGCGCCACATGGGCGCTGTGGCCCGGATGGGGCCTGGATCTGACGCCGAGTGGCTCTGAGCCCCCACTGAGCTCGGCTGCTGCTGCCCAGAGTCTAAGGAGGCACATGCACAGACAAGCACAAAATGAGTAATAGTATACACACAAACTACCGTAATCATTCATGATGCTGCAGTAATAGTACATCTGAAAGGGAGATCTAGCACAGACAGCATAACTTGTAGTGTCCTAAAAACAGTGATTATGAATGCAGGAACCAAATAACTATCATTTTACTGGGGACCTTCACTTTCCATCTCATCTCAAATATTATTATGAAGGCAAGAACCAGGAAGACCTAGTGATATAGTCTGACTCACCACTCTTGTACCGCTCCCGCTGCTCGATCTTCAGCGTCAGGTACAGCGTTCGGATGGGGAAGTACACAGCCTGAGGGTAGACACGTCCCACCTGAGAGACACAGGCACAGATTAAACTTAAGATGGTTCCTGCAGGGCTGCTGCTTGAGTAGCGCGCCACTGACATGTCTTCAAACTGCTGCGAGATAGCACAAGCTTTTGAAAATGAAACCGCGGTAAGAAGCAAAAAAAATAAAAATAATAAAAAATGGACAAACATCAAGGGCAGATTAAAACCATGGCTCAATATGACACTTTGTAAAAGCTTGTCAAGTCTGGACAGGCCCTCTCCTTTTGAGATCTGCAGTGCCCTTGAACAGCCTCAGAAAGCGCTTGTTTTGGAGAGCAAAGAAAGCCTATTCATCAAAGCCCTACTCAGCCGTTTACAGGGCGCCTAAGAACAATATCTGTGTGTAATCAGAGCTCAAGGTCATGAAACAATTTTACTTCACACCTTGATGAACATGAGCGCGTTCCACTTTCTTGTCGGCTCGCCTTCGTGGGTAAAGGGCCTGCTCAGATCACACGCTTTGTTCTTGCGCTGTTTTTAAGCACCCTCACTAAACCTCTGCTTGTCTGCCATCATTATTTCTGACAGACAGTATGGTTGTGTTGTGTGAACATAGTCTGGTCTGTTTGGGTGAGATTAGGGCCAGTAGGGGGGGTGCTTCTCATCCAGCAGCCCCTGTTCTCCACTCAAGTCCCTGGGAAAACAGCTATTAGAGTGGACACTGGATCCGCAACGAAGAAGACCGCAGGGCACACACTAGCCTTTAGGTGTAAAAAGACACCTCAGGGCCCGGAATGGATTTTATATGAAAATAACCGATAGTTGCAGCGAAGGTCTGCCTTTAAGAGCTTGTTAAGTAGCGCATTAAAAATTAAAGCGGAAGAAGGGAAAAAGATCACCCCAATAATTGGAGACACAGCTTGTCATATTTTAAAACGTGTGTGCGCACTGTGTGTGTCCGCTATGTGTGTGCGTGCACAAAGGTGTTGGGTTCCCTTTGTCTCGGTGTCATCTGCGAATACTTCATAGCTCACCTTCATCAATTTTTCACCAAACGTTTTAAAACATCCCGCCAACTGGAGCGAGGCTAAATAATTCAGCGCCTGAGATTAGGTGCTCCATTCACTGGAGATTTCACTTCAATACGCAGGGGTTCTCCATTCACCCTTCAAACAGCACTGCGCAGTGACGCCGCTAAAGATCAAACTCGAAACGTCCTTTAGCGCCGAGAACGCTGCATGGCCAGACTAGCCTCGACAACTCTTAATTGAGACGGCAGCACGCAAACATTTCCATTTCATTTGGTGCTTATTGGTTTAAGTGGCCTTAATCTCCCAGCAAAGCATTTCCAGTGCATGGGAGCGTTTGAGGTGAAATTGGGAGATTAAGAGTCGCTGCGCTTGTATACCTGCACAAGAAAGAAGAGAGGCCCAGCTGCATGCTAAACATCTAAAGCGGGGAGGGGAAGGAGAGAGGGAGAGCTCTTTAGGTTAAAAGCATAGATCCCTCACTCTGCTGCAGTCCGAGAAGCCCCTGGAGCCGCTGCCTGCTCTTTGAAGTTGAGGTGCTTTTTCAAAGGCTTACAAATAATGCTCCATCAAGGAAGGGAAATTAGGCCCCCATTTAATTTGCTGCTTTGTTCCTGCAGGTCCTGAGCGTTGGATATTAACTCAACAATAATGCTCTGCATAAATAATTAAAAGATGTGGAGAGAAGGCAGTAAAATAAATTTGATGAACTGAATTTACAGGCACGCTGAGAACAAAGGAAACCGATTCAGATTAGTTTACTGATGCTCATGTTCATAGGGGTAGACAGCTGAGTCTGAACCCCTACAAATGAGAACACACCAGTACACATCTCTCTTGTTCAGTTTCATTGAACATGGCGATCATGCAAAGCTCTTGCCAACAAACTGAGCCACATCAGCGCTGCAATAAAAGAGCAGGATAATGGAGGTACTCGCCTGGCTGATGAGGTTGAGAAGAGGCTTGCCTTCAGAGCCTACCAGGCAGGTGAGGAGTTGAGGGATCCAGGCCAGCCACTGGATTGGCGGGACGCCAATGCAATATTTATCCACCGCATCTGCCAGCGTGTTCTTATCATCAAAACTCAGCAACCACAGTACCTGGGACAGGAAGAGAGACAATGAAATGAAGAACCCTACATACATTCCTGAAGACATTGCAACACAAGAGTTTGATGACAATCTAAGCGAGGAATCAGCTGCCTGTCTAATGAACGGTCATTTACATGTCCACACACCTCAGTGAATACGAGTCATCTACGCAACACTGGTCTGATCCTGTTCAGATCATGATCCAAATGAGCGATCCTCATTCGAGTGAATTTAACACACGCTCAGTCGCACAAAACAGGCTTAATGGCTTGTGAAATCATATCAGCGCCATCTCACTCCTCCACGAGTCATAACATCTCCTCCTGCTTGTTAGAAGCTTCTGGAAGCGGTGGCTGGGGGATGATGGCAGGTGAAGCTCAATCCCTGGAGGAGCTGATGGAGACATTAACCGCTGAACCCCACGATGAGCCACCAAGGCCACACAGCTTGCGGGTAATTACTGATAATCACTGGCCATCTACTCTCATTCATCATCTCTAAACTGTGCCAGCAGCTCTGTGTAGTACACAATCGGCCAGGAGCACTCCCTACATAATCAAATGCCCTCCCTGTGTGTCAGCCCGCAGGACAAATAAATACCCACAAGCAATTGGAGCGAGAAGTGTGCAGTGTGCGCCCTGGTCTGACAAACAGCACTCAACCGAGAGCACATCGCCATGTGTGCAATATTCATACAAAACCGAACATCAGCTCTAATAATATAATTGCACCCATTATTTGTGGTCCATTTCTGACTGCCACCTTCACTGGATTAATTTCATAAAAGGCTCACAACTCTGATACGAGATGGAGGATTGCAGTATCCCTGGTTCTAGTGGTTTCACAAAACTCCTCTGAAAGTGGTACAAAGTCATGGCAGAACTGAGCGGAGAAATCAAATTGGTGGTTTTTTGCCAGCCAATGTAAAATTCCTTCAGCAGTAATTCCAGCCGTGTCATGCGCTCGATACTTGATTTGACTTGTATTAAAAGCTTGTTACTCTTTCAGCTAAACGAAAGGGCTGATTCGACAACACTGGCACTTGGAAATTGAGGGTATCACATATTAAGGTATTGAGGATTACTTTGTAAAAAAAAAAAAAAAAAAAAGGTAAGACAAGTCACAAAAACATCATAAAAGAATTACGTTTGTTACCACAGTACTTTCCCTGGTCTACTCTCCTGCAAATAGATTAAAAAGACTCTAGATCTTATAGCTGCTGGTCACTATAGAGGTTTAAGAGTGATGGGAACGCTGCTTATATAAAAGGGGAGTGTGGCCTTTCTCATCCTGACCCACTGATAGCAGATCACATAGTGTTTATTGATTGACTGAGGCAGGCATCTCTGTGGTGGAGGGAGGGGGTCAGGCTGTACAGAGTTGGTTAGATTGGACTGACAGGGGTGGAATTAAGCTCTTAACCTCCAAGATGGTGGTGGGGGATCCAGCCAGGGCAGTGGGGGGTGACAGTAATTGTAACAGGGTTTCTCAGGGTGCAGCTCCAAGGTTCTAATGTGAGAATGAGCATTTATCTATGTAACAGAAGACCAACAATACAGCAGTGGACAGAAATGGGCCATCAGGAGAGTCTCCTTATGATTCTGTGCAAACAGACTGGGCAGCAGTCAACACTAGAACATAAGCAAGCTATGAGATGTTCAATGCCATCAATGGAATATACTCACCTTCTACAACCCTCATTTTAAGTTAGACTAGCTAATGAGAGAGAAGGCTCTTGGAAGGCAGGAGCTCTTACCTTGGCTAGGTACTTGCGCGATTTGCTCTCGTTCTGGTGGCGGCATGCGTGGAGGTAGCAGGTGATGGCTGACACACCTAGGTGCAGCTGGCGGTCTTTCACAAAGATGTTCTCCAGGTAATCGCCCCACATGGCCCAGGCCTTCACCAGCACATCATGCATCTGCACAGCTGCTGAAAAGGCTTTATTGGCTTCCTCAGATCTGCAGAGGAGGAGAGTGGGGGAATAAATCAAGTTCAATTGAATCGGTATGGATTGAAAATAAAGATCAAAAGACAAGCTTTCCAGTAAGCCCATGCTGTGACTGACATCTTGCAGATACCATAAGATTTCCTACGTAGAACGGATATAGAATCAATGCAAGTGGTTTAATGACTCATATAAAGCATGGAAAATGGGTAACAATCCGATACATGGTTATTGCAAAAATAGCGCAGGGACTGTAGATGTGTGACAAATTCAATCTTACATGGACGTGCATGTTAATAAAATAAATGTGATTTCAGTGCATTAGGAAACTATGCGCTTGGTGAATCCTGGCAAGATAACTTGCATCTCAAGAATATTAGCTGGGAGTCCAATATTTTCTTTCATCAGCCACTCCACAGCTCAGAGAACCTTTCCCCAGCGATAACATTTTCCTCCAGTTTGTTATTGAGCTGCTTTTAGAACAGACCAGGAACGGAGCTCATAAAAGACTTTATAAGGGACTAAAAACAGTTGAGAGGGAACTTCGCAGCATAGCTTAAAGCCTCAGTCATTACCACCATCCCACGCACATCTCCAACTATGGACCAATGGTGAAATGTTTCCCATGGCAACCACTTATAACAGGAACGTATAATGAGTATGTGGCATGCAACAGGATTGAGCTTGATTGCGATGGGAACCAGGGGAGCCCAGATCCACTGAAGCATTCACTTCATTTTGGACATTCACTATGTGCATCCACACACACACACACACACACACACACACACACACACACACACAGTCCATGTTGGGTAGAGAGTGTTTGGCTTTTCCCTTGCCCAGTCAAGTGTTTAAAGCCTCCGTCTGACAGCACCATTTCTTTATCAAATCCCCTGTTAATATTTGCGGAGAGTGAACATGCAATGATTACATTAAGCACTGCTGAGGCTGGGGAAGGTTTTGCTGATCCCAGAGATTTCACTAATTGCTACCGCATTAATTATTCAGCACTGTGTATTTAATAAGCCGTCCCGATTCAGCAGTGCCCTCCAGAGTTACCATCACCCTGGAGGGCATCGTCACAAGTGGTGAGGGCGAATCCGGGTATGGAGCCCCCGAAGCCCCAGTGCTGGACAGATCAGTAAGATGATGTAGTAGAAGATGGAACAGAAGGCAGCAACAGGCTTGGCACCGAAAGACACTAGCAGAATGACACCGCTTCTGACTAACTCTCACATTCATATATTTCAACTCAGCTTTCGAGAACCTTATGCCATGTCCAAACTGAGGATTCAGCAGTGAGCAAACACAGAAAATGTCATTCAATAGGAGTTTGACCAGTGGTGTCAATCATCGTACGAGAGCCCATACCCATTATTTCCATCCACGAATGCAGGATGCAAGGTTAATTAGTCATCATACGCACATATTGGCTGTTAACGATTGCTTTGACCTCATTATTGGCCTAATGCTTTAGGAGTGATCATTAGCAGGGGAAAATAGAAACACAGCTGTTTATCTGTCTTCTCCATAATGCCTCTTCTCTGGGAACATTCATTTTAAAAGTCTGCACTCTTAATGACCAAAGCTGTCTCGCAGACCATCAGCCCATTTCTTTAATGTCAATCCAAACCAGCATTAAGTGAGAAGAGAAAGGAAAGAGAAAAGGGGCCCAATAAAGTGACAGAGAAAAGAAGGGAGACAAGCGGACAAAGACGGAGGCACTTCAAAGCCAGGAATCAACTCTTACTTATTGATCTGGGCTAAGAACATGCCCTTGAGTGCGTAAAACTCGGCTGTCATCTCCTTGGTGAAGTACTTGAGATTGGTGGACTCGATCACCTCTAGGCCCTAACAAGACAGAGAGAAATGGATCAGATGATTTCAAAATATTGCACTTCAGCTTTAGGAAAAGGGTTCTGCAGAAACTCATAGGTTGTTAATTGTCATATATACAGTGCATACGGAAAGTTCATACCCTTTCAAGTTCTCCACATTTTGGAATGTTTCAGACTCATCTTAAAATGGATTCAACTCATTTCCTTTCCCTCTTCAATCTACACACAATACTCCACAATGACGAAGCAAAAACAGGTTTTTGGAATGTTTGAAATTGAAAACTGAAAAATCGCATTTCCATATGTATTCAGACCCTTTATTATGACACTCGCAATTGAGCTCTGTTACATCCTACTTCCATCAATGGCGGAAAACTTTCCGTATGCACTGTACACACACACACACACACACCATATAGACAATCTACTCAAAAGGAATCATAAAGAATGACCATTCAGCTCCCCATCAACTTCCTATGAAAGTTTCATAATTTGGCATTTCTCTAAAAGAAAAAGAAAAAAGAAAAGAAAAAAATACTAGCAAACCCTCCGAAGTAAAATGGAAAAAAAGTACTAGAAAAGTAGGAAACTACTCCTGAGAACACTGCAGGTGCCGTGAGCTGGGATCAAGCAGAGGCTGAGACTGAGGCAGAGTAATGATGAAGGGAAGGAGAGTGGAACAGCCCCATTAATCAGGCTTAAGAGGATGCGGAGGCCATTCCTTACGCCGCTCGTGACTGACAGCAGCGCAACGCAAGTCCTTCTCAAGGTAATAGAGAGGGAAATTATTTGGACTAAGGGCCTTGTTAAAAGCAAACATGTGAGGAGAGAACAGGTTCAATAAAGGAGAAGTGTAAACAGAAATGGAACAGGGGTTCGGAGCATAACTGTGAGGACTTAACTACAAAATTATTTGAAATGCCCATCACTACTATGTATTAATGAGGGCTTGCCCAAGTTTAAAACTGAGTAAACACAAAACTAACTCAAAGCCTAAATAAAAGCATCAACAGCAGCAGTTACTGTCCCGCTCACCTGCATGCACTCGTTCTTGCCCATGACTCCAGCCAGCTGCAGGTAGCATTTCACCTGCTGCCGGATCTTCTGAAAGCAGTCAACGATGGGCACAGTGGGGATGGTGTGGATGCGGCTCAGGATGTCCAAGGCCACGTTGACCAGACCCTGCTTGCGAGCGATCTTGCCATACTGGATGATGGCTGAGGCTGACGCATGCACGCCCAGCATGGCGTTGTTGGTGTTGGGATCGTGCTGTGTGTTGCTCTCATACGTCGACACGATGGCTGTCCAAATATTCATCACGAGTTAGCAGACATCGTCTCTTTAACGCCATAAACGCTTTCAAGTCAGAAATTGGTGAGACCTTGTGTTGGAAAAGCAAACTAAAAACATCTTGATCGCTTCAGTAAACAATACTGTACATTATCTAATGAGTTCTGTGTAGGTTAAACCCAATGTGGCACATTAAGATAAACTTTGGACCAAAAGTTACAGCATCAGTGGATTTGCTTTTTTAGTCTCAGACACAGCTTACCCTGGTAGTGGTGCTGGCGCCACATGAAGATGCTGCTCCAGTGTGAGAGGTCGTCGGAGACGATAGGCAGCCGGTTCCGCCACGTCTTCACCACAGTCTTCATGTCGTGCAGGCTGGTGTTGCGGCCCAGGTTGGCCGGCTGGAGGCCCACGTTGATCTGAGCCGCCTCCTGCAGCTCGATAATCTGTTGGGCAGCCTGCGTGAAAGACATGGGAGGACGGCGAGATGAAAGCCTCACTATGGTGGACGCAGAAAATCCCATTCCTCAAGAATTCACAAATCAGTCGCCTCAGATTAGTCTCAATGTCATGACTGCTATTAAAGCAAAAAAGGACTTAGTGATGTGATTAGTTAGTTAAAGTGCTTTATTCTATGAATCTTTTAGTTCTGCCTATCCAAACCCCTGCCAGGCACCTCACACTCTCCTGCACACGGGAATCTCCAACCCATTACTGCAGCTGTATTGCAGGCTTATGATCCTTATTGGAGAAGAAGGGAAGAAAAAAAAAGAAAAAAAAAAGAAAAGAAATGCAGCCTAGGGTGGCAGGGCAAAAAAGGTGGATCAAAGTATCCAACCCATTTATCCCAAAAGACAAGAGAGAGACCGTAAGCCGCCCAATGTGCTATTGCCTTTGCGTAATCACCCTTCCAGACAAAATACTGGAGAAATATGAACAGACAATTGACTTCTCACTAGATACTCACTGTTTGCATAACACATCATGGAGTGTTCCATCATGTAATAGAATAGAATCAGAACATTTAATGCCACCCCATACACACAAACACTTACTTAAAAAACATATATATATTTTTTTCTTAAATTATAGAAAGGCTAGTAGAACAGTCACATGGGCCTTTGATGATTTACAACATGACAGCTCACTATGCAAACAGTGAGTTGTTGCTTTGGCTATGAATCGGTTACCCAAAGTACACTCGTTCATAGATTACACAGAAGAGGGGGAATAAAATAAAGGAGAGAAACTGACTGATAGCACATGAAATGATAATGTCTCATCAGTCTGTGGACCAAATCAAAGCTCTCGAAACAAAATAAATGAGGAAATACACAATATTTTTCACAATTATCAGTTAATATCAGCTGATGCCACGTTATACTCCTCGTTCCAACTGCCCATTCATCATGTAAATGTAATTTTCTTGCAGGTATTTAATCAAACGCTATCTGATAAGGGGGAAAAGTAATTACTGCCATTTTAAAGTTACTGCTTTACTCTCACTCATGCACTCGATGCCTCTCTGCCTTTCCCATCACTTTTAATCGCTTTTATTGGACTTGGGAGGTGTTTTTTCCCCCTCCCTCTCCTTCTTTGGTACCCATGCAGCACTTTACTATGGGAGTTTCCAAGAAATTAGGCCCGTTTTATCCTGTTGCTGCTAAACTGCCTTGATCACAGACAGAATCTTGTGCTGGAAAAGACTGAGGCAGCAAATACAAAGCAATTACTTTGCCCAACATGTTACACCCACTGTTGTGCAGAGGAGCCCATATAACGTCAAAACATGACACACAAGTTGTTTCACAGGCTACGGCCCAAGAAGTATTTACCAAAAACGCATGACAAAACCACAAACTGCTCTTTGGGACATCAGGTTCATGCCATACTAGTCTATATGTATACATTAATACAAAATTACTGTATCACTTATAGCTGGAGCATTTAATTAGAGAAACTGTACAGATTCACCACCATCACAATCTGGCATAGCATTTATTTATTTATTTTAATGAGCCATTTCTCAATTTAAGTAACATTCCAGTCAAATAATGCACAGATGAACAATCATGAATCTGTTTGATGAGCCTTTGCCTCCTCTCAGTGAGAGTACTGCTAGCCTTTCGCAACCACAGAGAACACCAAGCATGGCAGAAGTAATCTACAGCCACACATCACCTTCACTATTGTGTGCGCTGTCTGATTATGCGTGTGCCACTCAGGAAGCTTTAGCTCACACTGAATATTAATATGAGCCACCTATTCACAGGCACAATGGTCCAGTCAACACACGCAATCAATCTGAATGACTTAAAGAGACAGTCAGGTTTACCCACAAGAACAGACATTTGATGAATAAAAGTGTAAAAACGCTAAAGAACGTTAAAGGCGACCACTTAAGTGTAAAGTGTTACAACAATGGTATGATCATGCGTTACACATGATGACATCAACATTGTGAGTAGGCAACATGAAGTGAGAACATTGGCTCTGTTCTTGCCGCATGCTTGGGACATTATTATTCTGAACGGAGTTTGGGACATTATTATTCTGAACTGACCGTGAAGTAATGCTATTTTGCCAGGGCGACGCCGATGCATGTTAATTTGCACAACACAAACATCAACAAACACAATAAAGTGTTCTGTGGACTGAGCGCGCCCGAGAGGTGGCAAGTGTGTGAGTGTGTGCGCGGTTCCTGACCTGCAGCAGTGGGGTGTGGACATGAGAGACGATGTGAGGCAGTCTCCGCCACTCTCGGATAGCCAGGCTGCTGGCCATCTCCACCAGACGCTCGATGAAGTTGAGTTGCTGCTCCTCTGGGTGACAGATGGCCAAGTAGCCACGGTGCATGTTCACCTTCCACGCCATCTCCTTAGGACAGCTCAGCTCCACCTGACACACACACACACACAGTCAAATGTCTTTAAATAGAATTTTAATTACTTAAAAGATTTAGTGAGTTTATAGTTTTACTGCCACAGACATATAGATCCACATAAACATCCGCCATCTTGACTTTAGGCAAGAATAATTTCTTTAAGCCCCCTCCAACGTGCAGTTGGGTGAATCCCAAACGGCTTTCTATTAACTGCATTATGCTCACTACATTAGGTATAACATAATGGCATTGTAAAATATACGTAATACACAATAGGCCCTAAAACTTAAACATATATATGTAAAAATAATTTTTTTTAAATGTATAACAGTATTCATACAGTGATATTAGTCCTGACAACACACTTGCTTCAAGGTTTTCACACCTTCAACTCAGTACTCATTATTTTACACATGCAATCTACAAACCGGTTTTGGGAAAAAATATATATTATTTTAATAAATGACATATTACAAATACATTATTAAAATTAACCCTTCAGTACAAAGAATGGAACAAAACTTGTTGACATTCTGCTGTGCGACGTGTTGACTTGGGGTGAATTACAGCCGTGGGCCAGAGCACACTTATCCTGCGTAACATTTTGATGAACATCCCTCCAGCAGCATTTGCCGTATCAGCTGCGCTTTAATTGAAAGCCGGGACGTTTCAGCTTCCTGAGAGCAACCGCTACCGCAGCACACCGCACCCTGGCACGGCGAAAACAAATCTCTTCCCAGCAGATGTTTGAGCAATTATTCAAACATGTATCCGTAAATATTCGATGCAAAGCAAACGATGGGAGGAGGGAGAAAAAGTGGGCCGCTGTACCGGACAATTTAATTAGGTGTCACCTTAGGACAGAAACTTCAGTGGATTCATTCCCAGTCTCCTTGAACAGGAAGCAAGAGTATTTATAATGTGTCAAGTGGCATCATGTCCTTTTCCCCCTGACTTTAAAAGACAGGTCCATAAATTAACCACCAACAGGGAGGCTACATTACTGAAACGTTGTAAACAACAGCTTCCTGTTTACCACTTGCCACCCATCATTGTACCCCTGCTATTAAATTGGATCATCTAATAATTATTATGGGTGTGCAATTTTGAGGTTATATCTCAGGTCTCAAGTCAAATCATGAAGACATGTAGGAGATAATAAACAGGGCCTAGGGTGTTGGGTTGGGACCTGGGCTTACCTGCACCAGTGCCTCCTTCATAGCAGCCCAGTTGGACACCCTCCAGGCACACTCCAGCACCAGGTATGGGTTGGTGTGACCTTTGGATTGGCCGTATTCAGTCAGCGACTCCCACTGGTTCAGTTCCTTAGAGCAGCTGGAGCAGAGGAGAAACAAAAACAGCCCACGGTTCAGACGTTTCTGAGTGCATGGCCCAAAGCAAAGTAAACTCAACGCATGCCAAATTCCATAA
Source organism: Olivaichthys viedmensis (assembly GCA_028565825.1). NCBI lineage: Eukaryota > Metazoa > Chordata > Actinopteri > Siluriformes > Diplomystidae > Olivaichthys > Olivaichthys viedmensis. The sequence goes on from JAOUQW010000049.1 coordinate 13,907,801, forward strand.
ACTGAGTTTTGGATGCGTTACAGAATCCAGCGTGGCTTTAGGAGAGGAGTCTGTCATCTAGGGCCAAGTTTTGAGGGAATGTTCAGCTATGCAGTTGTGAGAGCCTGGCTGAAACGGGTCGGCTTCCAATGATTTAATGACACTCACGGATTTAAAACAAGGCCACGGAACCTACCGGATCCAGTGATCCTCCCATAGCTGGTACTCTGGGAAGATGGCGGGAGAAGTGTTGGTTCTCTCATGCTCTTTGCGGGCTTTCTCCATGGCCTTCTCATAACTCTCTTGTGCCTGGTGAGGGGAAAACCGCCTTTAATGCTTACAGATTCGACAGAAAATGTTGGGTTTAAGGACAGAGTACACAGTGTTCATCCACCTGCTCAAAGAAGCCATGTTGCTCATAGGCGATGGCTGTGCTCGTCTCGGGGAACTTGCAGCGCTTCTGCCACAGCCCCGCCCACATGTCCTCTTCCTGCAGCAGTGAGTACAGCTCAGCCAGCGAGTCCAGGATCTCCTGAGGGACACACACACACACACACACTTAGAGACTACGGAACAACACTGAACCACATCGAGCGAGTCTTTGGGAATGTAAAGAATTTGATATGCTGTTTGCTACATGATTTTTTTTAAATCAATATCAAAAAGTACAATGACTCAACAATAAACTGTAGACATGGGTAGGTCTGTATATCAGCATGTGCGCCAGCCTTTCACTTGGTAGCTCGCTTAATCTCACTAGCAAGCTGCATAGCTAGCGTTAGCAAGTAACCTTACAAGTTTCATATAAATTTTAATTTTGAAAAGCATTGCTATATCATTTTAAATAATGCAATCAAAATGAGGTGCTTCATCGTATGATGTTTGGAAGCGAATTAAAAGTCCTTCTCAGATGACGTCCACTCTCGCCCGATTGACTACGCAAATGAGTCTGTCCATCGCATTGCGTTTCATGTTGAGCTCTGCTGAGTGTTTGCTTTCACACAGCGAGCAAGATTTCACCTCACCGCAACGGCCATGCACGGCGTGAACCTGGCAGAGCTTTCCATTGAAAAGAATAAGATGCAGTGCAGCAAACATGCAAGTGGACACGTACTGTTATACCTGCACCGATGAGGTCTGTGCTTAGGATAAGCCTTTACTGAAGCAGAACAGATACCTACCACTACCTCTAACCTACCACACAAACCAAAAGAAAACAGAACTAGGACAGAGTCCTCAGCCTACCTGCTGTGGGGGTGTGATGCTCTCCTGCTCGTAGAACTCGGTGCTTTGTTTGGGCTTGATGTGCAGGCTAAGGCCTTTCTCGAAGGCCTGCTGCTCGAGCATGAGGGTGGAGCGCAGCCACAGGTTGTGCGTCTTGCCCAGGTACTTGAGCACGCAGGGCCTGATGGGGATGGGAGGAACGCACTGCGACATGGCCTCCACAAAACAGTTGAGCGCGCTTGGTTGGCAGTCTCTCTGAGCCTGGTGGCTGCCGCTGCACAAGAACGGGCCCATCTCCCCAGACAGGGCCTGCAACGGGGCCACAGGGCACAAGGGCACTTTCAGTATTCATAGAGTGCAGTTTAAAAAGGGAGATTATTCAGCTATGGGAGAGCAAGCATATCAAATGGCTTTAAGAAGCATAATTCTCTTGGCATTATATACCTGAGAATATATGAGAATATATTTCAATGAATATTTATCATCAAAAGTGGAGTAAAAATTCAAATGACTACCAGAGAACCATATTGACTTGACAGATCTTAGATCATGTGCCCTAATTCAGTCCTGCTCGTCCCTGCCACTTAGCCAAAACAAAGCCATAAAGTACTCCATTTCTACTTTGGAGATGCAGTTTATGGATTCATAGCACCCATTATCACAAATCAAAGCTATTTAATTAGAATCTTAATGCTTAAGACATCTGGCCCATTAAATTCCTTGATATTTGCATAAATGCATGAATTTCTTCCTCATTACCATGGCCCGCATGTGAAACTGCTATGGAGGAGGGCAAAGAGTCAGAGCGCCTGTCTCCCATGAGCCTACTGACTGGACTGGCGTGAGGGACGACACATGACCTCTGACACCATTAAGGGCATTGAGTTTGCAGGACAGGTAGTGCTGCGATATGCATCATGACCACTGAAGCGCTTTAGTTCCTAAGGTCAAGTGAAGTGTTTTGGCAGAGCGCTAATTTTAGCAGTAGAAAAACTATTGAAAGGCTTTCAAGGCTAGGTTGTAGCTGACAGCCCAGGTACAGGAGGGGACTACAAAACTCACATGCTGCTGACGGTCAGATAGGATCTTCCAAAGGCGAGGAAAGAGCTGCACCCATGTCTTCTCGGCCAGCGGCGTGGAGATGTGACACAGCTGCACGAGAGCATTCAGCAGCGCTCCCGTCTAAGAAACACACACACACCATTCAGCTTAGATTTATTCACATCATGCATCAGCATTACAGGTAAAAAAAGCGGTTTCATATTTGAAGCGTGGCCTGCTGCAAGTGAGGAATAAAAATGTTCGGATTAAAATCTGAAGTGCTAGAACAGGACTCATTATAAGTGAACGCTAAAAGTGTGCAAACATCTCCGACAGCTGCTCCTCTGGCAATTCTTGGCAGGTCAGGCCTCTAAACTCCCCACTTCATTATTTATCCAAAACCTGCTTGAGTGGGGCATGTAAAAGAGAGGCGTGACCTGGGTTAAACAGGAATCAATGCCAGCACAACCTCAGAGTAAGAGGGAGAGTGGGTCTGCCACTGCTCTGATCAAATGCTCATTAACACACACATTTGCAGTGGATCAGTTAGATGTAACTGAGCATGGAAGACGATGAGAACTTGAGCCCAAACAAAAAGCACAACATAACCTGAAGCACCCTCAAATTTATACAATGCCATTTATACAGCCCCGAGCACCAAATTCATAAGTATGAAGTAAACCAATGGCCAAGCGATGGAATTACTAGCTGTTATTTTTTCCATGAACTCTTAAAGCTTAGCTGTGGCTTTTGCTTGTTATTTCTGTGTGAATATAATCTCGGTTATTATTTTTTTTAATGCATGAAAAAGCGTGTCAGCGCGTGCTCTGTGCAGACCAGCTTGAGTCACGCATCCCCGAGTAGCATATGTTGAGGTGGCCACTCACCTTGACCTCTCGGAGGGAGTCCAGGAACTTGTCATGACGGTTGGTGAGCATGTGCAGCTGGTTGCCAGCGTCGCGCTCCGCCTGCTCCTTGGTCTTGGGCAGGCTGGTCTGATCCCCGGGCGCCAACTCAATGTCTATCTCCACATCCTAGCAACAAGGAAGACAAGGCACAGCTCAAATTAACATGCAGACAGACTTTAATGAGGCATTAACATTGCTTTCTGTGTCTTGGGACTGGAAAGCAAATGCAACCCCCCCCCCCTCCCCCTCCCCATGACGGGTAGTGATGATCAAATTAAAAGAATTGTGGAAAACGCTCAATCCTTGCTGAACCAACCTCTTCTTTGGTCTCGCTGTTCTCCCTCTCGCGCGGCTCCTGTTTGATGTGCGTGGCCATGGCGAAGGCGGCGCGGTCGTGGCTGTCGGCCAGGTTGATGACATTTGTGATGGAGGGCAGCATGGAGCCCTGGCAGCTGGTGCCAATGATGGTGCCCTTCTCGCACACGGCCAACAGCAGCTAAGCAACACAGAGTATGCCCCAGTCACTGGAGTTCAATCCCAGCCTCCATTATAACTCCCCCCCCCCCCCCGCCCCCTCCTGGGGGGAGTGGAGCTAATCAATCCCCATTTAGGTCTGCACCCTGGCCATGCTTATTGATATCCCAACACCACAGGGCTGACTTCTGATTTGCTGCGTGCAACTGCAGCTGTCGCATATTTCTAAGCTGACACGGGCCTAGAGGGCCCGAGTGCCAGGAATGTAGTTCTGCTATAGCACAGCAGGATGAATCAGTACACGCCACCAAGGTGGGGTAGGGCGCCATTAATAATTCACCAGCAAGCAGCCACATTGATTGTAGCTGAGGTGAGGGAATTATATATATTATATATATATATATATATATATTTATTTATTTATTTTTAAGTATGAGCTGCAGCCCACACAGCTACCCTCAAAAGGCAGAGATGTTAGATTGCTTGGAATCACTTAACACATTCTGAAAAGCCTACCTTTCTAAAAATGAGCTTACGTGCCGATCATCAACTAAACACATTAGAACATTTAACCCCATTCATGCTAAAAATCTATTTTATCTGGTAGTTGTTTGCTGTAAGGTAAAGGAATACACCAGTGTTTTTCAACCTAATCTCCATCTACTGCACATGTATTGTATGTGCGATTACAATTGACATGTTTCCCTCTACTAAACTTGCTTATAGTGAAAGTGTAAAGGCATTTGTTGGGGCAGGCAATAAAGGTTTACGCGAAACATTTTTTGCAGAATGCTTTCATGAAGTCTTGTCAAATATTTTCGTAAAGGAAACTCCAAATCTGTATAATTCATCCATTTACAGATGGGACTACTTTTTCAGAGGGAAGAATCTGTTATGTTGTAAACGGCCAGAAAGTATCTGGAATTACTTTTTACTGTATTGTTTCAGTGTTGGAAAGTTGGATACACTACATAAGAACTGCTTGGGCAAGACTTTTCTTTCTTTCATGTTCGTCTCATGCCGAGACATTTATTGTCACAGTCT